>MU224572.1:595326-666659 GCA_018584345.1 Thuja plicata | reverse complement strand
TGCATTAACCCTTCTTTTGGGTTGATCAACTTGGATCTTCCATTTGTGCATTTGAGGATAGAAAAGGAGCATCTTATCTTCTCCCTAATCACAATTGCAATACATAATCAATACAATCAAATTAAATTTAATATAGGGTTAAGGGATTTGACATACTTTAAGCAAATCAAACAAATTAATAAACATATCTCCTTACTTTACATTTTGGTAACATCACATCAACAAAACCTCCCATCATTCACACCATTTCATATGTTATAGTTACAAAAGGAAAGATTGATGAAACTGTTATGTTTCATATTGTATTAGTAATAATATAGTATGATAATGTAATATGTTGCCATCAATGCCAAAGGGAGAGATTGATGACATGTAATTGATTGAATGTTTGAAGATGTTAATTTGATCACCGAAATGCATAAAGATAACGCAATACATTAAATCAGTTAATGGATTGTATTGTCATTGATGTCAACTTGATATAATCTAATCGGTTATAATCAAAGTGTTAAAGACTTCAGAGAATCATGGAGAAAAGATTATGCTTTCAATAATGCATAAAAGACAAGCATTCACTAAGTGACTACAAACATTGACGGCTAGCGGAACCAGACAGACAGAGATAACCGAAAGTTAAGACACAGTGATGCCCAAGCAAAGAAACCGACAAGCATTACCAAAGAGAATAATCACAACCATTACCGACGATCAAAATTACAATGTTAACCAAGGAGCAGAACTTTGCAGTGAAGCCTGAAGGATAGATAACCCCGATGGAGTAGCCCGAGGAGAACTGGAGTGTTGACCAAAGCTATCAAAGAGTTAAAACACCGAAGTTAACTAGAGTTCAAAAATGACAAAATATCTAGTTAGCAGAGCTAAAAATAGACTTAACTAGTTGTTATCTTTGTTTTCTTCGACAAGATAAGCCAGAGATAAGTAAAGGATTTAAAGATGCTTTGACCAGTTGGAAAGAATATTTCTATGAGATAAAATAGGAGTTATGCTTTAAATCAATATTGGCTAAGATTGTGGATCACGCCAAGATCAAGAAAATCAAGAAGAGAGAAACGATGACATCATGTCTATAAAGAGACAACTTAATTCATTATGAATAAAGGGGAGTGAATGAAAAAGAGGATGCTAGAGAGAAACTGATGAAGAATAACTTCACACAGTCTTGATCAATCAAGCTGAGGAAATAGCTAAAGATTTCTGCGGACACCGAGCAACAGAGCACAACATCACCGAGCAGAAACAAAAAAGGAGCAAAGGTATTGAAAAGATATATTGATTAGAATGGTTTAATGAGCTTATAATAGATCTGAGAATCTGCAGGTATAAGTTGTATATGTTAACAGATCATACTATTTCAGTTTAAACATTGATTCAGAAAGTCTCTTTACTGAGCAGGATTTAAAGATCCTTTCTATATTGAGATACATCCCAAAGAGTAACAAAAAGTTTGATCATGAAGATAACATGAGATGCCAGATACCATTTGACAAACCAGGGTTTGGCCATAGAAGGTAGCATAGAGATGTCTGATATCAAGTGAAAAACTAATCTTTTCAATCCTCTAACAAGGTCACACCTAACAGTGTGTTTGTAACCTTTAACAGGGTTGGCTCTTCACTAAGCTCACTTTAGAAGACTGAAAATTTTGGGTTACCGGTCCCAAGTGGTTTTTCCCTTAATAGGGTTTCCACATTAAAAATCCACGTGTGTCAATGTGTCTATGAGTCATTACTTTAGTGTTTTGCATTACACATAACTAATCTGGATTGATCGGTATACACTAAGATATTTACTGTTATTCGGTAAATTGAAAGACTACTATTCGGTAAACATAAAGAATAAGGTTTTAAAAAGAACTCCGAGTAGTAGTTAATTGATAAGTATATTTGAAGGCATACATCTTATAGGACTGAATATAACTAGAGGCTTAATATTAGGGTACTAAGTTTTTTGGGTTGATTAATTGGAATATTTTTGAGGCCACTGATTCACCCCCCTCCCTCCCCCCCCTCTCAATTATTACTAACAGAGAAGATGACCATGCATGAAGGGAAATTATTCCCTGGACCCTTATTTAGTGATGTAACAACCTTTCTAAGGGTCTCCAATGTGTTGAGCCTCATTCACAATAGAACTACCTAGTAGCAACCCAAAGAGCACCCAGGTATATATAACTGGCCCACACAAAGCAGGAACATTGACTTCCACTTACATTCCAGTCCGCACTTCTGCTTTGGCCACTTCCCTACATGATAGATTAAATGCATATGATATGGATTCTAAAAGGTCCAAATGGGAAAAGTTGGATAAAAACAAAGGATACTACTGGAATTTGGGCAAAGATAGAGCGGGACTGGGATCAACCAGTGACTTTAGAATGAATGCAAGGATCAAGAATTTCTCAATTGGTGGAGGAGCAATAAGAAGTTAGGTTGGGGGAATGATGGGCTGAAATAACACCCTACTTTTTCCTAGTTTATCTTGTTTTGCTTGGAACTATTATAGGGTTTATGGGTGTTTAAATACTTTGGTTTGAATAGTTTTATGTCTTTTAAAACAATATCTAATGAACATATGGCATGTGGACTTAAATACTTTTGGGATGAAATACATAATGTTTTAAACTATGGTTATCTTTATATTATTCCTTTTTTAATAATCGAAGCATAATGGGTTTCTTGTAGCCAAGTAGTCTGTTTTTCCTGCAGAATTGTGATATATCCATATTAATGAAATCTAAAGTTTAATAAATGTATGTAATGTAAAATGAATTTATCTCCATATTTTTGTGCTCCTAATCTTGCACTTTAGGAATATATGAACAAGGAATAATGGTCAAGCTAACACTTAATGTGTTTCACCAGATCTTGGACCAAGTCATACAATCGAGAGCAACAAAGAGGACAACATTGAAGACTCATTGATGGTTTAGTTGAGTGACCCACTTTCCAGTTGGAGCAGTTAGTGATGTTTTAAACCAGAGAAAATATAGGGATTAGTTGTCCTATATTCTCTCTTGCGGATAAGAAGAAGATTGTTTCTTTCTTGTTGAGATAATTTCTCCTTTCTACTTTCAATGTAATAAATGCACCCATCTATTTTGTTGGAGGTGGTCAGTTAGTTAGTTAGTCGGTTAGTTGTGAAGTTTTAGTTTAAATAATTTGTTGAAGCCTCTTCAAAGGTTAGCTAGGAGATCAGACATATTCAATAGATAAATAGTGATGTAACTTTTTTCGGCAATCTAGATTTCATAGTTTCCAGTATTATGTATAATAAGTTTCTGTTATATGAATAAAGAAATGGTTATTATGCATTTATAGTGTGTTGAAGAGCTTAGATCCAATCACCCAAGGGGCCCACTTGGTGAGTGGTCCTTTTCATTTTGTTGTTTATTTCCATTTGTTATAGTTGTTGTTCAGTCGCTTGTCTGTTCCTGCAACCACTAGGAAACAATTCTTGTGTTTGTTCCTGCAACCAAACTAGGCAGAGTAGTTTCCTGCCTGATAGTCCTGAACTTGGTTTTTATAAAAAAAATTTACTGGTATTCATGCTTAAGTATTTGGTATCCAAGTAGGTTTACTTTCAAGCATTTGTTTCCCCGTATTACTTCTCTTTCCAGCAATAGTTAGCATGGCCTCAATAGAGACTTACTGCATATATTGTGCATAGCCATTTCAATTTCATGACACTGGGTTGACATATTAAATGAACCTTACCATAGGAAATATAGTTGCTCAAATAATATGACTAATTTGTGAGCATAGGAGGTTAACCAAGTTATCTATCCATTTGGAAAGGCCTACACGTACGACCATCTACAAGTTGAGAACTATAACATGGCCTAGACACATTTTTTCCCAACCACAAAGTAATTATACTTCCCCAGAGTTCTTCATGATATGAAAAACTATCACCCATGCATGAAATTCCTATCTACTTGGAAACAATGGCAGAATGGAAACCTCGGTGCAACCCAATACATGTACATGAACATCTAATATATGATCGTGTAATATCCTATCATCGAGATATGGAAGAGAAACATATTAAGGAATTTGCTATGCAATTCATCTATTTCAATGAACAAAGCCTTTTAAATTAATCATTTTTTTAAAGCTCATATCATCGTTCTTTGTCTATCCATTTTCGGCGCCCCTTCCCAGAAACATAGCTTGACGTAGACATAATTCAAACAATCACACATATGTCCATGAGTCTATGACAATGCATCATTTACTATGATGAGCTTATGTTATAGGTGTGAAATAAAATGAAAAATATGTTTCACTACATGGTTATTCAATCCATGGAAATATATATTTCACTACTTGACCGTTACAAATATGGATGACAACAATATATGTCACTAAATTATTGTTACGAATATGCATGACAATGATATATTTCACTACACGACTATTGTAAATTTACATAATAAGATTACGCTTCACTTACATGAGTGTTTATATGAATGCAAGATAATGATATAATGGAAGTTTTATTTCAAAAGAATAATAATAAAATTAAAAAGGAAAGACGTGTGTATGTATATATAATACATATGATATTTTATATATAAATAAATGTGCATACAATCTTGAGAAAAAAAAAAGATTCAATAACAATTTCAATCACATAAGTAAATCATATTTAATTTGCAAACAAAAGATTTGTATGTATTTGTCTAATTTCTAAGGTGAATTTTCATCTAGCCATTTTTAGTTTTAATATGATAATAATTACTAATTTCTTTCCCCTTTCACGGTACAATGAAGAGGAAAAATAGAATTTTAGTTGAGATTAACCAACTATCGTGCACAATTTTAATTTATAGAGAGGATGATATTGGGTTTTCTTTTCATTGTATTTATCTTATGTATCCTTCCTTCTCTAAGCTACCCAAAAGATATTTGTTTCAGTTTTTCTATTTTTTGTTGTTTTAATACATTTATGGATACTGATTCATCTAAATTATATCTTAATATTTTTTCAATGGCTAAATTTGTGAAGGAATATACACATGTAGATATAAATATTGGAGTATTTATAGATACAATTTTATATATTTATGAACATTTCCAGCATAAGGTTCATGCTTAAATCAAAGATTTGCATATAAAGAAAATATTCAGATTATTTCTTCATAAAATCAACTTTTAAATAAAGCGCACATAAATAATTTCATTATAAATACAAAAAATAAACCCTACCTGGATAATCATAGCAAGTTATACGGAAACTCATTGAAAAATGATCAAGGATGAAGGTGAAATTCTCCAACCCAAAGCCTGCGTACTAATCTTATTCTTCTTTGTCCCTGCTAAGACTATTGATTTTGTGATGATAGTCCTTCTATATTCCCTTATGCCTATCAATTCATCCTTTTGCTAATCCAATACTGCTTCAAAATTTGTGATAGCTCATGCATTACCGGTAAACAATTTTTTCTCAGAAAATAATTGCTTGTTGTTTGAACATGTTTGAACTATGTGTTATTTCCAAATAAATTTATCTCCTTTCTTATTCATTTGAATGCCAAGAATACCTTCACGAGTAATATATTAGTTTATGTACAATATGAAAAGGGGATCACATAAAAAAGACTATTTTCCCCAATTCATAGGGCACGTTAGAATATAAAACCACCTCAAGACAAATATGATTGACACCAATTGGTAAGAAATATGCCAATACAATATCAATGCTTGAACGATTTTTTTTCTTTATTGCTTAGAATTGAAAGGAGGGGAATGGTATTGATATGCAAAAGATCAAATAAGAGCATATATGATCTAATCCAACTGATAAAACAAATATAAAAGGGAATGGAAAATAATTTTAATGCACCTAGAAATGAAATAGAAGAAGTGAGTTCTTAGACCTGAAATCCCCACTGTCAGAATTCTGGAATGACTTGTAACTGCAGATATGAAGCTCAGACACCTGTAACTACATATATGAATCTCAGACACCTGTAACTTGATATGCCTGAAATTTCATTAGAAACAAGGAGGAACATGTACCAAGAAACATGTCACTGTTGTCGTCATGTACCCAAGGTTTTGGTCTCAAATTCACAGGATAACTTTGTATGATCCTGATCTTCCTATATCTAATCTGACAACTCTGTAACTTCTTCCTACATGCAAAAAATTGGGGAAGAAGGTTGGCTAAAGGGCTTTTCCTTAATCAAATCCCTGTTTAGGAATCAACCTTAAAAATATAATTAAATTGCATAAGGAAAGATGAAATAGAAACCATATATGAATTGTAAATCACCTTATACCTTGATGGTGCAATACTTCTCTGGACATGATCACAAATGTTGATGCAATATCTTGATCTAAAAGGAAATCATGAAAGAAATGTATTAAATGATGGATTTTTGTAGTTTTCTACAATGCTTGATTAAAAAAGAGAAGAAAGCTTTGAAGGATTGAAGACTTGGATGCTCAATTGTAGAAGAGATCTTGAACTCAGATTTGCTTGGTTGCTCATGAATGCTTGAAAAAATGATATTGAATGCTTGTCCTTGATAATGGATACCAAAATAAGGAGAGATAGGGGGTTTATATATTAAATACATCATTTTGGGGGTTAAAACTCAGGCAAGTCGACCATGAAATTAAATCTCTCATTAAAACCCCAACACAAACCTCCAAGCCAAATTTGGGCCTTAATTAAAGGGAACATGTCACCATTGGTAAACATGTACCCATCAATCAAGACTCAAATCTTAAATGTGGGTCCTAGACAGTCAACAGGTGTAGGATTTCTAAGTACAACTCAATTTGAGGTTAAAACAGGTCATGAAGGCCAAAAATAAGGATATAGGGCCTAGGTGATGAAATGAATTGTTTGATTGGAGGGAAAATAGAAGAGAACACTTAGGAATGAGGGTCAACCTCAAGTTTTGAATAAATTAAATTAATATAGGACTCGTAATGTTAATTTAAAGGCCCAACAAGCATTAGGAGAACTTGCAATCAATGTAGGAACCCATACATACTAAAATGGAGCTAAAATGAGCACCTAATTAAGGATGCTTACTTTTTAGGATGGTACATTTATCCCCCACTTTAGCAAGTGTATGAGTCCTTGCTCATGGTCACGAGAGAGAGAGAGAGAGAGAGAGAGAGAGAGAGAGAGAGAGAGAGAGAGAGAGAGGCCCCCAAACCAAGGATCTTAACTTGCATATTCATATTCAAGGACACATAAAACAACAACAAAATCCTAAATCTTACTAAGATTCCAATTCAACTTGTTGAAGATACCTTGCTAAATAAATTGTCTCAACTGCTAGCATCGTGCTTTGAAAGTTATTACAAAAGCACAAGTGCTCACCTAAAAAGAGAAAGAACATGCATCAATGATAATATAAGACTCGGTGATCTGATCAAATAGAAAAGTGTGTCATGGTATGGAATCATGGAGGAGAGAATAAGACAACCATGGATGACACTGGCTATCCATTCATGTTGTGCTAGGTGATCCATGAGAGAGAAAGAAGAGATAAGAGAGGGGGAATTGGTCTAGAAAATTGTATTATGCTAGTTTCACCCATCAAAGAAGATGTACATAGGGAGTTGATGGTTTAGTGCATGCTATTCAAGTTGTGTTATGCTAGTCAACCCAGCAAAAGTATACATCAAATGGTCTATAAAATTGTGTTATGGTAATCAATCAATCTTGAAAATGTATGCAAAGGAGAGTTAAAATGGGCTAGCAGTTGTGGTATGCCAATTCAACCAATCCTAAGGACAACCAAGGAAAACATTGTATCCAAGGAAATCCACCAAAATGGATTAAGGAGAGTGATTTGGCCCTAGAAAGTTGTATTATGCTAGTGTACTCTACCTGAAATGCTTGAAGTAAACAAAATATTTGCAATAAGGAGGCCATATATGCCCCCCTCAAGATGGAAAAAGAGGACTATTTTGACATCTTAAGGAAAATAGAAATAAGGATAAAACACCTTTAACATAAAGGAGGTGTCCCAAAAGACACATCGAGTCCAAACCAAAGAGGTCACAACTCCTATGAGGTCAAGGAAGGGATGAATGCAAAGAGATGTCGTGCAACAAGTGTAAAGGGGTACTTTCAAGAGGGATGTTGAGAAGAGATGCATGACAAGAAGGGAGGAATTCACACCTTCCCCATTGCTAGGTAAAGGGGTTCTAGAGGAAGGATGACACCCTTTTAGCCCCAAGGTAAGGGATTTGTTTACCATGATACACAACTGTGAACAATGAAAAGGTTATGATCAAGGATGCATATCTCTTGTATAAGTGAGAATTCCTAATGTAAACAAACAATTCTATATAAGATTGTATATCATAATATAAACAAATGTGACTTAGCCAAGGGAAAAGTGGATCCTTGAGAGAAGGATGAAAGAGACTAAAAATACTACCCTTGCCCCCAAGTGTAGAGACAAGAATAAAATTAAGAAGGACTATTATGTTACTTGTAAATTATGACCGCACCATGCCTAAGAATGAGCCCCCAATAGATAGGCTAACCATGTCACATAGTGTGGAGCAACATAATAGGAACTTAAATGTTATTTAAAGAAATCAAAATTGTAAATTAACTCATTACAACATGTTATGTGAATTATATCATAATCAACAAGTTTCTAAATTTTGTAATGCAAGGCTTTACATTCATTAGTAGATTGGTCATGATATCGATGATACATGCAAAAAGGGAGACTCACAATATTTTTACTATGCTTCTTTTTTCGTTTAGGTTGAGTAATCAATTTAACACTAAGAAGGTAGGGAAAAATAACTTCTTGATTAAAGGTCGCCATAGAAGAAATGTTAGATGATAAAGGAGTTGAAAAATGAGGAGATTTGAAACTTTTGCTTCCATAGGTTTATAATGAATCTCAAAGCTTTGTTACACACGTCCTAAACTATGTTGGAGATTATTGTTTTGAGAATCAGGTTGGACAAATGACACACTAGGCCCTCTAAAGAGTCCCGTGTTGAAATTAGGAACTTTGTATTCACCCACAGTTGATGACATAAAGTCTAATGACCCCAATCATATTCTAAAAGGGAACTTATAGGAGAATAAGTATCTTTATGGGAATAGGATTTGTTTTGTTTAAATAGTGTAGGAATCGATGGGGAACCAAATCCAGTTTGTAAGCAATTTTGGATATTATCATCAACAACAAGGGTATACATAATGTTGTTATAGATTAACTTCACTTTGCGATGAAGTGTTGAGGGAACAACATGTTAGAGTAATAAGTTATTTCATATATTAATTAAATCATTTTAATTTAATTATTAAGTCACTCATTATCTGTAGTTTACTTGAGCTAAATTTTGGACATATAATAATTAATTCTTTTATTAGTTATTATCGTGCAACCTAGGTTTTTCTCTTTTAGGGTTTTGATCACCTTTATAAGGTTTGATCTCTTTGTAATTATTAATTATCTATGGATGCTATCGTATTGAGGGTTTTCTCTCCATTGTTTGCTTAATATGTTTCTTCTTTCATCGATCTGTTATTTCTACCCTCCATAGCTTTTACTTCTCTCTTTCTGTGACGTGTTTGCATGCAAGTGATTCTTGGGAGTTGTAGGGTTGATTTTTCATCAACTCCAATATGGTATCACAACTCCAGATCTTCATGCACGTGTTCTCTTCATGAGAGATTTAGCCTTGTTCTTCAGATATGTGTTTTCAAGAGGTTTTCTCTATTAGATTTTTGTGGATCTAGGGGGAGTTTGTTTTTGGAGCACTTTGGGCTCAAAAGAACCTCATGATTGCACTTAAAAGGCCCAAAAACCCTATTTTCATATAAGGCACATCTAATTTGGACACAGTTTCATTCAAAGGTAATTTTTTTTATGTACGACCCTTTTCCCAAGCACATTTTTTGAGGTGGTGAAAAAAAATTAATTTTTTTCTTGGTACCTCTGCCAATTTTGGCAAAATTTTTGGTAGTCCCACCATATTTAGCGGCATAGACAGATTTAGTGGAGCTCTGCCAAATTTAGCCAAGATTTCTTGGGGTTCTTCATGTATTGGAGCCTCTTTGGTTTTTTGCTCGCATCTTGAGCAAACAGAAATGTCTTTGGCCAAACGAGATATCATCGAAAAGCTAGTTTTGAGCTTGATCTGATTTTGAAGGTTTGGTTTTATGATTTTTTCCATTTTGCATATTTTTTGCCAGTCAAATTCAAGGTTCTTTTTTGCACTCTAGGAGCTATATCTTGCTCATCTAGGCTTCGTTTTCTGACTTCTACACATCGTTGGAAAGATGGTTCTGTGTTGTTTACTGTGGTAGGGTCTCATTTCTAGAATCTTCTCTAGGTACATTTTATTCATTTTTTTGCATTTTTGCAATATGGTTACTATCTTGGATGTTTTAGGTCTTGGGATCATTTTCCTTGCATGGGATGACTCCTTTTTAGTTGTTGCTCATGTCCATATAGTTTTTTGTCATTCCTGGACATTGTAGACATCTATTTTTATAGCATTTATATTTTGCAAACACATTGAGATGAAGTGTCATCTGTTGCATTCTTGGGATCTTGCACATTTTGTGCATGTTTGTACTTGCACTATATTATAAAGTGTTATGGGGGGTTTGATCTACCTTTGTCAAGTGAGTATTTCTTCCACTAAATTATCCTCATGATGTGTGTCAAGAGAGTGATCCTTCCATGACACCATGCTTTATATGTATTTGTACTTTCTTCAACACTTTCTATGTTCCTGGTTCTTAGTCATACAATTATTCATGGCAGTCTATTTCAGTGTACCTATCATGCCTCGCCCTGCTCAACATTATGGAGGTATATCCTATTAGTTCTAATGCTTCATTGGTCTGATGGACTGATATATGTATTCAATATTTGTTCCTATGTACTAGGCGGATGTAGTGATTAGGCACCCATGCATTTCGGTGAGATAGATCATTTACCATATGGGCACTGTTTTATTCATGTTTTAGAGGCAACCTTTCACCTTCAATTGATCAACTCTTCAGACTTTGGTGTTTTTTGTCATTTGTATCTTCAAGTTTCGATGTTTTCCTTTTTTCCATCTTGATTCAAGTAGTGTCATTTGAGGGTACTCATGCAAATTACAGTCTTCTCTACCTGATGATGTTTTATTACAGTGGAGGTTCCAACAGTTATTCTTCGACAATGTTTGCAACTTCATGCTTCAGTGGTGTTCTTTATGTTTATCCTTTATTCCTATTTTTGGGGACATTCTCTAGTTTGGAGGCTTCTTCAGTCCTTCACTAGGCTTCATCTTGTATGCAAAATAGATGTCTACTATGATAAATGAAATGCTACTAGTAAAAAGCTAATAAATCTATCTAAATGCAACCCAATGAAGAATACAAATGATTAAATGAAGTAAAAACAAGTTTACCTTCACTTACCCATCGTAGCTTGTCTCCGTTGTCCTCCTAGCTTTGATTTCTTGGATGTTGAGCTCTCAGATTTCCAATGAAGCTCCTTGTCCAAGATGTCACCAAAGTGTGGAGATTTGGGTGAATGTATGCAAAATGCAACTAATGGATGATGGAATGGTGTAAAAATGTTTGGATGCTTGATGGCTTGAATGCTTAATTTCTTTGAATGCTTGATAGATTGATTTCTTGAATGTTTGATTTCCTATTAGAACACTATTAGCTCACAAAGGGAGAATGAGGCTCCTTTTATAGGATTTTGGAGGACCCAAGCCTAGGTGGCACGATCCCAGGGTGGAGATTGAAAGGTGGAAGATCCTAGGGTTGCTATTGACTTGGTTGAAGAGGTTGAGAGAAAGGGAGATGTAGTTAGAATGTGAGAGGAAGAATAGGGAGGATGTTCCTCCTACATTGACATAGAGGAGAAGAAGGTGGAAGGGAAAGACACATGTCAAGTGTCTCACAAAGACCATGGAGAGGAAAGATGAAGGAATTTTTCCTCATGAGGACTCTTGGTACAAGTGTTCCATGAGTCATCTTGGACTCTTTGAGGTGGCTTGAGAAGCTCCTTAGGAATAGGGATTGCTTCTTGACTTGGTGTAGGGGAAGACATGTGGTCACGAGACCAAGTCTTATGAGGCCACATAGCCCTTAGGAATATGACATGTGTGGGTGAGGATAATGATTTATTAATAATTAATAATAATTAATTATTTTAGCCAAGGTGATGTGTCAAGTGACTAGGTCTATGAGGTGGACTAGGAGGCTTAGTCATATTTAGTGACTATGTAATTAATCACTTTAATGAGATTAATTTAGAAGACTTAGGAAAAGAAGAATAGACTATAGTGAATGTATTAAATAAATTAAAATGATTTACTTAATAAATAGAAGAAATAAATATTGATTAAATAATAAATATTTAATTAATTCATCAAGTCAATATTAATTAAATAATAAATATTTAATTAATTAATTAGTGAAGCCATTTTTTAGTGTATACATGTCTCTTTTTAGAGGGGTTTTTCCCACTGGGTTTTCTCATTTTATCCTCTTTATAGAGATTTTTTTGTACTTGGGTACCTAATTAGGCCATGTTGTCAGGACCCATTTCCTGCTTTCAGTAGTTGTTTATATTAGAGTAAAAAGGTATTTTCACTTATTAATTAAATCATTATTGATTTAATTATCTAGTCACCTCTTTATCTCTAGTTCACTTAAGATAAACTTTAGGCATATAATAATTAATTCTTTATTAATTGTTATCATGCAACCTAGGTTTATCCACCTTCTGGTTTTTTGATCTCCTTTATAAGGATTGATCTCTTTTGTAATTGCCTTAATTCTCTCTGAAATGAATATTTCATCTTTCTGATCATTATGAGTTGTGGCTCCATTCTTTGCTTTTGTGCCAAGTATTTTTCATATAGTGGATCTTGGTGATTGAATTCTTTGAATTCTAACATGCTATAAGAGCCTTGTTGCAACCTGCTCTTGAGTTTTTTGAAGATTTTTCGGAGCACTGAGGGTTTCAAGTTTTCAGAGTTATTTGTATGGATCTGGGAGGATCTATTTTTTGGAGCTTTGGGCACAATCTGACCTCACAGATGCACTCAAAAGGCCCCAAAATCCCTATTTTCATATAAGGCTCGTCCAATTTGCATAGTTGAAATTTGGGCTTTCTTTTTTGCATGCACGGCCTTGGCACACTTTTCGAGGCAACAAATGTCTCATTTTTTATGCCACCTCAAAATTCACACCACCATACTGGCGGAAAAAAAAAATATTTTTTTTTCTTGGTACCTCTGCCAAATTTGGCCAAAATTTTGGCAGTTTCGCCAGATTTAGCAGAGGTTTCTTGGAGTTATTGTTTTGGAGCCCTCTTCGGTTTTTTGCTCGTATATTGAGAAAATGAAGGCATTTTTTGCAAAATGAGATATCGTCAAAAAGATGGTTTTGAGCCCAATCTGATTTTCTAGGTTTGGTTTTCTGGTTTTGCCATCTTGAAGGGCTTTTTATAGTCAAAGTCAGGGTTCCTATTTGCACTCCGAAAACCATATCTTTCTCCTCTGGACTCCATTTTCTGACTTCCGCACATCATTGGAAAGATAGTTTGTTCTTCTCCTTTTTTTATGGGTCTCATCGCCATAATCTTCTTTATTCATATTTTTGCCTTTTGGCATTCTGGTGGATATCTTGGATGTTTTCAGTCCTGACTCTTTTTTAGCAGTTACATATGTTCTTACAGCTTGATGTCATTCATGAGCATTGTAGACATATTTATGTAGCATTTATTTTTTGCAAACGCATTGAGATAAAGTGTCATCATTGCATGTTTGGGATCTTGCACATTTTGTGCATGTTCGTACTCGCACTACATAACAAAGTATCACGGGGGGTTTGATCTACCTTTTTCAAGTTAGTGTTCCTTCCATGACATTAACCTCATTATGTGTGTCCATAGATTGATCATCCTCAACACCATCCTTTATATGTGCATGTACTTACTTTGACATGCAGTTATTCTTGGTAGCCTCTTTCAGTGTACCTGTCATACCTCTTTGTGCTCAACATTATAGGGGGGTATTTCATGTTGGTTCTAATGCTTCCTTGGTTTGATGGAGTGAGCTATGTATTCAATATTTGTTCCTATGTACTAGGTGGATGTAGTGGCTAGGTGCCTATGCATTTTGGTGATATGGATCATTTACCATATGGACACTTTTTTCATTCCTATTTTGGAGGCATCCTTCCATAGTTTGATCAGCTTTTCAGACTTTGGTATTTTTTGCCATATGTATCTCTGAGTTTTAATGTTTGCCTTGTTTTTCATCCCGATTCAAGTAGTGTCATTTTAGGGCACTCATACATATTACAATCTTCTCTGCCTGATCGGATTCTATTTCAATGGAGTTTCCAACAATTATTCTTTGACAGTGTTTTCAGATTCATGCTTTAGTGGTGTTCTACATGTGTTCTTCTTTTGATCAGCTCTTCAAACTTTGGTGTTTTTGTCATCTGTATCTTCAAGTTCTTATATTTGTCTTTGTTTACCATCCTAATTCGAGTAGTGTTATTTGAGGGCACTCATGCAGATTACAAACTTCTCTACCTAGTCTTTATTCCTATCTTTTGGGACATTCTCTAGTTTGGAGGCTTCTTCAGTCCTTCACTAATCTTCATCTCTTTTCGGAGAGAGGTTTTTCCCACTAGGTTTTCTCTTTTTCTCCTCTTTACAGATATTTGTGTGATTGGGTACCTGATCAGGCCATGTTGTCGGGACCCATTTCCTACTTTCAATATTTGTTTCTAGGTTTTTAGCTTCTCCCTCAGTTTATCTTAAGCGGGGTGTTAGAGTAAAAATATATTTTCACTTATTAATTAAATCATTATTAATTTAATTATTTAGTCACCTTTTTGTCTCTAGTTCACTTAAGCTAAAATTTAGACATATAATAATTAATTATTTATTAATTATTATCATGCAACCTAGGTTTCTCCACCTATTGGGTTTTCGATCTCCTTTATAAGGATTGATCTCTTTGTAATTATTAATTCTTTTGTGATTCCCTCTATTCTCTCTCAGAATGAATATTTCATCTTTTAGATCATTATGAGTTGTGTCTCCATTCTTTGGTTTTGTGACAGGTATTTTGCATACAGTGGATCTTGGTGATTGAATTCTTTAAATTCTAACAATTTCTAGGTTTTTGCTTCTCCCTAAGTTTATCTTAAGGGGAGGTGTTAGATTAATAATTTATTTCAATTATTAATTAAATAATTTTGATTTAATTATTAAGTCACTTATTATCTCTAGTTTACTTAAGCTAGACTTTAGGCATATAATAATTAATTCTTTTATTTATTATTATCATGCAACCTAGGTTTTTCCCTTTTAGGGTTATGATCTTCTTTATAAGGATTGATCTCTTTCTAATTGTTAATTATCTGAGGATGCTATCGTATTGAGGGTTTTCTCTCCATTGTTTGCTCAATATATTTTCTCTTTCATCGATCTGTTATTTATGGCCTCCATAGCTTTTGCTTCTCTCTTTCTATGACAAGTTTTGGGAGTTGTAGGGTTGAGTTTTCATTGAATCCAACACAACATGCATGACATGTAGCTATGGTCATCCTAAGAGAAGGTTATATTCAAGATACTCGGCGTGACATGAATAGGTGTGGGTAAAATAATGAGACCTATCTTAACATGTAAAGTGATAATACCCATAGTTTGTTTAGCAACATTGTCAAAGCCATAAATAGGAATAGAATCAGGTTTAATTAAAGAAACATTTGCATTTATCTTGTGTGACAAGTCAATGCTACAAACATTAAGTCCTGAGCCATAATCAATTAAAGTTCTTCGAATAAGATTACCATTGCTGGGACACCAACCACGAGAGAAACATGTTGATCTTGAATTTCCTTAGGAGGCAACTCATCTTGAGAAAACATAATTTGAGCTTTATTATTGGTTGCATTCATGCATTCCGAGATGGAAGTTGTATTGTCTTGCTTGGGAGGTGGGAAAATCACATTTCCAAAGGTTTTTTGTTACACCTCATGATAAGTAGGTGAATTTTTAAGAATCTCCCAAAGAGATATCTTGGAAAGAGTAGCGCAGAGTTGTTCTTTTAAATCATACTCATTTCCAGAATTTTGAGGGAGACAAAGTGCAAAAGGGAGCACCGTTTTGAGAGGCAGGAAGAGAATCAATTGATCTTGTAGGTTGTCTATTAGTTCTTGTGTTATAAGTGTGGGGGACCGCGTGATAGTCAGGTTGTTGAGCACCTTTCATGACAATGACTATTATTTTTAGGTTGAGAGGTATATTGATGAAGATGAACAACCTTAGGATATGCACTACCCAAAACATTGGCAACATTGACTTGATCAAGCTCTTGATTGTTCATGGGTTTATCACTAGAAGGGAGAGCACTAAGGAAAGTAGTAATGATACTATCCTCTTCTTCCAAGGTATCCTCACGAGTAAGACAGTCTTTAGAATGAGGATTGGGGATTTCCATCAATGCTTCATCTCTAAAAGAGATATCAAATGAAGGTAAAATATCCTCATAAAGGGGGTACATCTTAGGATAAGGGTCATCACTCATTAAGTCTTCATTAATAGAGGGAAAACCATTGAGATGGATAGAAGGTCACGAACAATCATATTAATTTTGTCTACTATAACATTATTGTCCTTCACCAAGGTACCCCAATTGGAGAGATGCATATCAAGAGAATAATCGACATCATCGTGCAATGATTCATCCTAAATAGGGAGATCATTGAGAAAACTATTATTATATTGCCTCAATAAGTCCTCATTAGAAGGTTAGGGGAGAAAAATGAAATTAACCTATAGAAAATATTCATGATGATATGTGAAAAATGTATGATACTATATGTATATCTTTCAAATGCATGTGCCTAAACAAAAAACAAAAGGATCTATGTGAATTGAAATGATTAATAACTAATGCATGAAATGAAATATTTTGGTATTTATTATTATTATTATTTCAAAACATGCAAATATGAGAATGAAATGAAAGAAAGTAATGGATCTATGAGAGAAATTCAAATTAATGTAATTAGATCTAAATGGCTAAAAATGCAACAATGTAATGCATGAAAAGAAGATCTAAATGCATGCAATGTAGCAACGATATAATGTAGATATTTATTAATTCAATGCATACATATTAGACAAAATCAAAGTCGAAATATCATGCAAGGAGGATCTAACCACCAAAATAAAAAAGAGGAAATGTCATAATTCGGGCTCACCAAAATGTACAATAAGAAAAGGGGATCACACAAAAGGACTATTTTCCCCAAATCATAGGGCACATTGGAATACAAAACCACCTCAAGGAAAAAATTATTGACACCACTTGGTAATAAAGATGCCAATACAATATCAATGCTTGAAGGGTTTTTATTCCTTTGTTGCTTAGAATTGAAAGAAGATGAATGATATTGATATGTAAAGGAATGAATAAGATTTGGTCTGATCTAATTAGTTCAGAAAACAAATGTAAAAGGGAATGAAAAATAATTTGAATGCACCTAGAAATGAAAAAGAAGAAGTAAGTTTTTAGAGGTCTGAATTCCTGACCTTTGGAATCCTAGAATGACCTGTAACTACAGATCTAAAGCCCAGAGACTTGTAACTTGATGTGCCTAAAATTTCACTAGAAACAAGGAGGAAAATGCCGCCACTATCATCGTGTACTTGGGAACATGTCACCACTATCGTCATATACCTAGGGTTCTAGATTGAAATTCACAAGGTAGCTCTGATTGATCCCAATCTTCCTAGATCTAATCCAACAACTTTGTAACCTATTCCTACACATAGAAAAATTGGGAATAAGGGTGGATAAAGGGATTTGACTTATTCAAATCCCTATTTATGAATTAACCTTTAAAATATAATAAAATTTCACAAGGAAAGATGAAATAGAAATCATATCTGAATTGTAAATCACCTTATACCTCGATGGCGCAATGCTTCTTTGGATATGATCACAAATATTGATGTAATAGCTTGATCTAAAAAAAATCATGAAATAAATTCCTTGAAGGATGGATGTTGTAGTTTTCCACAATGCTTGATGAAGAAAGAGAAGAATGCTTGGAAGGTTTGAAGACTTGGATGCTCAATTGTAGAAGAGATCTTGAACTTTGATTTGCTTGATTGCTCATGAATGCTTGAAATCTTCATAGTGAATGCTTGTCATTGACAATGGATACATAAATGAGGAGATATAGGGATTTTATATACTCTATCCATCATTTAGGGGTTAAAACTTATGCAAGTTGACCACAAAAGAAAATATCTTGCTAAAACCCCAACACGAACCTCCAGGCCAAATTTGGGCCTTAAAATCAAGGGAACATGTCGCTATTAGCGACATGTACCTAGGAACACATCACCATTGGAGACATCTACCTATCAATCAGGGCTCAAATTCGAACTGTGGGTACTAGACAGTTAGCATGTGTAGGATTTCCAGGTATAGCTCAATCCGGGTCGCAAAAGGCCAAAAATAAGGATATAGGGCCTAGGTGATGAAATGAATTATATGATTAAAGGGAAAATATAATAACACACTTAGGAATAAGGTCCAACCTCGAGTTTTGAATAAATGCATGATAAATATAGGACTTATAATGTTAATTTGAAGGTCTAATAAGCATTAGGAGAGCATGAAATCAATGTGGGAACCCATACATACTAAAATTGGGCTAAGATGAGCACCTAATTAAGGGTGCTTACTTTTTAGGATGGTACAGTTTGTAATCGTCAAATGACAATGCATTCAGTTGAGTGTGGGAATATTTCCCATGGTTTTCAATTTGAAATAAGTTTATAGTACAGATATGAGTCGCCTTATGAAAGATGTTACCATTTCCAACCTATAATAAGTAGCATGCATTTAAATGATATTAGTTTTTGCCTTGAATATGCAGTGGTTTCAATTTCATGGTTCGCTACCCAAAATACTTATATTATGGCTAATAAGGACATTAACTACACACGACATGGCTAAATATAAATGCCACCTTTTATGTATATAACCCGCACCATTTTGGTGCTAAAGGTTAATAAAGTGTTTTGACTTTGATTGCATATTATTTATGATATGAAGTGAGCATTTGTTTTCAAAATAAACCAACCTCTACAATAGGTTGAGACTTAATAATAATATCAACATTGACACAATGGTATGTATATCTATGGCCTTACTGATATACATATTAAAGAGTGTGTGTTTGAAAAGAAGGAATAGTATTCGTTGATATCAAGTATCTACTTTTCAAGCATGAGCATATATGAATCATAAACATTCCAATGAAATCAAAGATGATGAATTAAGTTTTAAGATAAATTTGACTTGCATGTTTCATCAAAATTAAAGCATACATATGTAAGTGCACATATACAAACAACATATGTAGTTTTTTTATACTTGTTATCATCAATTTTGTTTTGAGAAATTAAAGATCAACCCTACAAAATTTTGATAATAGCATGGTTTCGTTGCTCTATCACAGTTTCAAAAATAAAAATAATTTTTTTTGTAATTTTTTTATTTTTGAGTCATTTTGTCGTGAGGACTAGTGTTTTCCATTTTTGTTTCTTTTATTTTGTTTATTTTTATTAAGTTATAGTTTAATTTTTATTTATTTATTTCCTTAATGTATAAAGCATATAAAAATTCTCGATGACTTAAGTTGTCATGTTGTTTGTCTAACATTGCATATTATATGCAATGTAATGCAAAATGCATTAAAAAAAACCTGATATATAGAGTATTTCAGACCTTTTAGACGCTTTTGTACATGGCTTTACATGTGATTACATGAGTAATGTTAATTCAAAATCTCGTATATAGTAAAGTTTAGCTTTATATTGCAATTACATATTCAAACGCATATAACTCATGCTTATTATATCGCTTTGCGTATTTTATAACATGTAAAACAAAAAAACATCGAGCTTCAATCAATGAAATTCTTAGTTCGCATAAATTTGAGCCCACATTATATATCACATTCATTGGAGACGTTTTGCCTATGGACATTTGTGTTTTGAGCTTCCTTCAAGCGCTGGTCATATGCATTTTTCTCTTACTCATTTTTGTTGAATGGTTTGTTTTTAGTTTGATATAGTTTCAATTAGAATGCATATTTCCTCATCATCTTATGTGTGGATCAACAAATATGATGAAAATATTTAAAAACACATTGTAATGGTTTGTTTTCACTTCTGTAACATGCCTTTTTTGTTTTGTTTTTTTGCAATATAAGCATTCAAACAATTTTGGTATGGGTTTCATGATTGTCTGAGTTTGTTTAAAGTCATGAGATTTAAATGAAATTTGTTGCAATCCATATTTTTTACAAATCATGTGGAAATTGAATGTTTGACATCATACAATATTGTTTCCTTGGTAGAAATATGCTTAAATACACTTCCATTTGCAAAAGAAATACAAATATACTTGTAGTTTGGAGTATTTTTTTTCCCACTTACAAATATCAAGCAAAACATAACTTTTGTTAAAAAATATAACTTCTCACCTCCATTACATGTAATTTTTAGTGCAGTGATGGTTGAAAAAAACCATTTGCATACTTATACATTATGCATTTTGGGAATTTTTATACCCTCTACATATACCATTACATGTCATTTTATATGCAATTACCTCTTAAATCTCCATACCTATCATAAGTTATTCGAGATTTTCACACCTACTACATGTTTTGTTACATGTAGTCCTACGCGCAATCACATTCGAAAACCCCGACTACACTCAAGTTTACCCTCTGTAAATACAAATGCAATCTTGGATTTTTTTCCCGATATTGAGTTGAACTACACATGCAGTCTCATGTGTAGCTAGGTCCAAAAAGCCCAATTTCACTTAAAATATTTTGTTTTTCTCTTGTAATAGAAACTTTTTGTTCTGATTACATAAACTCTTATAAGTTGAGCTGCACATGTGCCTTCACCTGCAATGTAGTCTAAAAATCCCGAAATTGCCTTTTTGATCACTTTTTAGTCATTTTTACTTCTTGTTTGCGTCTTTTTGTTTTTAGTCGAGTTTTTGTCTATTGTATTGTGTCAAGCCCTTATCTAACCTTGGAATTTCTTGGAAATCGTCACTGTAGTGTCATTATGACTGCTCTCAATCACAATCCAAGCTTCACCGAGCAACTTTTCTAAAAGATTTTCTTGAAGAGCTAGTATTACCCCATACAAGAAGATGAGGACGATGTTTCAGTAATGTTCTTCTACAAAGATACAAAATTGTTGTAGTTGCAAGACAAGTATGTTGTTGTTCATCAAAGGCAATAGGATGCTTTCAAGACGGATTCCACGCAAGTGGTAGTAGATCAACAAGAGGGATCATAGATAATTTTCAATCATGGGTTTGAATAAAGATCAGTGATTTGATTCCATCAAATGCAAGAGTCAAGATGCAATTTTCCATGTATATGTTGTTGTCCCCGTATAGATCTGAATATTCCAAGCACTGACAATCGAGCGACGGGAAGAACTCGTTAATAGAGGATTATTTAATAAGAGTTGTGTCTTGTTAGACACTTAGTTTAGTTTCCATGGTGCATATGCAATTCAGTTTTGATGAGTTGAATTCAAAGCATAAAATTGTAATTACATATGGTCACATTGCATGAAAAGCATAAAATTACAATTGCACGTGACCACATTACATGTAATGACATTACACAAGACTGTAATGTTGAATAAGTCAACGTCAAGTGTTTAGTCTTCTGCCTTTTTCTCTCAGCCTCTCTTCTATAAATACAAGAGGGCTCATTGTAAATAGAGATCTTCTGAAAATGAAACAAAACTCTACCAGTTTATGTGTGCAATCTAAAACTTTGTATTTAGATGAAATACAAATTACAACCAATAAAAGAGGTAGTTTGCTTTTAGACTTTGTGTTGATTCAAGTTGTCGTGTGATGACATTTTCTAGAGTTGGTTGTGAATGTTGTTATATCGTCTAAAAGGGATTTGAATCCAATCTTATAAACTTTGAGCTACAAATTGTGTTTAAAATAATAGTTAGATTTTTGGGTTTGATCTTGCAGACTTTGAATTAGTTATCAAGTCTAAGATTAGCATAGAACGCTCAAGCAAGGAAATAATTTTCAAACTTTGTTTTCTTCATTTGTGGATGCAAGGTTAAATACATGTTGGAGACTTTGAGTTGCACATGTGTTTCATTCTTGTTCTCAAAATCTCATAAGGGGTCATTGAAAGACTTTGAGTTGCACATGTGTTTCATTCTTGTTCTCAAAATCTTATAAGGGGACATTGAAAGACTTTGAGTTGCACGTGTGTTTCATTCTTGTTCTCAAAATATCATAAGGGGTCATTGAAAGACTTTGAGCTTTTGTGAACTCCTAAGTTACTAAAATTTCTTGGTACTCTAAAGGTTATTCTTATGTCTAATCTTCTATTTATCAGGATTATTGCTCTAACAAATACTTTGTAAGTGAAACACACCCTTGATTAAAGATTGCATTGTAATGGTAACATCTATTCTAAAATGAGAGAATAGGATGAATGTCTCACCCTAATTTAGCTTAGTGTAAATAGAAGTAGTTAAGCATTTTGTTGATTCCATTAGAAATAAGAAGGGAGATCCTTCCCTTATAATTAGAAGAGTCTAGGTCTAGCGTGCATTATGGTTGGAACCACTATTTTGCAATTGATCTTTCAAATTGTTGGTTGTAAAATATCCATTCAAAAATACTAGTTGTAATGTGATAACAATTATATAAAAGCATCATCAATGTTTCAGAAAATATTCGTTGTGTCATTTTAATACAAGTTCTACATGAAACTATGTTAGAATGATGACTAATTTTTGCTAATTTTTGTTCATTTTGTTAATTATCATAAGATGTGAATTCTTGTAGAAATGACAATTCATAAATATTATAAGTTTTTGTATGTAAAGGATGGGATTTTGGAAAAGATGGTTTTGTATACAAGGAGGTATAAGTTCAAGTTTGTAAAGGGTCATTCAATGGGAAAGTCACTCTCTTGAAAGATGTAAATTTTGAATATCAATACAAAATACTATTTTACCAAACAAAAAAATAAAATAAAAATATATATAATTATAATAATGAAATTTCCCTATTAATGGGGTTCAACAGATAATCTTCATGGTAATCTTAGGGAAGAAGTGAGGTGGATTGGACTTGAGATCGAATGGATAAAAATAAACTTTGATGGTACCTCAAAAGGGAAACTTTGCTCGATTGGTACAAGATGTGTGGCTAGCGATCGTATCTAGGTAAGGTGTTGGGTGAGAACTTTGAATTCTTGGGGGTTATGAGAAATAGTGATGCATGTTTCTGGGCGACATACTTGGGGATAAAGTATGGACTTTAATTGAAAGCAAGGAAATTACACTTGGAAGGAGATTTTCTAATTAGACTTAACATGATTTGATAAAAAGACACCTCTAATTTGGAATTGCAAAAATGGCTTACACGACTTACACCTATTTGGGAATTAATTGTTGAATTTGATGATTTCAAAATATCTCATACCTTCCAAGAGGGTAATAATTTGGCCAATGAATTTTCTAGAAAGGTAGCAGGGTAGTATGCTAGCATCCACTCAATTATGGAGCAAGGGAAGATTGTTAGTTAGCTTTGTTATGTCACGATGACAAAAAAAATTCCAGTAATAGATATTTGTTTTATTAATAAAGTAAAGATTTACTACATCAACTATGTACTTAGGAAAACCGACACCCAGACCAAACATCAACCACCCGATATAGTTCCATGAAAATTGTTGTCATTGAAACCAAAAGCCTAACCTTACACCCATGCCAACCAGTAGACCAGAGAAAGAAAAATTGTTATCAACAATAAAATTATATCGATAGAAAGACAAAACTGACTACACTACCACCATTTGTGGTTCCACACTGAGTCATAACTAAAATATGTGCACGAAAAAGACAGGAACTACAACAAAAATAGAACAAGGGCACCCGTTATCTAGTATTATGGTCACATTTTTGCTCTCAGACCCATCTTTCGCTCAGCTTCCAGAAGATGACACTTTTCCACCCCCACCACCTCTACTCCCTTATCTAGGAAACCTTTGCTTCCAGGGACCCTCCACTGGAAGAATACTTGCCCTATTTTTCATCTCTTTAATCTACGCATCCAATTGTCTTATTTGCAACACCAACTTCAACGTTGTCCACCCCATCCCAGCCTATTTAAACCGATGATTTCATTTCCTCTCCTCGAACCTCCACACAAATAAGGTAAAAAATAGTGCCTTCAACCATTTCAATGTACACCGGATCATCCATGAAATTCAATCCTAGCCCAGGGATTGCTCGAGCTAGTAACCCAGGTCCAAATCTCCAAGACAATCAGCAAGAGAAATTGTGAGCATCATTTTTCTCACCACATCCACTATCTCATCTAAATGTAAACCCCACACCATAATCATCAAATAGATGTCTATGTTTGTCTTGTGGCGGTTTTTTGTTGTTGTTGAACATGTCTCTTGACTACGTAAAAACACTATCTACCAATCTTGGGTTATGGAACCAAAACATTCCATTGAGCCTCCATTTTGTCAATGATACATAAAAAGGATTATGTTTCTTCTTTTCCTGGAGAGTGAAGGATGTCTCCATCCTCAATGCCCCAACTCAGAACAAGAAACCTGCATAAACACAAAAGAATTAAGTGTGGAGATTTACCAGATTTCTTAGACCTCCCCTAGCTTTAATGCTTTGTCCTCCCAAAGATCCTGTTGTCACTTCGACCTTCCCTCAAAAATTAACTCTTTGCCATCGTACAATGTCACCACCCCGCCAACCTCCACTACATTAATGATTTTAAATTTATAAAAAATGGTCCCCTATTAGTTTGAAATTTCCAAATTTCTAAAGTCTTCAATCTGTATTTATTCTATAGTGAATGATAGTGCCCAATTTTCTAAAATGTTTGTCTCCTTATTCCTATCTCTCTTTACATATGAAATCTTAAAGTCCTTCGAAAAACCTAGTTCACCATTAATCTGGTTCACATAATTTTGTAGGTGCCAAGCTTACATAAAGCCTTTGATAACACCATTAATGATCACTTGTGAGTCCCCTTATAAGTGTAGCTTTGTATCCCCCAAGCTCTTCGCCACTTTGACTGTCAATAGAGATACTTCAACTTCTGCCACATTGTTGGTCTCATCTGCCAACCTCTTTCCTCCTAATGCTAAGGTGTTTCCATTCCAATCCTGAATAATGAAACCAACACTAGATGGTCTCAAATTCACCTTAGAGGCCCTGTCAAAAATTTATTTCCACCACCCTTCAGTTGGTTTTGTCCAAACCACCATATCCGCATTCAAAGACATTAGCTTCACCCAACCAAACCCATTCACAGGTGTCACAATGAAAGATCTTGTTAAGATGGAGGGAACTAGAAAACTTGGGTGAGATTTGTGAATCCTATGGGAAATCATGTGACTTGATGATGCGATAATTTGGTTTTCCATCCTCTTTTCCACCGTGACTTGTTGTATAACAATCTTGATTTATTTAAGGACTACTTGACTTGGTTGTGTGAGTTCTTATGATCTCAATGTGGATGTTCGGTTGTTATTGCAATAGTCATTTAGGTTTATTTGGTTGATCCTATATTTATTTGCATTGGGATTGGAAGAGTTATCATTAATTATGAAGGTTAGATGTGTTGCATTAGGTGGACAATTATTGATACAATTGAGGACATTTTTAGACCAAAGCATGTCAGCTTATTTTATATTCTTTTCTTGTGCTCTTGATAACATATTGGTGTGTCACTGGTCTGGATGTTTGTTAGGGTACCCCTCTATGCTTGGTATGTAAGAAGAAACAAATGTCATTCTTAGGAGGTCTTTGACAAAAGGCTAAGGAGGATTTTAGAAATAGAACAAGATTTAATTAGGTCAGTGATATTAAGGTAGTTCTTGGTAATGATTTCTTGAGGGAAAAAAATGCCAAAGAGTGAACACTGGTGTTTTGACAATGCTTCTTGCAAAATTCTTACAATATTTTTGAGTGCAGGTGAAATACATGCTACTACAAAGGCAATGTGCAAGAAACATAAAAATATTGTCTACCAATCTTGGGTCACGAAACCAAAACATTCCATTGAGCCTCGATTTTGTCAATGGCCCATAAAATGGATTATGTTGCTTCTTTGCCTGGAGAGTGAAGGATGTCTCCATCCTCAACACCCCAACTCAGAACAAGAAACCTGCATAAACATAAAACAATTAAGTGCGGAGATTTACCAGATTTCTTAGACCTCCCCTAGCTTTAATACTTTGTCCTCCCAAAGATCTTGTTGTCACTTCGACCTTCCCTCAAAAATTAATTCTTTGCCATCGTACAATGCCACCACCCCGCCAACCTCCACTACATTAATGATTTTAAATTTATAAAAAATGGTCCCCTATTAGTTTGAAATTTCCAAATTTATAAAGTCTTCAATCTTTATTTCTTCTGAAGTGAATGATAGTGCCCAATTATCTAAAGTGTTTTTCACCTTATTCCTATCTCTCTTTACATATGCAATCTTAATGTCCTTCGAAAAACCTAGTTCACCGTTAATTTGGTTCACATAACTTTTTAGGTGCCAAGCTTACATAAAGCCTTTGATAACACCATTAATGATCACTTGTGAGTCCCCTTATAAGTGTAGCTTTGTACCCCCCAATCTCCTCGCCACTTTGAATTTCAATAGAGCTACTTCAACTTCTACCACATTGTTGGTCCCATCTTCCAACCTCTTTCCTCCCAATGCTAAGTTGTTTCCATTCCAATCCTAAATAATGAAACCAACACCAGACGATCTTGAATTCCCCTTAGAGGCCCTGTCAAAATTTTCTTTCCACCACCCTTCAGTTGGTTTTGTCCACACCACCAGATCCGCATTCAAAGACATTATCTTCACACAACCAAACCCATTCACAGGTGTCACAATGGAAGATATTGTTAAGATGGAGGGAACTAGAAAACTTGGGTGAGATTTGTGAGTCCTATGGGAAATCATGTGACTTGATGATGCGATAGTGTGGTTTGCCATCCTCTTTTCCACCATGACTTGTTGTATAACAATCTTGATTTATTTAAGGACTACTTGACTTGGTTGTGTGAGTTCTTATGATCTCAATGTGGATGTTTGGTTGTTATTGTAATAGTCATTTATGTTGATTTGGTTGATCCTATATTTTTTTCATTGGGATTGGAAGAGTTTTCATTAATTATGAAGGTTAGATGTGTTGCATTAGGTGGACAATTATTGATACAATTGAGGACATTTTTTAGACCAAATCATGTCAACTTAATTTATATTCTTTTCTTGTGTTCTAGATAACATATTGGTGTGTCACTGGTTTGGATGTTTGTTAGGGTACTCCTCTATGCTTGGTATGTAAGAAGAAACAAATGTCATTCTTAGGAGGTCTTTGACAAAAAGATAAGGAGGATTTTAGAAATAGAACATGATTTAATTAGGTCAGTGCTATTAAGGTAGTTCTTGGTAATGATTTCTTGAGGGAAAAAAATGCCAAAGAGTGAACACTGATGTTTTGACAATGCTTCTTGTAAAGTTCTTACAACGTTTTTGAGTGCAAGTGAAATACAGGCTACTACAAAGGCCATGTGAAAGAAACATAAAAACATTGTCTACCAATCTTGGGTCATGGAACCAAAACATTCCATTGAGCCTCCATTTTGTCAATGGCCCGTAAAAAGGATTATGTTGCTTCTTTGCCTGGAGAGTGAAGGATGTCTCCATCCTCAACGCCCCAACTCAGAACAAGAAACCTACATAAACACAAAACAATTAAGTGCGGAGATTTACCAGATTTCTTAGACCTCCCCTAGCTTTAATGCTTTGTCCTCCCAGAGATCCTGTTGTCACTTTGACCTTCCCTCAAAAATTAATTCTTTGTCATCATACAATGCCACCACCCTGCCAACCTCCACTACATTTATGATTTTAAATTTATTAAAAATGGTCCCCTATTAGTTTGAAATTTCCAAATTTATAAAGTATTCAATCTTTATTTCTTATGAAGTGAATGATAGTGCCCAAATTTCTAAAGTGTTTGCCTCCTTATTCCTATCTCTCTTTACATGTGAAATCTTAAAGTCCTTCGAAAAACCTAGTTCACCATTAATCTGGTTCACATAATTTTGTAGGTGGCAAGCTTACATAAAGCCTTTTATAACACCATTAATGATCACTTGTGAGTCCCCTTGTAAGTGTATCTTTGTACCCCCAAGATCCTTGCCACTTTGACTATCAATAGAGATGCTTCAACTTTTGCCACATTGTTGGTCCCATCCGCCAACCTCTTTCCTCCTAATACTAAGGTGTTTCCATTCCAATCCTGATAATGAAACCAACACCAGACGGTCTCAAATTCCCTTAGAGGCCTTTCCAAAATTTGCTTTCCACCACCCTTCAGTTGGTTTTGTCCACACCACCAGATCCGCATTCAAAGACATTGGCTTCACCCAACCAAACCCACTCATAGGTGTCACAATGGAAGATATTGTTAAGATGGAGGGAACTAGAAAACTCGGGTGAGATTCATGAATCCTATGGGAAAGCATGTGACTTGATGATGTGATAATGTGGTTTGTCATCCTCTTTTCCACCAAGACTTGTTGTATAACAATCTTGATTCATTTAAGGACTACTTGAATTGGTTGTGTGAGTTGTTATGATCTTAATGTGGATGTTCGGTTGTTATTGCAATAGTCATTTAGGTTGATCCTATATTTGTTTGTATTGGGATTAGAAGAGTTTTCATTAATGATGAAGGTTAGATGTGTTGCATTAGGTGGACAATTATTGATACAATTGAGGACATTTTTAGACCAAAGCATGTCATCTTAATTTATATTATTTTCTTGTGCTCTCGATAACATATTGGTGAGTCACTGGTCTGGATGTTTGTTAGGGTACTCCTCTATGTTTGGTATGTAAGAAGAAACAAATGTCATTCTTAGGAGGTCTTTGACAAAAAGCTAAGGAGGATTTTAGAAATAGAACATCATTTAATCAGGCCAGTGTTATTAAGGTAGTTCTTGGTAATGATTTCTTGAGGGGAAAAAAATGCCAAAGAGTGAACACTTATGTTTTGACAATGCTTCTTGCAAAATTCTTATAAAATTTTAGAGTGCAGGTGAAATACAGGCTACTACAAAGGCCATGTGCAAGAAGTTGGTTTGCAACAATCTCTTATGTGAATTGTACAATATTTTAGAGAATGTGGACTCGGAGCATGGGGTCACTCTATTAAAATATTGCTACGTCCTTCATCATTGTGAGGGGGAAGGTAGCCAAGTATCCATTAGTTCATTCCGTAGACTATTTTGTTATCCCATGGAGGAAGCTTGTGTTGGAAAGAGACACTGTTCTTGATAGTTTGTATGTTGTCATTGATGACAACCATATGATATTCTAAATCTTACTTGTCATATTGTGATGATACCAAAGGTTAGAATGAAAATGTGGCTAAGTTTGGAAAAACTGACACGTGATACAGAGCTCCATATATGGTTTGGTATAGGCAGGTATAATGGAGATTTGTTCAAAAAACCTAGGAGTTTCAGTAAGGTATAGTCTACCTTATTCCATGTTTGCATTAGTTGGTGATATCAAATGATTAAGTTTTGATGCTTTGTGTAGCGGTTTCCTAACTATTAATAAAGAACAGTGATATATTTTTGTGGATCATTAAGTGATCCTATTAGATCGATTAATTGATCAGTTTATTAGCTTAATTTGGTAGATCCAATAGGGTAGATGGGATCTATGGCATTGTTTGAGGTTAGCATAACATTTTTATGGAGAATTTGGTTGACACTTCGCATGGTACACTTTATGTTTTGGAGGCCGACCAACGAAGATACTATTTTAGATATTTGGCGTATAATATCAAGTTTTTGTGATGAATAGAGAGTGATGGTTAGATGAGATAAGGATATATTCTATGTGTGAAGGATCAGTTATAAGTGGTTTGATCAGTAGTTGAGAAAAAATTTATTGTACTTACATGGAACTGTACATACATAGTTGATGCTAAATCTTAGTTCATTTTGTTGGATTGTAGTGCAATCATTTCGTATCGCAGCGAGTCTTTATATGTCATAATTGAGTAGTGAGCTATGGGTCGTAAGCCTGAATGCATGTGCATTCAAATTATATACTCAAAATTAATTACTTGTGGGTTCTGACCCCACCGTGATTTTCCCATTAACTGGGTTTCCATGCAAAAATCACAGTGTCATAATGTTGTGGATGATTTGCTTGTGCTTCTATTGTTTACTTTCAGTTATATTTAGTTTATGGTTGTGTAATTGATTTAATAAGCTAAAAATGTTTGGAACATCGATTCACCCCCCTCTCAGTGTCCCTCAATTATATTAATTGCTATCAGATCTTGGTGCCTTAGAGGAAGTCTAACAACTTGAAGAAGATCCCGGTGGTAGATTTAACAGTTTCTAAAAGTGTTCAAAAACAACTCTTGGTTGCATTTCAAGATATTGACAAATCAAATGCTCACAACTTGGTATTAGAAAATAGACTCAAGGATGCTAAAAAATTCATTGAGAACTTAAGGAACAATTGAACAACCTAGGGATAAGAGGAAATATCTTGTTGAACATTTGAAGCAGAAAGGAAGCACTGACGATTCATAAGCCTTGAAGGAAAAATCGGATGAATGTGAACATGTCACAAAAGATAAAGATAATCTAAAGCATGAAATAGAAGTTGTGGTAATGAAAATGACTAAGGAGATTGAAGCAAATAAAAATCTTGAGCAATCTTTGAAGAACAAAACAGGTGAATGTCATAAATTGAATTATGAGGTTGGACAATTGCAGATTGATCTAGAGGAATCTAGACATAATGAACAAGAGCTTGAAAGGGTAAATAAAGTTATTAGGAGTTAGATTTTTGCAACTAATGAATTCAAAGAAAAATTTAAATCTAGTTCAACAAAGCTTGAACAACTTGAGAGCCTAAGATCACAGGAAGACACACAAGGACTTGGATTTGAAAAGGGAGAAAGTTTTGGATCTGATTAGAATAACACCTTATCAGACAAATAGATGGAGGGACCTAAAAAGACACCTATGAGGCAACCTAATGGACAAAACTTTAATGGGAGATACTTTTCATGCAACAAATTTGGTCATAGGGAGAGTCAATGCAGGAGCGTAACTAATGCCACATCCTTTTTTGGATATTGCTACACTTGCTACAAATATGGACACAAATCAAATGAGTGTAGATCACAGATAAAAAAATATATGAACATTACATTTATTCTCAGTCCTACTTAATATTCTGCATTCCCTTTCTTTTTATTTGTTGGTTCCTCATATGCTTCCATCCAGTAAACTTCCAACCTGTCCATCCCCGCCAACAAACACCACCAGTTCTCTTTCTACGAAGCATGTTAATTGATCTAACATTAAGACAATATATTGATTTAATATTGGTTAATTACATCCTCCTATATCATGTCTAAATAAATGCTATCATAGATAATCTTAATTTGATGCATATTAATACATCCATTATACTCCGAGCAGATTTAATATCAACAATCACTAATTATTCATATGTATGATTTATATCCATACAACATTGCCTCCCATTATTATTTTCAGTGCCCTTACTTCCAATCATAGAAACCATGTCTCTTAACTTCCTTAATACATTTTGATGATGTAAATAGAAAGCAACACAATAGCATAATCTAGCTTGTATCCAAAAGCTATATTTATACAAGTTCAACCAATAAAGAGTATAATCTTATAATAGATCAATCATCGTACATACTCGGTAAATAGACATGAATCAAAGTAGCCAACCTAGAAAAAATACCATATCACATGGATAGAAAAGCACACCATTTACCATATCCAAGATACAATATCACATACAATATCTCATAGAAAGCAGAAAAAAAAAGAAAAAAATAACATAGAATAATAATAATATATGTTTGACAGTGAATACACACACACACACACACACACACACACACACATAGACACACAGATATGTGTGTGTGTAAATAAAGGAAACCAACCCAGAGGAGGAAAAATGAAGGAGAAAATATGAATTGAGTAGCATGGAAAGGGGAGACTAGTGTAGTTGATCAAGAGTAAAGAGAGGGGACCAAAAAAAGGAAGACAACACCAAAGCATGCAGAAGATATATATATATGAAGCTAAAGATCTTGAATGTTAAAGATGAAGCTAAAGAGGAGAAATATCCAAGCACCTATCATGCAGGTAAAGAGATAATCCCTGACCATCCAACACAAGAGGAAGAAAAGAAAGGGGATGGAAGAGGGGTACCAACCTTAGGAAAACGAAAAAAAAAAATACAACATAAGCCATTACCGATTCCTAAAAGAATAGTTCACTTATGCTTGATAGTGTACCAATCCTTTTGTCGAGCAACCTATCCATATACCATATGCACCTTGGTTAGCCAATCCATCTGCCACTCCATTACCTTCCTGATAAATATGTTTGATAGTATAATGTTTAAAGAATTTTAGGATTTCCAATGCTCTTTTAACAAGCCCATTCGGGATCTAATTTGGATTCCTACCACTTATAATGGCATTAATTGCTATAGTTGAATCCCCTTTCTATATCCAATTTCTCTATTTGGAGATTCTTACACAACAACAAACCTTTTGTTAAGGTTGTAAACTTTGCAAAGTTTTTTGATGCCCTTCCAATGGGCTTAGTGAGGCTAGCTATAGATTTTCCTCACAATCATGGACACAACATCCAATCCTAACCACCCTTAGGTTCCCCCTAGAGGATCCATTGAAATGTAGTTCAAAGTACCATGTTTGGGATGTCTTCCATTCACATGATTTCCTTTTCTCATTTGTCCCCTCTTCATTATCCCCAATGAAGGGAGGTATCTTCAAAACACTCCATTTATTCCTAATACCATCATCTAAAGTTGTGAATATTTTCCCTTTACTTCCATTCATGTTCCTTCTATTTATTGCTTCAACAATAGCAACCTCTATTTTGTTTGTTAATTGTTATAGTCTCTTACTTGTCCCCTTAAAGATTCTTCTATTACATTCTTTCCAAGCCTCTCACATGAGAAGTGAAGGTGCTATAACACACATATTATTGTATAGATCTTTCCCAGTCTTCATAGGCCAACTTTGAAAGATACGCAATATTTTGTCGGGAGAGCGAACTTCCATCCCAACTGACTCATAAGCCATTGCCAACATTATTCATATATTTACAACCCAATAAGGTGCGGTCTACTGATTATTCACTTTTCTCTCGTAATGCACACCGAGTTGGGCCTTGATATCCCATTTTTTGAAACCATTCAGTTGAAAGGATTCTTTTTTTAAGAGCTGCCCATGCAAACATACCATGTTTTGGTAAAAAATTCTTGTTCCAACATAAATCTACTGGCATATTAGTTTTAGCATTCAAATGACTTTTTGATAGGTACATATAACCATCTTTTTCTTTATATTCACCACTTTTTGCTTTAGCCCGTACCACTCTATCCATGTCTAACTTGGGTGAAATTTTCCTGTGTTCTGAGGTTTCCTTCAACCTTTTAAGGAACTCCATAGGCACATTTGTTCTTTGGGATTTCCACTGTTATCCCAAGGTAGGGATGCCACTAGGAAGCTCATATAATCTATAACATAGGTGCCTCAACTTCTTTTGATAGTTTATATGGATTGATTATCTTCAAGAATAGTATTAAGAGCCAGGTATCCCCCCATGAGTCATCCCAAAAAAAGAGTTGTTCCCCCATCTGCAATATCCTATGAGATTCCATCCGTGATGACATTCCAACATTCTTTAATAAAATTCCAGACTCTAGAGTCGTTAGGAGGAGACTCATGCCTAAAGATACTCAAGGGATCGTAACCATTTAGATATTTATGTCTAAGACCCATTTTAACTTCGAGTCCTTATAAATTTTCCATACCAATCTGGACCTTAGTGCGACATTTTGTAACTTAATATTCTTAAGGCTAATGCCTCCCTCATCCTTTGGCCTACATATTTGATCCCAAGCTATTAAAGCAATTATGGCCTTCTCAGTCACTCCTTGCCAGAAGAAAGTTCTTAGTTTCTTTACTAGTTTATTCTTATTCCTATAGGGAGACTATAAAACGTCATTTGATAAAACAAAATGGTTGATAGGACAAATTTGATCATTGTAACCTTCCCATTAGAAGATAGTGATTTCCCTCTCCATGGTTCAACTCGTTTATCCATGTTAGATAATACATTATCCCAAAGTTTGGTTGACTTGCTTCCTTTGTCTAAAGGCAACCCCAGATATTTACATGGTAATTCCCCCTTTTTGAAGTCTAGGATCCTACAAATATTATTTCCAGTATCCCTCTCTGTGTTAAAGAATATTTTTTTTGGTTTCTCCTTATTAATGTATTGTCCTGAAGCTTCTGAGTATGAATCTAACATTCTTCTCACATTTTTGGCTTCATTAATACTCGCTTTACCATATAGCATGGCATCGTCAACAAACAGTTGGTGAGTGACATGTTCTAACTCACTTGTAATCTTCACTCCTTTAAAATCACCTCTATTAGACAAAGATCTACCCAAAGCCTCTGCCATGATAATAAAGAGAAAGGGGATAGAGAATCCCCTTGACGAAGATCCCTTGAAATATTGAAAAAACCTCTAGGAGGTCCATTTACAAGTATGGATATCTTTGGACATGAAATGCATTCATATATCAAATTAATCCATTATTTTGAGAACCCAAAAGCCTCCATATATTTACACAAGAACCTGCAATCCACTCTGTCATAGGCTTTCTTAATATCCAATTTAATAAGCATATCCAATTCATGGTTTTTTTGAGCTGAGTGAATAACTTCTTGGGCAATAATTACCCCATCAAAGATTGACCTCCCCGGAACAAAGCCTATCTATTCATCCACAATTAATTTCGAAAGCAACTTCTTTACTCTATTTACCAAGGTCTCAGTGAGTGGTTTGTAAATAGTGTTACACAATGAGATCGAACTAAAGTCATCAAAATTCCCTATATTCATTTTTTAAGAAATTAATGATATGAAGGTGTTATTCATTTCCTTAAGTATCTTACCTGAATTTTTGATACTTTCAAGAACCTCTATAACCTCATCTCCAAGGAAGGACCAACATTTATAGTAAAAGAAGGCAGGGAACCCATCGGGACAAGGGGCCTTGTCAGGATTTAAATTTTTGAGTGAGGTTTCAACTTCTGCTTTGGTGAATTTTGCATTTAACATCTTATTCTGAGCTTTTGCAATGATGCTTGGGATATTTTCTAGAATAGTCCTTCGAGCTTGCCACGTTGATCCTTCTTTGTTATTAAGGATACCTTCAAAGTAAGAAATAGCTTCTTTAGCAATAACTTCCAAATCCTCTAGTACCTCTCCATTTACTTTAGTGATATTTGTGATTCTATTCAAATCCCTCCTCGATTTGGTGCAATTATGAAAAAACTGTGTTTTTATCACCTTAAGCTAGCCACATTTCCCTCAAATTTTGACGCCAAAAAATCTCCTCTTTAGGTAAGATATCCTCATATTTATTAAGTAATTCTTTCTCTTAAAGATAAGATTTCTGATTCATTCCTTCTACAAACACTTTCTTGTTTTGTTCTCCTATTTCCTTCTCTTGATCCTCTTTAACCTCAAAGATATTCCCAAAATGATATTTATTCCATTGAATCGATTTATTCTTAATTGATTTTAGTTTTAACATGAACATAAAAGCCTTTGATCCTTCAAATTGTTCATCTCTCCGCCAGTTCTCAATGGTCCCTAGAAGATTCTCATCCCTTAACCACATCTTTTGAAACTTAAAGGGACATTTGTTTGGTCTTTTACCTTCTTCAATCGTAAGTTGGACCGGGTAGTGGTCGAATCCTGAAGTGGGAAGGATCATCACTTTAAAGTTGAAGTTAAAATTAGTCCAGTTACCTTTATAGAAAAATCTATCCAATTTTTCAGCTACATGACTTGGCCCTAATCTTCTACTAGTCCAAGTATAATTTCCATTCTCCGATTTAATTTCCATAAATTCATTCATTTAGATCCATTCCCTAAACTCTATAGTGGTTTGGGATTCCTTAGTTATCCCCCCTATTTTTTCTTTCAAACTCAAAATTACATTGAAATCCCCACTAATAAAAATATGCTGATTTGGAAAGTCCCTCAATAGATTGTTTAGTTCTGCCCATACCTCTCCTTTTTCATGAAGAAATTTTTGTCCATGTATGTTAATGAGTAAGAAGATTAAGTTACTTCTAATGCTTCTCACTCTACCACACATCCAAAATTTGTTACTTCTAGTTCTGTTATATGAAATACCTCCTGGGTTCCAAATGACACCCAATCCCCTGGATGCTCCATTCGAGGGTTCTCCATCTAACTCTCGTACTCATAACTTCCTATGAAAACCTTGTAACTCTTATGTTCCTAATTTTGTTTCCTGCAATATTTTTATGTCAGCTTCGAAGGTAGATGTACAACGCTTGAAGAGGCATTGTTTGTTAGGGGTGCTAACATTCCATGTAACAATCTTCATGTCTCTATGGGAAGGATCTTCTCCCTCCCTGCATATAGTAGTGAGGTGATCTTATCTTGACCAACCGCCTCTCCATCCTCTATCATTAGTTGAATTTTTTCCACTCTTCTTCGCTACCTTGGCACAATCAAGAGAGGATCTTCTTGTTGCAGTTGCAGACAAACCCAGTTCTTTTACATTGCTTCCACCTTTCCCCTATCCATGATTAGCTCTTCATCATCTCCTATCTCCTCCTTGCTTATTGATTCCAAGACCTTAACAATTAAGTTATGCTTGTCCATCATTAGTTGTTCATTATTGAAATCTGCAGGTAGGTCTAGACCTAGGAAATTGTTGATTGCCTCAATATCCATGTCTTCTTCTCCCATGCTTAGGTGGTCAATATGAGGATTGTCATTTGTAGTGATAAGATCATTCTTCTCTATAGATTCTATCTCTCCAAACAACCAATCAACATCCATACTTCCTTCCTCTATATTACTTAATTCCTTCACAACTATCTCCCTTACAACTCTAGCTTGTCCTTTAATCACCTCTAGAGATCCCTTAAATATTGTTCAATACTTTTGTCGTCATCCAAGTGTGCATTAATAACATCCTCTTCATTATCCTTCAAACCGAACCTCATTCCTTCTATTTCACTTACTACGGGTAAATCAAATTCCAGGGGAATGTCATGATTAACCTGATTATGTTGGCTCAATGCGTAATCAATATTGAGAGTAGTTTCTGCATTGTCCTTTCGTTCATCCCTATTAATTTCCTCCACATATTCCACTATCTCCCTTTCCTCCACACCCTAAAGTATTGCCTCTTCTTTAGGTGGATCCAAACAAATTAGAATGGTTTCAATCTGATTCGGCTTCTACACTCATTGATTTGTCTAGCATTTTATTGTTGCTTTCTATCCCCTCATTCTCGTTAAGATGCTTGCTAGTTGAGTTGGTAACAGGGTAACCCAATTTGGTGTTGATATTTTTCTTTCTTAGAATCTTTGATTCCTTAATCTCCCCATTATAAAATGAGGGGTTGATACTCCATTCACCCTTCTATGTGATAATATCAATTGAGTCTAGGGTTTTGATACTCTTCTCCAATCTCAATAAAACCTTGACTTCATCCGAGATATCATCTGTCATGACTCCTTCGCACCCTAAATAGGTTCCCCAAATCGGCCCTATCTCATCTATAATGACACGTAATCTGTATTCTACTAGGATGCAACCTGAATTGACACACCTATATCTAAACTCTGACTCACAGGTGAAGGGATCAAAATGTGAAGACCATTCTATAAAATGAAAGTAATAACCCTTATAAAACCGAACATTTGCATATAGAATAACATTTATAATTGTCATATCCTTACATAATATAAACAAAGAATTATTACCGAGGAGAGATATACTTACCTGGTGTGGGAATTTCCTTTCCCACCATGCCTTCATGTTCTCAAAGTTCATTATTTTTCCCGTCCATATTACCAAGATGCCCAACCTCATGTATTTATCCCAGACAGGTTTGATAAAGGTCGTCTCCAATTGGTGATTTCTGGGTAATCCTTCCTTTATCACACTCCCTAGATTCTGTAGAGGCTCCCAAGGTTCCTTGATTTTCCTCTGCTCTAGAGGTACCTTGTTAGCACCTGATGCAACCTCTTTGTTTCGACGATTAATTACTTTTGTCTGAGGTTCCCATCGCCTTTGTTTTGACCAAGATGCGACATTAGATTTTTGGCCTGATTTAATCCGTGCTCAATGTTTGACTCTTCTGGATTGAGTTATCTACCATCCTTCCTCCTTGTATGGGGTCATAGGTGACATAGTTTAACAAAAAAATAAACCTTGTCTTTAATTACTGAATTGTTTGTCCTTTGGATGGACGAATCTATCTCAACAAGCGCAACAAAGGCATTTCCACGCCTTCTTGTTGTCTCCTGCAATGAAGGGTAAGGAACCCTATGACCCCTGCGACAGAAATGGTTCTGCCTTCGCAAAATACAAAGATAATCAAAATGGTTCACCATTTGTAGAGCAATTTTTTTACAATTTCAGTAATTTCTTGTTTGCACAAAATTAATGAATATTTTATAAATTCAACATTTCATTTTTAAATATAAAGAAAAAAAAACGTGCAAATCTTAATCACTTTTTAAATTATATTATAAATAAAATTGAAAAACACATTATTTATTGATGAGAATGAGAATGAGACATATAGACAAGATCCCTTGTATGTGGCTTCACCTAAATCCAAAATCATTGCACTTCACCAATAAACAAAAGAATCTCAATAGGGGTAAGTATATTTGAAAACATAAATAATATTTTTTTTAAATTTAAAGACAATTAATTTACAATAATTAAATTTTTAGCACAAATAATATTAAATTAATTTAACTCTAATAATTCATAATTTCATAATAAAGATATATAAATAAAATTAATGCGATTAAAAGGTAGAATATCCCAAGATAATATTAAAAAAAAAGATATTCTTTCCGTACCTTTCAATTATGCTCCATCAATGATCTCTTCGAAACAGAATCTAATTCACTTTTAACGGCAAACGGTGAATAAACACCGGGACGCAAAAGCCAATGAGAATTCCCGGCACTAAAAGATCAACGGTTAGGATTACATCAACCCTTAACGATCCGTGTGCGAGGCCAGCAGCCAATCGAATTTGGAAGACATCATATATATAAGTGGTACTCTGCTGAAGAGAAAATTAAAATTGTGGTAGTGCAGATTGATCTCAATCCGAGCTCAAAAACCAGAGAAAAAATGGCGCCCAAAGCAGGAAAGAAGCCCGCGGAGAAGAAGCCTGCTGAGAAGCCCGTGACAGAGGAAATAAAGGAGGTTCCAGAAACTGTTTCAGAGAAGGCTCCCTCTGAGAAGAAGCCCAAGGCGAAAACCCCTTCCAAGGCCGCCAAGAAATCTCCAAAGGCAGCCGGTGATAAGAAGAAGAGGAAGAAGAGAAGCGTGGAGACTTACAAGATCTATATTTACAAGGTCCTCAAGCAGGTTCATCCTGAGATTGGCATTTCCAGCAAGGCTATGTCTATCATGAACTCCTTCATGAATGACATTTTTGAGAAATTGGCAGGGGAATCTTCGAAGCTCGTGAAATATACAAAGAAGGATACTCTTTCCTCGCGGGAGGTGCAGACGGCCGTTAAATTGGCTCTTCCCGGAGAGCTTGCAAAGCACGCAGTCTCCGAGGGCACCAAGGCCGTTACCAAATTTACTTCTGGTTGATTTATCGCGTTTCTGCATTCGGTTATTTGACGGCACCCAGATAGTAATGTAATTTCTGCTTTCAGCTATATCTTTTTTTAATTGAACATGATCGGAGGGTTTTTCAGTATGAAGATTTTTTGATAGGGTGCATTTTGAATCATGCCGTCCATTCTGATTGACAAGCGGCGCTTGTAATGAGTGATCTTTGGGGCATTAATCAGGTTATCGTAGCGCGATTTTGTTATTCTGATTTTTAGGGTTTACTGTTTATCATAAGAGTAATCATTTCGAAGCATATCGGCCATTTTGCTTCACAAATGGCGTTTGCAATGTGATATTTTGGATGTTAATCATGGCGCTATTTCGGTATTCTGGTTTTAGGGTTCACATTGTATTAGTGCATTCGCCTTATATGTGTACACCTATTTATAATCTTTGCCTGAAAATAAGTTAGTCCGTTTTATCTGTAATGCATGGCCAGTTCACTTAATAGTTTTTATCTATCTAATTAAATAGAAAATGTGATCTAGTTTTTTTTTTCTCAATTGCAATCCAGTTTTTTAGCAAATATATGTCCAATATTACGAAATATGTGGCATGATGAAATGCATATGGTAGATAAATTCCAACAGGTCTTTCAAAAAAAGATTTTTGTAACTTACAATTTTTCGGATTGAAAAAAAGTTGCTGATTATACGGTTGCTTCAACTGTGAATATTGGGATTTTCCATATCGCTGGTGGGGATGCTTGAACTCATGGGATTGAGGTCATTGTTGTTGCTTTTGGATATTATTTTAATCTGTGAGATTTCATTGTGTTGTGGTGACCCGGATTAAAAAAGCATAGGTAAAATTTGAGTCTGCCACTTTGAATTCTTCAAAATTTCTGTGCAAGATGGTTTAAAAACAGTAGATTGCTCTTCAACCTTTCGTTTTCAAGTCAACTTTGAATAACAGGATTGTTGTATGTCCTTATAGAATTGTCAGCATGATCATACTTTTGGTCTTAACGATTTGCATAATTAGTTTTAGTAAACCAAGGAATCAACTTTATGCTCAATTTTGTAGAGTTTTTAGGAGTTATGTCAATGGTGGAGTGTTGTAGAAAATAGTTGAGACACAAAAGACAGCGAGATGGAACGAAGGCTAAGATGTAGGAAACAGTGGGTAGGATATTGATGGAATGAAGGAAACGTAGTTTGATATTGGAAGGAATAAAATGGGTAGTAGAGGATTGTTCGAAGAGTAGAACCATTAGAGATTAGGGTTGGAATTTAAAAATGGGACATGAAAATTTTAGTAGAACGAAGGAAACATTTGTCAGGGATATGAAATGGGATAAATATAGTTTAATATGGGAAAGGACAATGTTACCATGGGTAGATGGATAGAGAAAAACTACTTATTACATTTTATTATGAGCATGAAGTGATTTGATGATCAATTGTTGAGTTGTAAAGTGCACGATATGATGTGTTTTATTATTATTTTGAGTTGTAATGTTCATGATATAATGCACTCAAAATTAAATTGCAAAGTTCATGATATGATGGGTTAAAAAGACCTAATAATGAGGAAATTCTATTGATGGTTGGATTGGTTTATGTTTGATATTGGTATGCTTGTATTGCACAAAGACCCATATTATCTTTTTAGCGAACTTTTGGGAAAATATGTAAAACAATCTATTTCAACATCACAAATAGTTATAGCTCTATGTTCAAATTACATTAAAAAGGTATTAAGACATTGTTCAGCAATATCTTGAGTTGATGTCAATATGTTAAATTTGGGCACTTGGTAGGTTTTTGATTTGCATTTTTAGGTTTGAAGTAACATAGAGAATTTTGATTTCAGCTTTTATGATTGAATGTAAGTTTGATGGTTTTGGGCACTTGGTAGGTTTTTGATTTATATTGTTAGGTTTGAAGTAACATAGAGAATTTTGATTTAAGCTTTTATGATTGAATGTAAGTTTGATGGTTTGGATTGCATTAGGTATGATCAATATTGCAAACATGTCTCCTTCTGCTAGGAGTCATTGTGGATTTCTGTTAGTTATAGGTCTACTAAATTGGTTTAAGGAGCATATATGCAAGGTTGTCATGTATAGAGAAATTAACTAAATCAACAGAAAATTGTGGGCAAATTAATTATTGAGCATTTAATGTTGTTGACATAATTAATGTCATTTTGTGCAGGGGATGAAAAAATACATTTGATTGTGACTAAAAAAAGTTGACTTTGATAGATGTAGTAGATTCAATAAATAAAGGAGAGTAATACCACTCTTAATAAAAAAATGTACTATTACCTCAAACTTGTGTTAAAGACATTAATTATACAGTCCATTTTGCTTCACAAACAGCACTTGCAATGTGAATTTTGGGATACTAATCAGGGCATAATGGCGTGATTTTGCTATTCTGACTTTTAGGGTTTATTAATTATCATAAGAGTAATCATTTCGAAGCATGCTGTCCATTTTGCTTCACAAGTGGCGTTTGCAATGTTGTGATGTTAGGGATATTAATCATGGCATGATGGCGCTATTTTGATGTTCTGGTTTTAAGGCCTACTTTTTATAAGTGCATTTACCTCACATGTGTATATCCCTATTTATAATCGTTGCCTGAAGATAAGTGAGTTTATTTTATCTGTAATGCACACGATGTTTGCTTAATTGTTTTTATCTATTTAAATAAAGAATGCGATCCAGTTTTTTTCTCAGTTATAATCCATTTTTTTGTGAGTGAAGATGCGATATTGCGAAATCTGTGGTATGGTGGAATGTAACTTGTAGATGAATTCCAACAGGTTTTGCAAAAAAGAGATTTTTGAAACTTGGAATATATCGGATGAAAAAATTCTGCGTCATACAGTTACTTCAACTGTGAAAATTGGGATTTTCATATCGTTGGTGGGAGGATCGACTTCATTGGATTGGGTTAAATGTTGTTTCTTTTGAGGGTTAGCATAATCTGCAAGATTTCATTGTGTTGCGGTAAACAGAAAAAAACATAGGTTCATTTTGAATCTGTGTGCCACTTCGGATTCTTCAAAAGTTTTATGGTAGGTGTATTCAATTTTTTTCGCTAGATCAGGCTTCTGCCTTGCAATTTTAAGTAAGCTTTGTATTAAAGTAAAAAACATTTTCGGTAGATTGGTCTTCTGCCTTGTGTTTCTAAATCAATTTAGCCTTGTTTTGAAGTCAATTTTGTAATCCAGACATGCCACTTTGAAAAGATTTAAGATACTTTTGAGACATTTCACAATCTCGGAAGGAGTGAGATTTTTCACAATCTCGGAAGGAGTGGGATTGGGATAAGTGCTTATGCCTTGTTTTAAAGTTCGAGACATGTTACTTTGAAAAGATCTAAATGCTTCCAAGACATTTCTATACAAGACATGTCACTTTGAAAAGATTTAAGATGCTTTTGAGACATTTCACAATCTCAAAAGGAGTAGGATTGGGATAAGTCCTTGTAGATTCCTCATGATAAGACTTTTGATCTTTAAAGGATCATTATAATTAATTTTAGCAAACCAATGAATCAACTTTATGCTCCATTTTATTAAAAGCTTTTATGAGTAATATGTCGGAGGAATGAAAGGAATGCTAAAATGAATTTTATTAGGATGTAGGAAATAGTGAGTACGGATAGTGTGCCCCGGCTAACTTTGTGCACCTAGAACTCCTAAACCAAGTGTAAGTTGGATTTTGCCTATTTTTTTGGTGTGCCTTTGTAGGTGAGTGAAGTGCTTAAAGCTAAGGTTTCGACTTTTGGGTATTCACAGATCTCTCTATAAGGATTGTGGAGCGCAAAGTGGTCCAAAAGTGTCATTTCAAAATGCTCACTTGATACCCACTATGTTCTTTACTAATAGTTGTTCACTCAAAAATGCTAGTACTTGTGGCCAAATGTCTTGGTAGTTGTTACAAAATGTCCCAATAGTGGTGTAGAAATAGATTAATTACCAACAAAAAAAGCTAAAAAATGATAAGCTATTAGTACATGTGTGATTGGTTGGTACATGTGTTATCATGTTTTAGACTCTTTAATATTAGTAATTGGGGGATCAAAGGGGATGGTTATTAGACCCCCTAACGGTTATTGAGTCATTTCCCCCTAGATGGGACAAAGGGATTGTAAGGCACTTTTGAGATTCTACGAAAACTAGCTCATTTCTGGTTCTGTTATAGGGGTTTCACCTCCTCTAACTGATGGTGAAAGGAAAGGAATACTAAAATAAAATTGGAGAATTAAAATAAAATTGTAGTAGGATGTAGGAAAGATGGTAGGGATATGCTCATTACATTCCATAATATGATATAATCACTAATTTTACTATAAAATTAGTGAATATATTATATTATGTAATGAGCATGAAGTGACTTTGATGATCAGTTGTTGAGTTTGTGCTTCATTAATTTTGAGTTGTAAAGTTCACAACATGATGCACCCTAAAAATCATTTTTCTCCTATTGCATATAAAGTAGGTTGTTACAAAGTATCATTGTGAGAGTTTGAAAACATTAGCATAATGTTATACATTCAACACTAAATGTGGCTATCTACTAGGAGTTGCATATAAAGTAGGTTGTTACAAAGTATCATTGTGAGAGTTTGAAAACATTAGCATAATGTTATACATTCAACACTAAATGTGGCTATCTACTAGGAGTTGCATCTAAGGAGGTTCAAGGGATAAACCAATAGGAAATTATAAATAAAATTTAAATATAAAATATAAATTTTCTGTATTTGTTAATATATTATTAAAACAATTTATAATTAATTTAATTCTAATATATATTATTAGTATTTATCATTTCAAAAAATAACTATAGGTCATGCACAAAACATATATAATGAAATAAAACTAAATTGGATGTCCTCAACCATCGTGAGAGACATGGGCAAGAAGATTCAGAGCATAAGCATTTGTTAAGATAGGGAAGGCTTGATGGGTTGTAGATATTGGAGTTGTGAAATCTTTGATAGACATGTATGCAAAATGTGTAGACAGTGCATGAATAATGATATAATTAGATGTTATTTTGTAAGATACAATGATTTAGTGGAAGAGCTTTTATAATTTATCAAAAATGATTATACAAAACCTCAACTCAAATTAGAAAAATTTAAGCATATTTAATATATATAAACATGAAAACAAAAAGGAGGCATCTAATTAAGTCGCAATCATGGTTTGTGGATTAGGAGTGGAAAATTTTAAGACCATGTGTTTCATCGAATCAATCCTCACATGCAAATGATAATTTAGTTCTTTAAAGTTTGTAGATTGTAGAGAGAGTATGGCTAGTTGAATACTTATCTCTATTAATGACCCGATAAAGAAATGCAAGTCGTCTATTGCAATCTTCTCTATTATTAATTTAAAAAAATTTGCTAAAATACCTCATCAAATCTGAAGTTTGTTAACGTGTCTTTGATCCACTTCTAAAAGTGATATTGAATACTCAACATTTCAGGAGAAATTGATATTTGCAAAAATGAAAAGATTTGTTTGAAAAACAATAAAATAAAATGTGAAATAAAAAAGAAATGACTACAAATACCTAATCAGGTTTGTAGTGTTTGATCCATTTTTTTAAAGTGCTATTGAATACTCAACATTTCAATAGAAAATGATATTTGTAAAAATCTTTGTAAAAAACAATAAAATAAAATGTGTAAAATGCATAGTAGAGGATTGAAGATTTAAAAGTACAAAGACCTTGTTGGTGGAGTGTATGGGAATCTTAAATTATTGTTTTAAAAATTAAAAACACGATTAGTGTATGTTAATGTGAATCTCAAATTATTATTTTAAAAGCAAAAATAAAGATAAACATTTTTTTTGTTTTGTTCATTTCTTATTCAATAACATAGATAATTAAATTTAATATATTTTTTTAGTATTTTTTTTCTTCTTTAATTATTTTTTAAACATTAAAAAGAATAGATTAAAAAAAGAAGATAATATTCAAAGATACTCTTTTAAAAAGAAAATAATAAAATATAGGTTTACATTCTTTTTCTTAATAATAATATTTAAATATATACGATTTTTTTTTTTAAAGCAATGCAAAATAATATTTTTTCCTATTAGAATATAGAATCAACATGGGTTACAAAAAGAAGTTCATAGTTCATAATTCATGTGTTATAGCTGGAGATTGTTTTATCCCAGATCACTTTTCTAAGGTATACAACCACAAAAAAAACTATAAAGGATATAACAGTATATCATATCAATTGCTATGGATTTATACAAAACATTGTGGAATCATAAGAGAGTTAGCTTTCATCTGCTTCATAATAATTATTTGTGGTTATTCCATGGTTCTCTGTTATGTCATTGTCTGGAGTGTTCTTTGGATCTTCACTTCTGGTACCAGTAGTCATGATATTACGGTGGCTGTGTTCTTCTATGGAGGATCTGTTGAGACTGGTTCTGAGTGTGTCTATTACTGCAGGAGCTTCATTGGTGGCATTTGAGATTTGAATGTCTTTAGGAAATAGGATCAAAGCTCCTTCATCGATCAGCCTCTGGAATCTCTCCTTGGAGATTTGGATAGTAGCAGTAACCTATTTTAGGATGGAAAAAAGTGAGTTTTGAATTAAACTCAGCAAGAACCCTCTTCTTATTTCTTCATTTCTTTGCCTCTAGATGAGCCATAAGACCTTTGTGGTAAAAGTTAGCCAAAAGACATTGAGCTTGCTATCAAAATCATCAACATAACCTGCCAAGATCTCATGCCATGACAGGTTATGCTGGTGATTCCAATAGACTTTATTACCAAAAAAAATAGACCAAATCAAAGAGGCCCACTTACACTCAAAAAAATATGCTCATAGGTTTCAACACAGTTGCAAATGGAACAAAAGATAACATTCCTGACACCTTGGGAAATAAAATGACCAACAACATGTTTTTTCAGCAAAAAAATCCATTTAAAACATATTTTCTTGGGTTCAATTTTAGCATGTCACAGAAACTCAAAAACAAGGTGCCATTTATTGCAAGATCAGTCCAGTCCCTAAGCTTGATTGATGTGGCCAAAGATATTATCATTGTTATTAAGGAGAAGATATAGTTGTTTGCATGAGGCTTTGCCAAACTGAGTGCCATCCTTCCACTTGACATGTTCAAAATTCTGAGAAGAGAGTATAGATTTGCTCGGGAACCAACTACCCACTGCTTTTGAGATGAGGGTATATGTTTTCTTTTGAGAGAATGGGATATTGTACTTATTACCCAACTTTGTCCAAGTGAGAATTCTTCTATTCTCCAATATATCCTTAATAAGTGAAATGCCTTTGTTATGCCAGCTTTTAGCTGAGCAGCTTTGTGTGAGAGCAAGAGGTTTGTCATTGAGATGAATCCCCCACCAGATGGACCTGTCCAGAACTGAATAATAGGGATTCTTCCGAATGACATGTGTAGAGCAAAGAAATGTTAAGATCTACCTCCATGCTTTCCATATTGCAAAAAACACTTTAGAGCTTGAAACTTTAACTTCAAAGTCACCTAGTAAGATATCAATGAATGAAACTTTCTTCCATTGTTTGCCCCTTTTGATGGTAGCATTAGCTATATTGTTTTTGATAAGTATATTCCATGGCTCATCACCTGAGACCGAATTGATAATCCATTTAGTGGCTAGGACAATACCCTATTTTTTGAGATCTTTGATCCCAAGCCCACCCTGTGTTTTAGGTGTGCAACACCATTCCCATTTGACATTGTATCTTTTCCTATTGCCAATACCATCTGACCAAAGAACATCCCTTAGGATTTTTTCCAGTTTGTTGTTTTGATAATTAGCAAACAACCAAGTTGAGGCATAATAGATGGCATGGGATGCCAAAACTTTTTGAACCATTTGTACCCTGCTTGCAAGAGATAACATGTGGGTTTGTCACTTCAGGTGTTTTTTCTCAATTTTCTTGAATATCCAATTCCACATGGTGTTAAGAGATGGGTCGAGGGCAAATGGAATGCCCAAGTATCTGACAATGGAGTTGGGTCCAACCCATTGCCACCCTTTATTGCTGAGCCAAGAAGGAGGGGAGTTCTGCCAACCAAGGATGACAGATTTATGTGGGGATATCTTTGCTCCAGAAGCAGTACAAAATAGTTAGATCCTGTTAACCACTTTGTCAAAGTTTTGCTTTGAAAGCTCTATAAACATTGTAGTATCATCAACAAATTGTTCAAGTAGAAGGCTATCCTTATTAGGAAGAGTGATACCATGGGTGGGAGGTCCAAATTCTGGAGCTTTAAGAATATGTCAGAGTTTCAGCATCAATTACATAGAGTGCAGGAGCAAGGGGGCATCCTTGCTTGATGGACCTTGCAAGAGGGATGATCTCTGATAGTTCACCATTTATTTCAATAACAGTATTGGAGTCTTTAAACAGAACATTAACCCATCTGTAAAATGACTCAGGAAACCACAATTTTTCTAGCATAACTAGCACAAAGTGCCATTCAATCGTGTCATATGCTTTTTCGAAGTCAAGAAGTATCATAACATCATTTTGATTATCATCTCTAGCCCAGTGCATGACCTCCTAGCTAGTGATAAGATTCTCTAGAATGTATCTGCCCTTTATAAAACCAGTTTGGGTGACTGAGATGATATCATTAAGGATATCATCTACTCTCTTAGCCAATAACTTAGCAATCACTTTATATGATATATTTAAGAGGGTGATGGGTCTCCAATTTTTAACTTGGTTCTTGTCACCTTCTTTAGGAAGGAGTTTAATTAGTCCTTTGTTGACATTGCTTCCATATGTCCCACAATCAAAAGCATATTTGTATAGGTCAAACAATTCAATTGAGATCCATTCTTTATTGGCTTTATAGAATTCTGCAGGTAATCCATCAATACTGGGGGTTTTCCCATTTGCCAAGGCCCCAATGGCTTCTTCTATTTCTTGAATAGAGATAACTTTGTTCAGTTTGCAGAACTATTCTTTGGTGATCTTCTTAGGGATGACACTAGTGCATTGTGCCATGCATAGGAGGTTACCTTCATTGTGTTCTGAGCTAAAGAGATTCTTTTAAAACTCCACAAATGTATTCATGATAGACTTATTATCACTGGTAATTCCCTCTTCTGTCTGGATACTATTTATAGCCCCTTTGTTATGTTTAGCTCTAATAATGTTGAAGAAGCATTTAGTGCCTCGGTCACCTTCTTTGATCCAATTAGATTTAGCTCTAATCCTTTGACCCTGGATCTTGTACTCTTGGATAATTCTCAGCTGCCCCTTAGTCTCAATCAAGTCTTTCTCAAGGTCAACATTATCTCTCTTATCTTGCAACTCCTTCTCAATATTAATAAGTTTGATGTTGAGTTCATTTTCTTTAATGTTTCTGTCTTTAGCCTCCTTAGTGCCAATGGTTTGTGCTATACTTCTCCAAGACTCAACAATATTGTTCCAAGAGGTGATAGGACAAGAACCAACAGATCTGAATTTAGAAAGGACAGTGACCATCCTTAGAGTTCCCAAGTGATCTGCATTGTCAAGGAGGGATGAATTGAGTTTAAAGAGATGACTCTTAGGTCCAGCCTTGGTTTGGATGTTACTAAGATTGAGAGTGATACAAGCACTGATGGGGGAATGGTCAGACATACTGGCAGGGGAGACACCAATAGGGTATTGTCCTGTAATATGGGAAAGACCAATCTCAAGTAGATTAACATAAATTCTGTCAAGCCTACAATACATTCTGGCTCTGCTACTCTGGTTGTTGCACCAAGTAAACCATATTCCATTGCTAGTGCCCTTAATACCTTCCATAGGGTCATTTATGACAAACTATCTTTTGAATAGAAGAAGTACTCATTGCCCTTCCACTCAAATTTATCTCCTCTGACTTTGTCACAAGGAGACTCAATCATGTTAAAATCCCCAACAAAAGTCTAGGCAACCTCTGGGAGGTTGGATGTCAACTAGTCCTAGAGCTTAGCTCTATCCCTATAATCATTAGGGGCATAAATATTGCAGACCCCTATAGTTTTACCTTGGCTGTTGAGTGTGATCCAAAGAGCCCCGTTGCTGGGTGAAATCCCATGTTCCAAGAGTTTGTCACTCAAGATAGGGTTTATAAGAGTAGCAAGCCCCCCCTTACCTCTTTCATGGTTAGAGTATAGAAATTTGGATCTATCCCAAACCATTTTGAGGACATTAAAGGCTTGGTATCCATTAAATTTAATTTCTTGCAAACAAATTATGTCTTTACTAGGGAGGTTGTTACACCATCTTCTAATGATATACTTTCTGTCTGGCATTTCCATACCTCTAACATTCCAACTGTGAATTTGTAATTTCATCATAAACCAATTAGGGGTTTTGTATTTTTGCAAAGTCTGGTAAAGCATTCAGGGATATCATTTCCCTTAATTTTATTATTTCTATTATTGTTTTTGAGGCTATTATTCCTTTCATAGGTTTTCCTCTTTCTCTTTTTTGAGATGACTTCAGTAAAGCCTTCTTCATTGACCTCTTTTTCAGAATTATGAGTTTCCTCTACAGTTTTATCCTTGACAGAGATGGAAAGCATGGAGCTATCAGAGGCATCCTTTTTCCCTAGGCATGTCACGGGTTGCTGTTTCTTTTTAATCTTATTGGCCTCTGCATTGATTTTGGACAGGGCTATCTGTTGGGCATTCTTTTTAACGAAGTTATCTTCATTCACCTTTTCTCTAGGTACTGGGCTATATTGGGGGATAGCAAAATTATGCTCATTGGGGTTGGAGGAGTGTGAAGCTGCATGTCTAACCTCATATTCCTCATCAAACAGAGGGTTATTAAAGGTAACAAAAGTGTCGGCTTGAGAATCAACAATTTCCTTATTAATAGGGGTTTCCTGATTGCCTTCCTTGTTTCCATGGTGGAAACTTTTCTAGATATTTTAAAGCATGGGACAGTCCTTCTTAGTATGACCATTGAGTTTGCAATGAAAACATGCTCCAATGTTTCTGAGCCTAGATATTTCCCATTGGAAGATATCTCCGTCAAAGTTCAGGGAGATGGTGTCGGGAAAGTTAACCCCAGGAGCAGGTGCCAATAGAATGCGTGCATTAAGGTGAGGGAGGGTTACCCTAGTATCTTTCACTTGAAGAACTGAGCCTAGTGGCTTCAACAAATGAGGAATGAAAGACCATAATTCTGGTTGCACACCTTTTAGCTCGACCCAGAATGGGGATGCCTGGCAGATCACATTGTCATGGTTATCTTTAGGAGACCACAGTAGTGCCCTAAACATGGTCTGTCCTACGGTCTAGAAACTCTTATTCAAAACCTTCTCTTGCATGGAATGAATTTTGAAAAAAAAACCACAAACAAATCTTTTTGAATCATTCTGCTAAAATTTACCAAAATGCCAAGTTTCTTTCCCCATAAATTATTGAACCAATCATCAATAAATTTGCGTGCAGGAAGGAATTTAACAACCATGCAAAGAACAAAGATTGAAATGTTCTTTAACCTAGTTTGTTCATCCTTTATTGCCTTCAACATGTCCTCATTAGGCGATAGAGAAATAGTATTTCCAGTAAGATTAGGGTTCTTACCTTTTCCTCCATCAGGTTTGCAAGGACTACCTGGTTCAGCTCCAAGACTTCGTCGATCTCTATTGGTGTTGGGCTGTTCACTTCTGGTTCCCACATTGTCACCAATTGAGATATTCTCAAAATATGCAGAAACAGGGAAAATGGGTACCGACCCATCTGCGATGAAAAATTTATATGAAGGCTTGTTGATGGAGTCACGAGCACCCTGGCCTTCATCATTTTTAGAACCAAGACCTTCCTGCCCTGCCTTCGCATTATTATCAATCTCCGGGGACAGTTTCTCGCCATGATTAACAATCTTAGGGCACGAATTGATACCATCATTGGCCATGAGATCACCACATGCTCGGGGAAAGAAATGATTGAGCCCTAAACGACACCCAAAAGATGAAAACAAAACACAAGAGCGGGAGAAAAGAAAAACACACAAACCGCAAAGAACCAACAAAAAGAACTAGGGCAAACAGACACCCATGAAGGAAACATAAAAAATGACACCACAGAGGGCCGAGGGAGGACAAAGAGGGGAAAGGAGCAGGAACCACGCGGCCAGAACCCGCTAGCATCGCCCTTGACATGATCATCTCTCCATCACTTGCAGAGCCCTCGACACGATCCAAGTCATTCTCTCCCCTTCTACAATAATCTTCATCCAATGCAAAATAATATTGAAAGATATTCTTTCAAAAATAAGAAATAATAAAATCTAGATTTTTTTCTTTTATGCTAATTCATATATATATATATAATTTTAAAGCAATGCAAAATCATTAAAATTAATTTTGATCTATAAAATTTGTTTGGGAGAATTTCTAGCATGTAAGTTGATTTGAAAATGAGATATTTCTATCTAAAAAGTTGATTTGAAAATGGTTTAACGGGAGACAAGTTTAACGGGAAATTGTGGACAATGAAGTCTACAATATAAAGCATATCGGCTAATGAAAAATTTACATTATCAATTATATCATCCGATTAAAAAAAAGTACATCCAAAAAGATAGATCACAATTCTATTATGGGTCTTCTACATTGCTCCTATCCACCCAGGCAACCCAACCAAGGTCCCATTCCTTTCACTTCATAACTCTATCATTGGTAATCTACTGGTAGTAGGGGTGCTCCAAGACTTCTGCTATATGGATAGGTGCTGCTACATCTGGAATCACAACAATAGGAACTACATCTTTCGACGGAGGGGGTTGTTTCCTTTCCTTTTCTCTTTGTTCACGAAGCTCTGCCATGGAGTTTTGGAGGCATATTTCAAATGGGGACCTCTCTTCATTGGATCTCCTCCAAGTAAACCCGTGGGATATTTCCCACTTGCAAAGTTCATGGTATAATGTGTTCATTAAGACTTTGGGACAAATTCCTTAGGTCAAAGTTTGATGGTTGGGTTGTTTTATATTTGATATTTTTATCTTTGTATTTCACAAAGAATCATGCAATATTCTATTACCTAACTTTTGGAAAGATATGTAAGTTAGTCTATTTGGATATCACCAATAGCCATAGCTATATGTTCTAATTAATACATTATTTTGTGTTCAACTTGACATTAAAAAAGTAATTAGGACATCAATGACAATATCATAGGTTAATGTCAACATGACCAATTTGGTAGGTATTGATTTGTTGTAGTGTTAGATTTGAAGTAGAAAATATAATTTTTTTTTTGTGTTGGGAGGGGATGTTAATATGGTGGAAAACCATGAAGGTTGAAGTCGATACAATTATTTAAACTCGACAAAAAGGAATTTGAAATATACATTTATGGTTGCAATTTATTAGGAATGATAGATCCCATTTTAACAATTTTTTAGTCATTTTGATAATTGGTTTACTTGGGCCAATGAGAAATTTAAAAATGATAGGAAGATAAATAGGTTGAAAAGATTTTATGTTTCTCAAAATTTTCATCTTACCTCCTACTCTTAAGGTTCACATGTGCTAGTAGATTATTCTACTACTCTTGCATCATTTTCTTATCACACGTGCCTAATTTTGTCAAATATTTTCCACTTCTCAACTTCCTTATAAATTGAATACTTCCCATTTGAAAAATATTGAGTGTGTGACAACTTTAACAAAGATTTGGAACTCAATTCCTAAACCTCATAAGGAGGATTCTTGGATTCAATTCTTCAAGCATTTGTCCATAGAATGGCTTGAAGACTGAAATGTAGAGAAAAATCCCTTAAAAGGGAAGCTTGACCATGATAGAAAATAGTTTAATATGAATCCTTATAATGAGAAGATTCAAACTTCCATTTTTGTCTTGGAATCCTAGCTGCATAAATTAGATTATTACAAAGAGAAAAGTGTTAAATTAAGAGATAGTCTCCATATAGAAATTAGGAATAATTTTTTTTTTAATGGTGTTCCTGTAATCACCTAAAATTTGTCTAGCAAATCTATAGCCCCTATTTCCAATTATTTGGTCTTAATAAATTCTAAAATCTAATACATTATCACTAGACTCTGATTATGAGAGTACTTAATCAAACTTGCTTACATAATTTTAATCCTAACTTGTTGAATCAAATAATCAATCATCCAAGCCTAAATCTTAAAATGCATAAAACATTGGGATAAATAAAAAAGTCATAAGTTCCTTTTAAATAAAAAAAGTGAACCCATTCACACATGTGTGAGCACTCAAATATAAAATAAAACAAATAAAAAGGGAAAATACCAATTTTGTCTTATTCTCCACAAGTTGACCAATCAAAATCACTCTATCATCTCGCATGGATTGAGAGAAGTTGCATCTCCACCGTTGATCATTCCCTTTTGCCTCTTAATCTCAACCACTCATTTCTTGGAATCTCTCATAAAAGGGATATCTCCCTTGCTCATCACAATAGAAGAAGATTTGGAGTAGAGTTATAATGCTATTTCATCCTAGAGTTTCATTGTGCACTTGTAGTTCTTACTTGCATAGTAAATTATTTGCATTGTTACATTGTTAAGCTTCATCTTCTTAGTTTAAAGACATCTCAGTTTCCTTTCATAGCTTAATGGTAGATGCATTGTTCTTCACATTTTAGTCTCATTCCTCATAGTTGCTATGCATTTAGTTTGTTAGTTCATATATTTCATTTTCAAAGTTTCCAAGAGAAAAACACACAAGTCTATGCATCTTGCTCCCTCTTGAATTGAATCTTCCATTTTGGAGTAGTCAAGTCACTGATTTTCTATGTCCAATCCGATGGACAACTCATGAGAATCATACTCGCTTCAACTAGGAAGCAATAAGCCGGTTTCAAGAGTTTTTATGCTATGTTTGATCTTCATTTTGATACTAACCCCTTTGATGTAATGGTTTATTGAAGTGTTTGGTTGTAGATTATAATCACAAATTTTACTACACACATATTTGGTGCCCACTGTGGGGCAAAGAACTAATTTTTGCCTCATTTTTTATATTTTCTCAAATTTTGACGAAACTGCACTCACTGTCATACGAAGCTTGCTTATAGCTCGTACAAAAAAAAATGGGGAACAAGCGAACGACCCAAGTGGGGAACAAGCGAACCCGAGTACTCCGCCCCACTATAATAAAATGATTTCTTCAATCCAAAGAGAGGGAAGACATGGCTATTTTATATTCCTAATGCTTCTTCATGTGTAGGGCCTTGTTCCCTCAATCTTGCTAAGCAAGACTACATTTGACTAAGCGCTTGCCGGGCCATTTTTGATCTCAATCTTGTTTACAAGACTACAAGGGGAATACATTCAACTTGTGTAGGGCCGAGAGGTCTCAATATTTATTGCAATACTATGCACTTTGGGTGCTTGTATGGCTATATGCCTTAATTTCACTTGCAAAACTACAAGGGATAGTCATGAACAGATGTCCTTACTAGACACTTTTAGATAGAGGCTACCAGACTCACCTCTGAAAGTATCATAATCTTTGTGCAAGGATCGATCCAAGTGGATTTACGTGGATCACCTGAAGATTTTACACTCACCATATGTATTCCAAAGGATGTTTTAAATCATGAATGTGGCATGAGGGATCCTATGTGATTCGAGCATTGAGTCTCTTTTTAAAACCCACAATGTGCATAGTCCTAGAAAAAGCCAATATCACTTTGTGTGAGGCGAAGGAATATCAAGTGTGGGAAAAGATTTTGATGCTAAGCCAATTTGACCGTAGGGTTAGAAAGTGCTTGATTATCTCCTCTTTGTGTTTGATGTTCTTGAACTACCCAAAACATGACACTATCAACAACAACAACATTCTTGACAACATAACACATCGTCCAAACTTGACATTTGAACAAACAAAACAAGTGAAAAAATGTCTTGGGTATCCTTTGCGATCTTATCACAACAATTGCTAGTTCTTGACTGCATGACTTGGGTTACCCAACATCTCTCGTCTTAGTTTCTCGTATGATCTCTCTAGTCCTACGCTTTTTCATCAATAATCTATTGTAAATCAACTTGGTCACAAGTGTCGTCCAACATGTATTCAAACCTCACAATGTGATACTTTGTACCCTATTCAGAAAACCTTCTCATCTTCTTCTTTCAAACTATTGGACAAGCAATCATTCAAACACCTTCAAAATTGATTTCATCAGCCTAGTTATTCTAGAATTGTAACTGCGATTGTCTTTCATGGTCCAAACGAGAAGTCAAAAAGCCAATCTCAATTCCAAGGGAAAAGCTGTTGACGACTTTTCTCAAGGGCCACCTTCATGTCACAAACCCAAAAAAAATTACAAAATCTTGCAAAAGGACACTTCAGTTCCACAGCAAATAGTACCCTTGTTTGACTCATCAACCTTGGTTGCACACAATACATCAACAATGTCAGCTTATGACTCAACATGACCACCAAAGTCAACATACCAACACCTCTTCCTCCATAGAAGAGCCCACTACTGAAGAGATTAGGAAGTGTCAACAAGACAAACACTTTCAGAAGATGATGCACACTATCATGCAATTGGACACGGACAAGTATTTTATGCATCTTTCATCAACATGTGTCAAAATTCCACTTGAATTTGACATTGAGGGACTCATACAATAAGAGGAGGAGTCCCCCATCAAAATTCTCAACCAACATCTACAAAACATGAGATGTGAATTAAGGGAACTAAATAAAGAAAAAGAACAACCTCCTAGCAAATACTCTTTGGAGTCTATATGTCCCTTCCCGTTTGCTAAAAAATTGCACATGCCATCGTTTCCCCCAAAGGTTGAAATTCCTAAATACAACAAATACAATGAGGAAGGTGATCCTCAAGATCATGTAGGAGAATTTTGTGCTCTTTGTATGGAATTCATGCACGAAAGGAAATATTTGATGAGATTATTCCCGTGAAGCCTCAGTGTCGAAGCCTTGGAATGGTTTACGAAGCTCTCACCTGAAATTCAAACATTTAACGAGCTTGTGCAAGAATTCATCCAACACTATTCCTATAACATCCTACACACGGTCATAATGTTGAATCTATGCAACACTAAGCAACACACTAGTGAACCATTTGTTAAATTTCTTCAAAGATGGAGAAAAATATTTGCAAGATATCCCAGACAAATACCTAAATAAGAAAAGATTGACATCTGAATTAACAACCTAGTTTCTGAGATGAACTATGCAACACAGATGCAAAAGCACACCTCTTTCAGTAACTTAGTAGACAACGCTATGAGGATCAAATATGTTCTCGTAAAGAAGGGAGAAATCACCTTGAACAAAGATGCTAAATCTTCTAGCAATGACAACATTAAAGATAAGAGAAAATACTGGAATAAGAATCACAATGTGGTCAATGATGGCGTGGTTGACTTGCCTGAATCTCACTAGTAGCATTCAGGATGCTAAACTCAACACAACTACTACAAGTTCTTGTAAGAACACCCAAGACTCTCAGAAAGATAAGGCACCCTGGATGCCACGACCTAAGTGAAATTTCACTCCTCTTAGAGAACCTCTGGAAGATGCGTTAAAAATGTTGGTTGCCCATAAGATCATCACGATACCTGAATTGAAACCTTGGGAACCTGAAGTGAAGCCCAAGTGGTGGAACGATAACCACTACTGTGAATTTCACAAGAACAAAGGGCATTTAACGAATGATTGTATGAAGCTGAAACATGTGATACAAGACTTGATCGACAATAAGACCATTACAGTCGGTACCCACAGATCAAACAATGACCATAAAGATTTCAAGAAACCTTTTCCATCCTATAAGAAAGGAGAATCTTGAAAAACTCAAGGACCTACAGTAAACCATACCTACACAAACAATGACAATGTGATTCACATGCTTGAACCCTCTGATCGGTCAATCAATGTCATTATTGTTAAAGACAAAGAAACCAATTCTGCTAATGTTGTCACTCGTAATTAGTCCAAGGTTACTCTTAAGGGGATACCATCTACCCCCAAGAAAAATGTTGCACCAACAAGCAAACTCTCGTCATCAAATCAAGCTGCTATATCACTCCCTTCTACGAAGTACAACTTTGTTGACCAGTTACAATAGACTCCTGCTCAGATGTCCATTTTGGAATTGTTCAAACTGTCACCATCACATAAGGAGATCCTTGAGACAAATATTTTAGAGACTAATGTACCCAAAGATCTTGATGTCGGTCAATTTCAAACCATGGTCAATCACTTAACTTCCCCTCAAGATCTTGATGTCGGTCAGTTTCAAACCATGGTCAATCACTTAACTTCCCCTCATTACCTATCCTTCTTAGAAGAGGACGATAAAGCCCTTATTCACCCTCACAATCAACCTTTTCATATAGAGGTCTTAATTATTAAGCATAGAGTCAAACAAGTTTTGATAGATGGAGGCATCAATTTGAACATTTGTACTGTCAATCTCGTCACAACATTAGGTTTCTCTGAACATGCTATTGATCCCAGAAGGAAAATCACTGTAAAAGCATATGATGAGGAAGAAAGATCGTAAAAAGGACTAGCAGTGCTACTCATTAGAGTGGGGCCGGTTGAACAAGATGTCATTTGTCAAGTGTTAGATTTACCTTTGGCATACAACATCCTGATAGGGAGACTATGGATTCATGACATGCAGGCAGTTCCTTCTACGTACCACCAATGTGTGAAGTTCCCACACAACAGGGTGGAAATCTCTATCTCAGTTGACAACACCTACTCCTGTAATTCCTTGAAACAAGAAGAGAGCATGGTTCCTCACAACAAAGAAGCATCCCATGGACCTGTTAGTTCCTTTTCTTGCTGACATAAAAATACTCTCAAAGAGCTTGCTCTATTTATCCCAGACACTAACCAAGCAAGATATAGAATGACAGAAACATGGTTTTTAAACCCTCTACACTTTGAGCTCCATAAACTTGGGCGGGAATACCCTTCTAACTTAGAAAAATCAAATCACTAAATTATTCCAGTAGATATGAATGGAATCAAAGGGATTAACCTCTGCAATATTTACTTGACAGATCAAAACATAAAGATAAAGATCAATTTTATAGTGATAGTCACCTAATTCAATGGAAAACAGACCAATGCTTAATCCTAGGGTATGGAGTCACTTCTGAATAACTTTAACCAATTTGCTCATGAACATGAATTTAAGACAACTACATAATCTGACATAAACATAGATATACCTTATATATCTATCCTCACATATATAACAAATTAATTCATCAAATTCATTATAAACCCTAAATTTCACTAAAACAACCCTAAGGCAATTTTAATCTTTCCTTGAAAGAACCCTAAAATTATTTCAAAATCTGCTTAACAGATGTATAAATTGAACATTCCTTGAACATTCAATATAAATAAAATTTAGAACACCATAATGAAGACAAAATACTCATCATATGTTTCAAAAACTATTGATAGATTTCATTTGTATTCATAATCAAAATTGCTATGACATTCAACAGTAATTTCAAAACCCTACTCAAAATATATTGGTCTTAAACCAAAGTTTATACAATTAAACTTGTACTCCCAAATGAAAAATGGCTATCCTTTTCCCAGTAGTCTTGGAATCCTTTTATAACTAAGGATGCAACAAGCTACAAACTACATGGGAAAGATTTACAAAATCTTTTACAACAACTTTTGCAACTAACATAAAAACAAAAGTTATAACAGAAAACAAGTGGCAAAAGTTGGCGAAGTCTGAACAAGGTTTGTTGTTGTAGTTTGACAATATCCTCCTTATCCTTTCAGCTTCACTTCCCACCTATTCACCTCCTTGGCTGTGGGCCAATCAAAGGTTTTTCCTGCTCCAACTTAGCAACAACTTCTGTCCACCTGGCATCAATGGTTGTTCTAGCCTCAGACACAAACTTTGCCATATCTCTTTCAACCTTGAAGAGGTTGTGAATCAGGTCATTGCAATATTTGGCCTCACTATCTTTCTCCAGGTGCTGCTTCATCTCTTCATCCTTAAATATCCCATCAAACTCAGCTGTCCAATTTGATTATGGATTTAAGGTACCAACTTCATCATAGATTTTTGGGATTAATGGGGGGCACTGGTCAACAAATAACTACAATTTATTATTTATTAATTCAACTTTGCCATTGAAGAAGCCATATGTATTATTCACCTCATTGATCATGTCAATGGTCTCTGTGATTTTATCAGGAAAATCATCACTGTATAACATGGCTATCTTTAGTTTATCCATCAACCCGTCTCTTCCTGACCAAGTCTTGAATGTAGGCTCCAAGAATATCATAGCTTCAGTAGCTATCTTTGAGGCTTCCTGCAGTGAGCCATACAATGTATGTATTATATCAATCATCTGCTTCAAAACATCAATTCGATGTTGAAGTATGGGCAATATGATAAACATGATATTTATACTTTGTCCTTGTGACAACTCTTTAGACTGGCCTTCTGCCATTGTTGAATCTTATTTTGTCTCTGTGGCAGCATCTGTTTCAACTCTTGATATTTCCTGAGGGGCTGGAGTCTTTTCTCTCTTGTTTTCTTCCAATCCTGATCCTTTCAAAACTTCATCAATCTCAACCTCTGTTTTCATCAAAGGGTCTTCCTGCCTTCTGATTTGATCTATAATAAACGTGGACTGTAAGTCCCAATCAGGCATCAATAGTACTCCACTATTTTTTACCAGCAATCTGGCTTGCTCCACAGTGATTAATTCACTCTCAGGATCATAATCCTAGAGTGTCTTTACAATCTCCTCATTTTTATCTGCATGTTCTTCACCCGTGGTTAGAATTTTTCTCAAGTCCTTTTGCTTCATTTTGATTAAGAAGCTCTTGAAATCTTTGGATTTTATGAATTCATCATCTTTCATGAATTCATTTGCTATCATTACCCTCTCATCAGCTTCTCCAAATAGTACCATCTGATTTTCCCCTTGGCCTTCAGCTTGTGGCTCCTTCTGCAATTGCCTTTTTAGCTTTCTGAAATATTTGCCATGTCCTGTTATTACAGCCTTGGCCAAACTCTTCCTATCCTGCCCCCTCTTGTGCTTTTTTTTCTATTTTTTCTTGGGTGTCTCTCTAGCAGAAGTAGCCTCTTCACCAACTTCTTCTTCTTCTTGGCGCTGACCCTCCTATTGTTCCTGATGTTCCTGTTGGTTTTCTTGATGTTCCTGGTGATGTAGTGCAACAGGAATTGGGGATCCTTGAGATTGTGCATCCTCAACATTGAACTACGGTACTTGTGCCATCAAAGTGTCATAAGATTTAAGCATTTCCTCCATTCTCTTCAAGTATGGGAGGTCAGGGAAGAAACCAAAAAAAGTCTTATATGACTCCTGCCATTCAGTTTCTGCCCTAAGAAGATCATTCCATTTCCTTCTTCTCTCCTGGAATTCATCTTTTTCTATCTTGTTTCTCACAATATCTTCCTCATCCAGAGGTTCATGATCTTTGACAGTTACCTAGGAAACCGTACCTTTCAAAGCTATTTTTATAAAATTTTTAGGGTCATAGAATCTAGCAACAACTATAGACATTCTATATTGCTTTAGAGAATCATTGATTAAATCAAACACTCTTTTCCCAATAGAAAAATCAAAAGCCACCCATAATCTAGGGATAAAAGTACCCCTCCAGTGTCCTTCTAGGAATTCTTTATCAACCCAGGTAAGTTGCCAAACAAACTCTAAAAATGCAATTCTAAGAGGCACAAATTTAGGGAGAATATGAGGAGGTTGAGAACAACCATATACCCTAATGATAGTGAAATGATCAAAGAAAAATAAATCTCCCCAATTGTGAGTGATTGGCCACTTCTCAACAAACTGATAAGGCCTTATAATTCTCCTAACCTCAATTGGCAATCTTTCCCTATCAGCTCCTAGAAAATCAAAGATTGGATCTACAATCCAATTAGAGAAACATACAAAAGATGAATTTATAGAGGAACTGTCCCATACCAAGGTCCACCTTTGAATTGGCATATTGACACCATATTGTGAATCAAACAGTTGCAGTTCTTCGTCCATGGAGGCCTTGTTGTAAAATAGAATCATAAGCATCATATGAGAATAATGTTTAAAAGTTGGGATAGGGACATTATTCTGTATATCTACTAGTACTACATGTATAGCTTCAACTAGGTACCCCACACAATCATAGTCTGAATTGACCTCTAGATGCTGAATTTTCATAGCCATCATTAGTAGGTCCGCATCAACAGTAGAATCCCCATCAAAACCTAACACCCTGCTCAAGCCATACACTGTGCACTTGACATAATGGTGAAAAAGAGATAAATCAAAAGGAGGTTGAACATTATCTGGGATTATCACTAGATTTATTTCTACTCTAGGAATGAATCTGGGCGTCTCATATTTCTTAATTAATTTCTCCCTCTTCTTATAGTCTACCTTTATGCTTTCTAGGTCAATTTCTGTGCATAATGCACCAGTAATCCCAAAAACCTCTGCTATTGACCTCCTATTGATATGCACTAGGGCTTCCTTGTTCTTTTTCCTAATTACCCTAGCTACTGGGCAATAATTCTTAGCCAATTCCCTGATTAACTCTATGTCCACATATATATCAGGCACAATCAATTTAGCCATGTTTAAATCCCAAGGATTACAAATTGGGACAACTTTAACTCTATTGTTCCAGAAATAATGAAATAGAGTATTTCCCGAGTAGCCTGTAGTGACAGGATTTATGTACTGACACCATCTATCCTTCCACTCATCCCAGTTAGCACTGTTTGCATTTGATGTCCCAGGAAGAAAATCAACAAATTCCTCTATATATTTCTTTGCTGCAACCTTCTTTTTAGACCCCTGTGAGGTAACACTGGTAGTAGCTTTACTCATCTTTCCTTTTCAAATTGCTATCTCAGAAAAACAAGCTCTGTCACTCTCACAGAAAATCTTATAATGCAGAAATGAGAATTGTACAAAATAAAGCTCAATCATTCATACTTATAGCCATCAAATCGGCATCTTGTCCACTTGAATGCCAAATTATCGCACTTGCAGTGTCATGCAATCATCTCTCTGTAACTAATGCTGCCATTAATTCACACTGTATGATCCCTGCTAGAAAAAAGTACACACTTTTTTCTCTTTTTGCACTCGTAAGCCTGAAATAAGCCATTTGTCAATCTGTCGCTAACCTGCTGTACCTTGCTTATATTCAAAATTGTCCTTGCAAGTGAGTGACAAGACCTTTTCTTTTAAGTAGTCACGCACTCGTAACCTACTTTTGTTTTGGTTCATATTTTCTGTGACTAGGCGATGACCTAACTAGAAATTTCATCATTTGGTGGTCGCATACTCGCTACCTCTTTATTCTTTGTACTTATACCTGTGCGAGTGAGCGACATCACTTTTCCTTTTATCAATCGCCGACTCGCCGCTCAAAACCTTACTTTCTTTGAAACCTTGCAAGTGAGAGAGTGCACATTCATTGCTCAATCACTTCTTGGTTGCACACCCACTGACCTCTAACTTATCATGCTTGGATTTGAGCGAGTGAGCGGTCTATAAAACAATCATGCATTACTTTCTGGTCACCCAGTCGCTATGATTTTTGATCTATTTTTGTATCTCTATGGGTGAGCGATGACCACTTTCATTATGCCCTTTACTTGGGCGCCCACTCGCACTACAAAATATTTCAGTTTATAAACAGTGAGTGATGACCCTTTTCCATCTCAATCGCATACTCACTGTTGAAATTTCTTTATGAATGATTCCTCCACGATTGAGCAAGTGTCTTCACCAAATATTTAAAATGTATTAATCTCTCACTCGCTAATCCCTTTTGACTTAACTTTCTTCATGGATGACTGAGAAACAACTTTCAATTTTCTTCATCACGCACTCGCGGGCTTGAAATCTTAACCAACACATTGTTTGTGAGTGAGCGGTAGCCAACATGATTTCTTAATTGCACACCCGCTAGTATCTTTTCACGTGACTTTATTCATGGGCGAGTGGGTGATAGATTTTTTTTTTCTTTCTTTCATCGCGCACTCACGAGCTCATCATTTCAAACTGCAAATCCTTGGCGAGTGAGTGAGAACAAAACTGATCTCTTAGTCTCGCACTCATGCACTTTAAAACACTTAATACTTCCTGTGCGACTGAGCAACAAGGACCATTTGATGACCAAATCATACTGCGTTGCATATTCACACTGCAAGAAACACAAAAATTAAGACTTGGGCGAGTGGGGGACATCTAAAAATCTGACTCCCTCGTGCACTCACAGGCTCAAATGATATGCACAAAAACCTAGCTCGGGTGAGCAACTAAACCTCTTTTACATCACTCGCTCAGTTGAGGACCAAAAGATAAAGACCTAAGACCACCGTGACTGTGCGATACACAAAGACTCAACTCATCACTAACTTGCTGAACCTTTTAACATAGAACTTAATCCCTCGCGAGTGAGTGACATACAAATACTTCCAACTCGCTCAGCCACAAATTAACAACCCGACTTCAAAATTACATCGTGACTGTGCAATTAACACCATTTAATGAAAAAGTCGCTCACTCACACACCTAACTTGACTTAACAAAACATGAATGTGACTATGTGATTAATACCAAAATGACTCATCGCTCACTCATTCACTTAAAAAGACACTTTAAAAGATCAGCATGGGTGTGCAACTAAAACTTGGAACAAGGCAATTTGAAGAATTAACCACAAAATTGAATTTTTGACATGAAGAGACATGAAATTTGAACCAAAACATGCGGGAAAAGGGCCAAAGCTTTGAAATTTAAATTTTTTTAATATGCAGTGCTAACAGGACCAACACCTGAGAATTCTCAAATATCACTCATGAAGAATTTTGGAGAGAAATTTCAAATTAAAAACACAAGTATGGGGGAGTATTAGTTGTCCATGAATAACCTCCCTACGTCCCCCAGATCTTATGGGATGCCATCATCATAATTTAAACCATCAAGTGGTTAGAATATGGAAATATATGAAGGGAATGACATGGTCAAGGCTCGTGTCCCTCTCTCTAGAGAAAATGAGGAAAATGTCGTCCTAGTATGACTTTATAAAGGTGAAGATATAGATCAAGAGATTAAACATGTTGAAATTTGTCCATAGAAATATGGAAAAGGTTATCAGATTGCTAAACAAATGGGTTATAAAGGGAAAGGAACCCTGGGAAAAGACAAAGGATTACTAGAACCTATACATACAAAGTTCCAGAGTCCCATGGATAAAAAAAGAGTAGGATACCATTAACAAAGGTTCCATCATTCTAATAGAAACATCCCTACTAATTCTTGCATGGACATATCTGAGGATAAGAGTGAAGAGGAAATAGAACTCACCCCACTGTCTTTTGAAAGGTTTAGTTAATATTCAAGATCCGAGCTACCAAGGGAAACCATACATACCACAACCATTCAAAAATCACTCTAGATCTCACTTTGAACCAAATGAATCCTCATCTCCTCTGTTACATGAAGATGATCAGATGACCGAAGTAGGGACAATGAATCCTGCTAAACAAGATGACTTATCTATAAGAGAGATTGATTCAGAGCAAGGGACAAAACCTGAAATCAGACATCCAAACTAGGGGCAACTTGTTCCTGTCTTTCACGTGCTAGATCTCCCCCATTTCTCAAATGACTGAGTGCATGCTCTTTAGGAGGCTTCAACTCCAGCACGAAATGGTGAGATTAAACAAGATGAAAATGTCAATGACTCTAGTGACAATATAGCTGCCTCAGCAACACTCTCGATATTTGGAAATGCTTGACCATAGTCACATTCAATACGACTATGGGGGCAATGCAAGAAATACTTTAGAGGAACGACATCCTAACTAGGGGAAAACTATGGTTCCTACCCATGTGTTCTTACCCCGCTCTCTTGAAACTGACTCTAATGAGTATGAGTGGGATTCATTCTATGATGCTAACATAGATATTGAAATTGATGTCATCCAAAAATATGCTCCTCAATTTGAATCAGGAGAAAGTTTTAATGCCGCTCAAGTTTTCGAAGAAGAGTTAGACTTAGATTCTGAAGATGATGAGATACCTCCCCTTCCTCCTATTATTAATTTGAATTTTGGAGATAATAGCAGAAATACTCTTCCTTCAGCACTTCAAAACTCTGAGGAAGAAGATGGAACAACTTGGAGCCTTACAGATACTGGCATGACCCCTCATTCATGCGTCCTGATGTCTTCAAGAATTGAAATTGTGCCACTAAGTACCATTTTGGAATGGGTGGCTTCTTTCAAAGCAAGTCAAAACACTAATTCTAGGTTAGTCAGGTCAAACTCGCATAATACCAATAATGATTCCCATAGTAATGTTAGGACAAATCGCGGTCTAGGCAGTCCTTCAGAGAGTGTTGTAACAAATCCTCTTACATGTTGAAAACCTTGATCTTGATAACTCGATGCTATCCTTGGAACCTATTGAATACTTGCCTCTTGTCCATCCCAAGCTGATTGAATGGAACCCAAAAAAGCCTTTGAACCTAATTTCTACACCAAATGACTACATCTTGGCTTGCTACTTGAACCCCATTGAGCCCTTCACCTCTTCCACTAGTGCAATGAGCGTGAACATGAAAGAGGGGGGCATCAAGTTTCTCAGCCTAAAAAGGAAAAATAAAAAGAGGTCTAATGGTGAAAACCACTTTGTGGCAGTATCAGAACCAAAAATAGTAAAAAAAAATGGCTTATCCAATGGTGAAAACCTCTCTAAGGTGCCAGAGGATGGGAAACTTGATCTTCTTCCTAATCACTTTCAAGAATGATCCTCAGTGTTGATAGAACCGACACAATCGGTTAATCTTGGAACAACAAAAGCACCTCAATTGATCTACCTAGAACAATCTCTATATGAAAAATAAAAGCAAGAATTTATCCAATTCTTCATGAAAAAGAAAATCAACTTTACCTGGTCCTATTCAGATATGCTAGGACTCGACACAGATTTGATTATGCATCACCTGTTGATTGCTCCAAGGGTCAAACCAGTCAAGAAAAAGCTTCGAAAGATGCATACTCATGTGGCACTACTAGTCAAAGAAGAATTAGAAAAACAAATGAAAGCTGAATTCATTCATGCCATAGCATATGCTGATTGGATTTATAACATTGTTCCTATGACTAAACATGATAAGTCAATTCAGGTTTGCACAGAATTCAGTGATTTGAACAAAGCTTGTCCCAAGGATGAATTTCCATTACCTAATATTGACATGATAGTGGACCTCACATCTGACTATGAGATGTATTCCCTAATGGATGGATTTTCTGGCTACAAATAGATAAGGATAGCTCCTGAGGACCAAGAGAAAACTGCTTTCACATGTGCTTGGAGAATATTCTGTTGGAATGTCATGCCTTTCAGTCTCAAGAACGTCAGGGCAACATAAAAATGAACTATGACTACTATATTTCATGATATGATGCATAAAAACATGGAGGACTATGTAGATGACACCTTGGAAAATCACCAAGAAGAGTTACCCACCTAACTGATCTAGAAACGATTTTGGACTGAATGGAACAATTCAAGCTTAGGCTAAACCCTAAAAAGTGTGCTTTTGGTGTGAATTTTGGTAAAATTCTCAGATATATTATTTTAGCTAAAGGAATTGAGGTTGACCTCGAAAAGGTAGCAATAATAATGGAAATGCAACCACCTCGCAACATCAGTCAAGTAAGGACTCTGCAGGGCAGGCTCCAATCTATTAAGTGTTTTATTTCCCAACTTACAGACAAGGCACAACCTTTCAAAAGGACACTACACAAAGGAGTTACATTCAAATGGGATGAAGGGTGTGAGAAACATTTTCAACAAATCAATGAATACTTGGATAATCCACCCATATTAATGGCACCAATACCAGGAAAGAATCTCCTTCTCTACATTTCATCTATGGAAACATCGCTGGGAGCTTTTCTAGCATAACATGATGAAACATGAAGAGAAAGAGAGATATATTACATCAGAAGAACTATGGTTTCATATGAGCATAACTAAACTATTGTTGAAAAAGCTTGTTTAGCTATGGTTTTTGCTTCTCAAAGACTCAGACACTACATGCTAGCACATTCTGTCAAGATAATTGCCAAAGTTGCTCCTCTAAAGTACTTATTCAACAAACCAACTCTCAATGACGATTGAAAAAATGGGTCACGATCCTTAGTAAGTTTGATATCAAATATGTGGATAGGAAGGCCATCAAGGGACAAGTTATTTCTAACTACCTGGAAAATGCTCCTCTCATAGATAACCAACCTCTGCTTATAAAATTTCCTAATGAATCTATCTTGCATCTAACAAAGCACGCATGGAAGATGTTCTTTGACAGGTCCTTCACACAACAAGGGTCTAGTGCTGGAGTACTTTTCACTATACCTCAAGGCTATAAGATTCCTAAAGTATACAAAAGGATGTTTCCTTGCACCAATAACATTGTTGAATACAAAGCTTTGGCAAACGAATTAAAGATGGCCATTGAATGAAAGATTACATAATTGCATATCTACGGTGATTGTCAACTAGTAATTAACCAAGTTAATGATCAATATCAGACAAAAGATGAGAATCTCATGCCGTACAAAAGGATGATTAACGACCATAAGAAATATTTCATGTTCATTACCTTCCAACAAGTGCCTAGGGAAACAAAAAGAGTTGTTGATGCTATGGCTACTCTAGCCTCAATGCTACAACTAGAGGAACATCAGTTCCGTTATGAATTCCTGGTGGAAGATCTCCCTTTCCCTTCATTTGAAACTCTCAAATCCCATATTATCTACTCAATCATGGGCACCGAACCTTCCCGCTATACCCAAATCTACTTATATCTTTGTGACCAAATTATTCCTCCTGACTTATCTAAAAATGAAAAGAGAAACCTTATAAGGAATGCACCACATTCCTTGATCATGGCTGGTGACTTGTATAGAAGAGGTCTTGATGGTACTCTCCGTAGGTGTCTAGAATGCGACAAGTCTGAGAATGCACTTAAGGAAGTCCACGAAGGTATCTGTAGGTCTCACTCGAATGGCCTCTCATTAGCTAAGAAAATCCTGCAAGTAGGATACTACGCGCCTTCCCTAGAGAAGGATGCTATTCAGTTTACTAAAACTTGCAAGAAGTGCCAGACCCATGGTAACCTCATTCATGCTCCCGCACGAGAGCTATTATCTTTTATCACCCACTAGCCATTCCAACAATGGGCCTTTGACCTAATAAGGAAAATATATCCCTCTTCCTCTAGAGGACACAAGTTTATTATCAGTGCAACTGAGTACTTTACAAAGTGGGTTGAAACAATCCATCTCATTAAAGCAACTGGAAAGCAAGTGTCCACATTCATCTTGAACTATATCATTTTTAGGTATGAGATACCCCCCTCTATCATCACAGGCAATGGAGGATAGTTTAAAAATAAGGATATGGATGACTTATGTGAAAATTTCAAAATTAATCAACATTGTTCCTCTATTTACTATCCTCAAGGGAACTGACATGCTGAGGCCTCTAATAAGAATATATTGAAAATCCTGCACAGGACAGTCAGTAAGTCAAGAAAAGACTGTCATCTTCAACTCAATCCAGACTTATGGGCTTATCGAACCAACATTCACACAACTAAATGGGCAATGCCATTTTCCTTAGTATATGGCACAAAATCTGTATTGCCCATTGACGTAGAAATACCATCACTCTTAGTTAATTTGCATGGACTCATTACTGATGAAGACTATCATATTTCCAGAATCCAGGAGCTTGAATTACTTGATGATCGTAGAAGAGAAACATTTGACCATCTAAGGGTCTATCAGAAAAGAATGTCTCGAGGCTAAAAAAAGAAGGTAAGACACAAGGAATTTCAGGTTGGTGACCTTGTACTTAAAGAAAATCCAAAAAATCAGCAACATCGTGAACAAAAGGGGAAGTTTGAACCCAACTAGCTGGGTCCCTTTGTGATCACTGCAGTATTTGGTTCTAGAGATTATCAATTGTCAACTCTAGAAGGTGAAACTTTCACTGACCCCATCAATGCTCTTCACCTGAAGAAGTTTCACACTTGAGGAAATCTTGCTGGCCAATAACATGTACATACATATATGATCCTGAAAAATATACAAAAACAACAAAAAGCAGAAAAAGTTAAAAACATTTGGAAAAAGTCCTGAAAAAATGATCATCCTGGTGAAAACCTAGAAAACAGGCACCTTGATGCATCAATAAAAAAAATAAAAAAAAAAGAGAAAAAGAAAAGATAAAAAACAAACACAAAAAAATTTGAAAAATCAAGAAAAGTGCCTTGGTGAAAACCTGGAAACAGGCGCCTTGGTAGAAAAAATAAAAATTATGCCGAGTGGTGAAAACTTGGCAAACATGCATCACTTGTAATCAACACTCCATCTATCAATGCATCACTTGACTATCTTGAGCTTGCACTAATCATAAAGGTGACATCTTAAGTTTGGAACCAATCAACTTCTTGAGTCTAGGGGTGCATCCTGGTTCCTGCACCTATGTACCCTGTCAATTGTTTTGACCCTCATTTTTTATCATGGTCTTCTATCCACCTGGATTATTTTCCACTGACACACTGGTCTTTCTCAACACCTTAATCAAATAGTATTTCTCAACACTCTCTTTCAGACATGTTGGTAAACAGATTTGTCCTTTCTTACTTCTTAGGAATATGACTCTTAGTGCCCAAATTATGCACAATATCTAATTACAACAGTTGAAAAGCCGTTCTTTGATTACTGGCTTTTCTCTGAATTGGTAGGTACAACTCCCTTTTGGAATGATATGCAATGAATTATGTCTTGATCCTAAAACTAACACAGGGTATGCTCTTAACCTGAGAGCAGAAGAGGCAAACTGAATTAAGCCTAAACAGAACTTAATCCAGGCAAGGAGAGCTTTCTAATCTATAAACCAAGCTGTAGAACTCACACATCCTATGAATTCATACACTCAGTACTAATTAATCTACAACAACTACTAACAGAGATATAAATGAAATGATGAAAAATTCTAATAAATCCTTCTCCGAATATCCCACAGCACATCCTACTAAGGTTCATTCACATCCTCAAAACAAAGGAATGAAACATCTTTTCCTTGCTACTGCAATTCAGATTAAGAAAAAGAATCATATCATTAACAACTTCTATCTAGCTCTTCTCTGAATATCCCACAACACATCCTACTGAGGTTTATTCACATCCTCGCCACAAAAGAATGAAACATCCTTTCTTTCTTAATGTAACTTAGACTAAGGGAAAGAACCGTCAAATTAACTGGAACAGAAAATAATTGACATAAAA
>MU224572.1:541594-562827 GCA_018584345.1 Thuja plicata | reverse complement strand
GATGAAGGAAACTAAGCCTTCAATCTAGGGAAAAGATGTCCCAGAGAAAGGAACAAGAATGAGCAAGAAGCATCTCTGAAGCAAGGAACTGTAAACTCTGTCAGAAGAAACTGCTGGAACCCCCACTAAAGTGCATGACTAGGTAGAGAAGACAAAGTCTGAAGAGCTGATCAATCAAACCAGAAAGCAATAGAACCAACAGGTGAACCTCCCCCATAATGCTGAACTGGGAGAGGTGACAGGAACACTGAAATGCAATGCCAGAACCATCTGCAGAAGAAGAACCAGGAACACCAACAGTGCAACAGAAGTACACACACAGGATAAAGGGCAGTGTCATCGACACACAGTATGGGCTAATGTCATGGAAGGTACGCTGACTTGACAAAGGTGGATGCACCTAAAATGGCATAAGCATCATAACCCCCCATGGCACTTTATAACAGAGTGCGAGTACAAAACACACAAGGTGTACAAGATCCCAGATATACAGAAGTAGGCACTTTATCTCAGTGTGTTTATAGAAAAAGAATGCAACAGTGAGAAGCATACAAGCTCAGAAGTCAGAAAGAAGAGTGAGCTAGAAAATCAGAATAGGAGATCCCAAGACCTGTAGAACCAAGCAATCCACCAGAGTGCATAAATTGCCAAACTCGAAGGAGAGAAAACCTAGAGCAGAATCTGGATAAAAGACCCCTGCAACTGATTAGTTCACTGAACCAGCTTTCTGGTTTTCCAAAAACGGAGTCCGGATGAGCCAGATATGACTCCTGGAAGGCAAAACCAAACATCAGACTTCAACAGAAAAAAAATTGTTGAAATGATAGAACCCAAAAACCTAACCTACATCATCGGAAAGTGCTTGGAAATAGCTTTTCGACGGTATATGGAAGTCAGAAAAAGACCCTCGGATGCTCAAGATAGAGCAAAAACTGTCTAGGAGGGTCAAAAAGGCTCCAAAAAAGAGGAAATAAGCCCCTGGGGCTAAAAAATATGGGCCCCCGGAAGCATGGCGCACGCAGGGGGCTTAACCATGGCCCAAGGTCACCCATGTGACTGGCTGCTATGCAAGAGAAGCCCACGGGGGCTATCAAAGAACCCACCACCGGGCGGAGCGATGGCCGCCGGTGGAGCGGGGAGTTGAGGGCGAGGCGCCTGTTCAAAAGAGAGCTGGGCCGCAGGGGCGGCGGTGGCCACGGTGGGCACCGGGGGCCGCGGAGGGCGGCAAGAGCTGGCGGGGCGGCTGGGTCCGCGGAGCGGCAGGGGACGGCGGCGGCCGGAGGGGCGGGGCAGAGGCCGGAGCGGCGGGGCCGCGCAGGGACCGGAGCGGTGGAAGCTGGTTGCGGTGGAGCCCCAGTGGAGCGCGGGTGGCGCTTTGCAATATTACAAAGCCCGCGCTGTGTAAAGCCAAAAAAACCATTAAAAATTGGTTTTTTAATGATTTTTTTTAATTTTTTGCCTCGGTTTCTGTGCCGTACGACACATAAATCAATTTTTTTTTTTTTGCCTCAGAGTCTAGTAGTCCAAAATGGATGAATTTTATATCATTTCTAGGGTTTTGGGGTCCTCTGAGCTCAATGGAAATGTCTGTTTGAGCCCAAAGTGACCATAACCAAAGCTTGCCCCTAAAACACAACAAAAAATACTGAAAAAACTTTGAAACCCTTTGTGACTGGTACGCTCAACGAAACACAAACAGTCGGCTGCAGGAGAGCTCTGATACCATGTTGGGATTAGGATGAAAGATAATCTCCCAAGATCACCTGCATGCAAGACTGTCACAAAAAGAAGCAAAGTGCAGACAGAAGAAAGAGAGCTATGGCGGCCAAAAAGCCAGAGAGTTGAAATCCATGTTGACAGAAAAAGCTTCTATATTATCAACAATAGAATAGATTACAATCTCAATTATGAAATGCAAAGAAGTGAATCCTTATAAAAGGAATCACAAAACCCTAAAGGTAAAACCCTAAATAAATATAAGTGCTGCCTAAGTATAACTTAAGCATAGAGTAAATAGACTACTAATTAAATGATTTAATTATTAGCTATGCTATGACTACTCTAACAGAAAATACATCAGTAACGATGTCAAAATCAGCTACATTTAGCACGCAATGATCAGAGAATCTATCAAACATGCTACGAAATCATAACAATGAGCAATCAACAAGACACATCTTCAAAAAAGTGCCATTGTCTCCCAAACAACAAAGTACAGAAAAGGGGCACTAACACCAAGACTTGTACGAGTCAATATTACATATGATACGACAAATCAAGCCAAAATGACACTTCTAATAAGGCAATATGAAAAAGTGGGATTGTATGAAGGTGCTCATATGACAGGTGGGTGGTCCTTGTGTGATAAAACTAATGGCCTCAAACAACAAAAGGCAATTTTCTAGTTTGTTGTACGAGCCCTCTCACCGGCTCGTATGAGGAACCGGGGTCTACGACCTAAAACACTCAAAAACATTGAAAAATCTATATAAAAAAGTGCAAAATTGAATGCGAAGGTGAAGTTTATCAGTTACTTACTAGAGGCGGGTAGTCTTGCGGCTATCTGTACCTTCGCATGTACTCGAATCGATGATTTTCTACTAGGACCACCATTTTCACTCAGAGAAGCTTCTCAAAACTCAAATTTGGACGGTGAAAATGATTTGAAATGACCCCTTCGGGCCTCATATAAGGATTTTGACCTAACTTTCAAAGTACCTCAAAGGACGTGAAAATTGCACCCATGGCTAATTAGACCGCTCTGAATCCATTTTCGGGACCGAAATCAAAATCCAAAGACATTTTGATACTCAAAAATGCAAATTAACATGTTTTTCAAATGTAGTTGATCCCTGACGCTTTCTCACAGGATTCCAATTTGAGATCCCTCTTGATCAATTTCCTCACGCACTTCCCATTTCAATCAAAAAGTCAACCTAAGACAATTCTGGTCAAACTTGGTCAACTAGACCTTAAACAAGCCCGCATCTCAAATTTCTCATTATTTTTTCAATCTATCGGGCTTGTGCCTCCCCTCCTTTCAATTTTGATCCCAAGGGGGCAGTACCATTATATCAACAATTTGATTCACATCAACAAGTTCAATCTATAGGGGCATTAGGCCCTGACTTAAATAAAAAATCAATCCAGTGATTCTTATCACTACACATCAAAATCTAAATCTGTAGGGGCATATCAGATTCATCACACCACATCAATCTGGTAATACCTCTCTCAATGTGGTAATTGGATTCATTAGGACCCATATCAAGTCAATTATCCCAATCAATCAATCGAATGACAATCAGTTTCATCGCACCATATCAGGTTGGTTCATCATTCAAACCTAATCCAAAATCAGGAAATCAGCTTGGAGGATGAATATTTAGTTTCATCGCTTCACATCAAGCTGGATGCTCAAACTCTTTTATAATTCTTCACTCAATCAAGCCCAGAGGTGTTATAATCAGATCTCTTCTATCAGTATTCGCTTAATCAAGTCTGGAGCTAATACCTACAAATCCTTAGCGATCTTCATTCAATCAAGCTCAGAGTCGGTATTATCAGTCTTCGTTCAATTAAGTCTAGAGCTGATATCTTCAATCTTCAATCGATCTTTGTTCAATCTAGTTAGGAATAGGTCATGATCCGTGAGATAGTTTCATCGCTTCACATCAAGCTATTTCTTGATCCAGCAAAGCTTCACATTTTCTTTGACCCAGTGTGTTCCCAGATCGATCACACATTAGTCAAAGAGGGGAAAATATAATCACCTAAAATTGGTCTATCAAACCTATAGCCCCTATTTTCGATTGTTTGGTCTTATTAAATTCTAAGACCTAAGACCATATCACTAGACTCTGATTATGAGAGCACTTAATCAAACTTGCTTATATAATTTTAATCCTAACTTGTTGAATGAAATAATCAATCATCCAAGCCTAAATCTTAAAATACATAAAACATTGGGATAAATAAAAAATTCCTAAGTCCCTTTTAAATAAAAAAAAAGTGAACCCATTCACTCATGTGTGAGCACTCAAAAATTAAATAAAACAAATAAAAATGGAAAATACCAATTTTGTCTTAGTCTCCACAAGTTGACCAATCAAAACCACTCTATCATCTCACATGGATTGAGGGAAGTTGCATCTCCACCATTGATCATTCCCTTTTGCCTCTTAATCTCAACCACTCATTTCTTGGAATCTCTTATAAAAGGGATAGCTCCCTTGCTCATCATAATAGAAGAAGATTTGGAGTAGACACTGATATTTTCATAATTAAGGTTGTAGAATTGAGAGTTGAATGGATTCAACCAATGGGATATGAGATGTGTATAGATATTGGATCAAAAAAGATAGAAGCCTTATTAGCTAAACCATTATATCCTAATGAGAAAAGGTATGGAACCTATGAGCAAGTCAAAGATAAAATCAAGCAAGGTATTTTGGTACCTAGGTCAATAAGGAAAGCAAGTAAAATGATTGATACCTTATCAAAGACTCTTGGATTCGTTGATACACTAGATGAGAATATGGAGAATGAACAAGCAATTGTATTAGTTGATAATAAAAATCTACAATTGGCTTCACCGAGCAAGAAAGGAACTGGAAGGAACACTAGATCTTCGGTACAACCAAAAGAGAAGAAAGTTACAGAGATATTTCAACCAAAAGGAAAGACTTATGAGAGTACCGAAGGAAAGAAACAACCTAATAAAACAAGGAGAAGATTATAACCCTTTAATTATTTTAGAGTTACATTGTTAAGCTTCATCTTCTTAGTTTATTGGTATCTTAGTTTCCTTTCATAGCTTAATGGTAGATGCATTGTTCTTCTCATTGATAGCTTAATCTTGCATTTTAGTCCCATTCCTCATAGTTGCTATGCATTTTGTTTGTTAGTTCATATATATTTAATTTTCAAAGTTTCCAAGAGAAAAAGATGCAAGTCTATGCATCTTGCTCCCTCTTGCGCTGAATCTTCCATTTTGGAGTAGTCAAGTCACTAATTTTCTATGTCTAATCTGATGGGAAACTCATGAGAATCACACTCGCTTCAACTAGGAAGAAATAAGACGGTTTCAAGGTTTTTATGCTATGTTTGATCTTTGTTTTAATACTAACCCCTTTGATGTAATGGTTTATTGAAGTGTTTGGTTTTAGATTCTAATCACACATTTTACCACACACATAGTTCCTATATCCCTTATTGAGTCTCTAAGGAGACTCGTATATTCTGACAACTCTTTTCTGGTAAGCATCACATTGAGACTTTCTAGGAGGAAATTTGAAAGGTTGTTGCAGAATGACATAGTACACATTTATAGGGAAGAAATCTGCAATGGTTACACTTGATTTAAAGCCACTACAGAAAGGAATTAGTTTGATATTGGCCTTCAAAATTTCTCAGCAAAAATTAGAAACCAAGAAGTTCGCAATAAAAGTAACAATGATTTCCCCCCACAAGAAGCAACTGCCCCTCCATTGATCATTCCTCCTATGTTCATTGTTCCTCCTATGGTTATTATGCATGCAAAAATGCCTCTCATTCTAGCTACTGGAGTAGCACTGCCTTCCTTTCCTGTTGCAACACCTATTCGTCTAGTGCCAGTATCCGAAAGAGTTGTGCATCCCTACGCACATAGGATCATAGAGAACTGTGTTCTCAGATGGATGGAGGGTAGAGCAGGGTGAATCACATGGATCAAAACAATAAGAGAAGGCAGAGTTAGAGAAGCTCCTTTTTAGACTGATAGAGTGTTGTGGAAGATCCTTACTAGATTCTATTCCATATTATGATCTTTTTTGTATAGATCTAAAGTACTATTGATATTGATTGTAATATTGATAGTCTTTTTGAATAGGTGGTAGTTATACCATAAACTATCGACTGTACCATTTTGAATACTTTATATCTAATACCAAAAAAAACTATTTAAATTACAAACATTAAATAGAGTATTTGTTCTATTTTGGATGAATAGGGTGAGTACACAAATTTTATTAAAATTAATATGGCTTTTCAAATAAATTATGAGAATTTTTTCAAAGAAGAAATGGATGGATGTTCAAAAAACTTTGGAAGAAATTGTTAAGGATTATATCTTTGGTGCAGGAGCACCTAGGTAGGGCTAGAAAGGAACCTAGGGCTTCTGTTTTTTTTTTTTTTGTCTTGTAGTGGTCCTAGCCAAACCACTAGCGCAATAAGGGGAATAAACAAGTCCTAGTGTGAAGTGTGTGAGTTTAGGATGCCTTAATGGGTCCTTAGTGACCTTATTTGTAAGATTGTCCATATTAGGTCAAATAGGGTGTTTTATGCATTTTGATGTCAAATTGGACAAGAAAGGGACTTGAGGTCCTATTTCAATGTTCTAACACCTTAGATAGGCATTTGGCTAAGTTTGGTGGACTTATGACCAAGTTTGGATAGAAAATCCAAAAAGATGTAAAAGTTGTCAATGTGGTCATTGACAACATTGACAACATTTGTTGCATAATTGCAAATTCAAGCAATTGGTTTCATAACTATCTGAAAATGTTGATTTTGTGTCTTGGTCAACTACTTAAGGCTATCCTCAACCTTTTTTAAGGGTTGGATTGTTTTTTTAAGTGTGTGTACGGACTGGGTAATAGAAAGAATAATCACATTTATTGTTTTTATGAGCAATTGGTGTTTTAATGGATTGAATTGAGTACTTTAATCCATGGAGGTGTTAAAGAAAGTGTTTTTAAGTTTTTGTGTGGTGTTATATTTCCATTTTTTAAGTTTCTAGTTAGTCTTGTAAATTAATTTGTTTCCTGTCCAGTCGCTGGTCTGGACCAGGCAACTGGTGAAGATGGGGTCATAAATCCTCTTCCCACTGTGGAATCTGCACGACCCTTTGGGATTAGGGAGATGACTTCATGTACATATTTTAAAGTGAAGGAGGGGCCTTGGAAAGCATGGGAGATATTTTTATTGTGATGCCCTAGGCGAGCCAGAGTTGCATGGCTAGGGATCACAGGCAATTGCAGAGATAATGGAAGGGATTGAAAGTATTCATTGCTTCAATCAATGATTATGGAGAGGTAGTGTGGTGTGTGGAGGATCCCCAAATCAAAGGATAAGTTTGGGTGGGGATTTTAGTGTGCCAAGAACAAGTTCTTTTGTACAGACAGACTTAATGCATAAAGACCTTGATTTTTAGGCATGATTATAAGAGTCACTGTACGGTCACTTTTGGGAAACAAGACCTAGAAAATATTTAGTGTCTTGATTAATGGTTTTTTTATCCATTTTTATTTTTCCAACTTGTTAATAATTTTTACAAGTTATTGCAGAAAAAGAGCCTATTTAGGCCTAATGCTTGTAGCCCTATTTTGGGTGAATTTGGATTTGTTCTTGGAACTTGTTTAGGGTTTCAGTGCAAAATGAGTTTGTGGACATTGGATTGGATCCAATTACCAATATAGGAGACTACCTTTCCATATGGAATAGTTTTGGATCCATTTGGCTCAGTTTGTGAAGAAGGGCAAGAAGAGCACTAGGGCTAGGTGTTGAAGCAGTTTGGTTTTCTTGTTGGTGTACTCAAGCTGAAATTGATTGAGATCTTGAGAGAGGGATCCTTGAAGGTTAGGGTTAGTGAAGAACCATAATTAGGCTAGAGAAGAGGCCTATTGAAGACCCTAGTTAAGCATAGGGTAGGATAGCAAGGCTTGTGATTACATCAGAGTGGTATCAGAGAAAGTTAAAAACTTGAGAAATCAGTGTATGTCTGCAGCTATTGGTGAATCAGTAGGAGAGTCAATCATGGTGAAAAATATAGAGATAGATAAATATGTGGATGATAAAAATGAGAAGAATAGACTCCTTGAAGAAGCCTTAGAAGGAATGAAAATAAGGATTGAATAAGTTGCAAATGTAGCAGCTAGAAACAAGGAAGTGGAAAATAGTGATAGGGGTAAAAAGGTGGCTGAAGAGGACCTTATCCCTGAACCAGACCCTGTCTTGAATGAAGAGTCCTTCCTAAAAGACATAAAAGCCCCAGGAGGAAAGGCATTGGAGGGTATACCACTGTTTAGTGGAAAGATGGATATTGAAGCAATGATGGATTGGATTGAAGGAATGGAGAACCATTTTGAGTGTGAAGGAGTAACTGAAGCACAAAAGCTCAAGGTGGAATAATTAAGACTCAGAGGTTCAAGTCTAACATGGTGGAAATACCTTCAAGATGAGAGGGTTAGATTGGGTAAGCAGCCCATAGCCAATTGGAATACAATGGTGACCAAGCTAAAGGAGAATTATCTACCAGAAGACTATGAGATTCAACTCCATAGGAAAAGACATAATTTGAAGCAAAAAGACCTAGATGTGGCCTCTTATATAGAGGAATTCCAAAGGTTGTGTCTTAGATCCAAGCAGCAAGAAGAAGAGCCTATCAAGGTAGCAAGGTGCTTGGGTGGTTTGAAATGGAACATCCAAGAAGAAATCAGTTTGTGGATACCAACTATAGTTCAGAGGTATCATCAACTAGCCCTAAGAGTGGAAGAAAAGAATAGGAAGAAGGGTGACTCTAACTTCAAGAATAAAAAAGGTAGAGGAAGAGACCAAAGGGGTCAAAGGGGAGGCTATCAAGGCATATGCAATGAGAAAAGGAATCAAGGTGAAAACAAATTAACAGAGCATAGTGGGGAAATTACTCCAAGAGGGGGCTATAACAGAGGAAGGGGTAATCAAGGTGGTCCTAGCAGAGGAAGAGGAGGTAGAAGTAACTCATACTTTGCAAGTATGAAGTGTTACAACTGTGGTCAACTAAGCCACCCAAAATATAGATGTCCTGACAAGCCTACTGCATCAAACAATGATAAAATAACAGTATATGCCCATGAAGACACTTCAAGTGTCAAAGCTCCTGAGATTGACCATCTAGATTCAGAGATGGGTGAGAACTTAATGTTTAGAAGGGTATTGATAAGGCAACCAAGTAAGGATGAACCGAAGCATAGGAGGGCTTTGTTTAGGATAAGATGCAAGATCCTTGGCAAAGTTTGTAAGGTAATAGTGGAATTCGGTTCCACTGATAATATTATCTCAGAGGAAGCAGTCAACAAACTAAATTTGACCAAAGTACCCCATGTAAATCCCTATAAGGTGACATGGCTCAAAAAAGGCCAAAGTGTATTGGTAAATGAGTAGACATGGGTTGAATTCTCTACAGCAGGGTATAAAGATAAACTCTTGTGTGACATCCTACCAATGGATGCTTGCCATTTTATGTTAGGAAGGCCTTGGAAATTTGACAATGGTGCACTATATGATGGGAAAGAGAATTCTATAACATTCAAGAAAGGAGGCAGAACTTTCAAGATTCAGTCTTTGCTAGAAGAGGAAGAGCCACAGTCCAAGACTCCTAATGTCATGTTGTGTAGTGGAAAGGAGTTTGTGAGGGATCCCAAGGATGATGAGAAGGAAGGGTATGCTATTGTGATCAGACCTAAGGAGGAAGAGAAACCAATCAAGGAGCCATTTCCATCAGAGATACAAGTATTGATTGAGAAGTATAAAGACATAGTGACTGATGGAACTCCTGCAACCTTACCTCCTAGAAGGGTAATAAGTCATCAGATAGACTTTGTCCTTGGTGCATCTTTGCATAATAAGGAAGCTTATAAGCTAACCCCTGATCAGAATTTGGAAGTGGAAAGGCAGGTACAAGAACTCTTGGATCAAGGATTGATCAAGAAAAGTATAAGCCCATGTGCAGTCCCGGTTGTGTTGGCATACAAGAAGGGAGGAAAATGGAGACTTTGCATAGATTCAAGGGCTATAAATAGAATCACAATAAGGTATAGGTTCCCCATACCTAGGATTGAGGATCTCATGGATTTACTTGGAGGGTAAATGTACTTTACCAAGTTGGATTTGAAGAGTGGTTATCACCAAATCAGGTGAAAGAAGGGGATGAATGGAAAATGACATTGAAGACCACATATGGGCTATATGAATGGAATGTGATGCCATTTGGCCTCACAAATACTCCAAGCACATTCATAAGGCTCATGAATGAAGTTCTCATAGACTTCACAGGGAATTTTGTAGTTGTATATCTTGATGATATATTGATATTTAGCAAGATAAAGGAGGATCATATCAAGCATGTAGAGGTAGTGTTGCAGAGATTGCATGAAGAGAATCTGGCTATCAATCTTTGAAAATGTGAGTTCTTCAAGCAAGAACTAGTATACTTGGGATTTGTAGTGTCCAAGGGTCTTTGAAGATGGATCAAGAAAAAGTTACAGCCATCCTAAACTGGCCACCACCTACCACAACCACTGAGGTAAGAAGTTTCCATGGCTTATCCCAGTTTTATAGCAAGTTTATCAGGAACTTTAGTGGTATTTGTGCTCCTTTATTAGATGCTATCAAGGGTGGGGGAAAAGATAATTTTAGGTGGACCTTAGAAGCAAGAAAATCCTTTGATTTGTTGAAGAAACAAGTAGTCACTCAACCTATCCTACAATTGCCTAGTTTTGATAAATTGTTTACTATTGAATGTGATGCAAGTGGGATGGTAGTAGGGGGTGTGTTGAGTCAAGAAGGTAGGATAGTGGCCTTCTTTAGTGAGAAAATAAATGAGGATAAGAATAAATACTCTTCTTATGACTTATAACTATATGCTTTAGTTCACTACCTTAGAAAATGGAGGCATTATCTATTGCCCAAGGAGTTTGTGGTGTTTACTAACAACCAAGCCCTTAGTTACATTAATACTCAAGAGAAACTAAGCAATATGCATTTGAAATGGATGGATTATTTACAAGCATTCACCTTTACAATAAAGCACAAGAAAGGGAAACTCAACAAGGTTGCAAATGCACTAAGCGGGAGGTTGCTGACAATCCAAGAAGTCCAGTGAGTATGGTGCAGGAGCACCTAGGTAGGGCTAGAAAGGAACCTAGGGCTTCTATTTTTGTTTTTGGCTTTTAGTGGTTCTAGCCAAACCAATACTTCAATAATGGGACTAAACAAGTCCTAGTGTGAAGTGTCTGAGTTTAGGATGCCTTAATGGGTCCTTAGTGACCTTATTTGTAAGATTGTCCATATTAGGTCAAATAGGGTGTTTTATTCATTTTGATGTCAAATTAGATAAGAAAGGGACTTGAGGTCCTATTTTAATGTTCTAAAACCTTATATAGGCATTTGGTTAAGTTTGGTGGACTTATGACCAAGTTTGGATAGCAAATCCAAAAAGATGTAAAAGTTGTCAATGTGGTCATTGACAACATTTGATGCATAATTGCAACTTTGAGAAATTGGTTTCATAACTGTCTAAAACCATTGATTTTGTGTCTTGGTCAACTAGTTAAGGCTATCCTCAACCTTTTGAAAGGGTTTGCTTGTTTTTGTAAGTGTGTGTACGGACTGGGTAATAGAAAGAACAATCATAGTTATTGTTTTTCTGAGCAATTTATATTTTAATGGATTAAATTGAGTACTGTAATCCATGGAGGTGTTAAATTAGGTGTTTTTAAGTTTTTGTGTGGTGTTGGATTTACATTTTGTAAGTTTCTAGTTAGTTTTGTAAATTAATTTGTTTCATGTCCAGTCACTGGTCTAAACCAGGCAGCTGGTGAAGATGGGGTCATAGATCCTCTTCCCACGATGGAATCTTCACGAGCCTTTGGGATTAGGGAGATGACTCCATGTATATATTTTATAGTAAAGGAGGGGCCCTAGAAAGCATGGGAGCTATTTTTAATGTGATGCCCTAGGCGAGCCAGAGTTGCATGACTAGGGATCACAGGCAGTTGCAAAGCTAATGGAAGGGATTGAAAGCATTCATTGCTTCAATAAGTGATTTTAGAGAGATAGTGTGGTGTGTGGAGGATCCCCAACTCAATGGATAAGTTTGGGTGAGGATTTTAGTGTGCCAAGAACAAGTTCTTTTGTGCAGACAGACTTAATGCTTAGAAACCCTAATTTTTAGGCATGATTATAGGAGTCACTGTACGGTCACTTTTGGGAAAAAAGACCTAGAAAATATTTAGTGTCTTGATAAAGGGTGTCTATATCCATTTCTAGTTTTCCAAATTTTTAATAAGTTTTACAAGTTATTGCAGAAAAAAGAGCCTAATTAGGCCTAATGCTTGTAGCCCTATTTTGGGTGAATTTGGCTTTGTTCTTGTAATTTGTTTCGGGTTTCAGTGCAAAAGGAGTTTGTGGAAATTGGATTGGATCCAATTACCAATCTAGGAGAATACCTTTCCATATGGAAGAGTTTTGGATCCATTTGGCTCAATTTGTGAAGAAGGGCAAGAAGAGCACTATGGCTAAGTGTTGAAGCAGTTTGGTTTTCTTGTTGGTGTACTCAAGATGAAATTGATTGGGATCTTGAGAGAGGGATCCTTGAAGGTTAGGGTTAGTGAAGAACCCTAATTAGGTTAGATAAGAGGCTATTGAAGACCATAGTTAAGGATAGGGTAGGAGAGAAAGGATAGTGGTTACATCAATCTCTAATAAGATTGATCTAGGTTGCAGTTGTTTTTTGGATTGTATCCTTTGTTTGAAGGATATTGAACATTCACTCTTTTCTATGAAATATAAGAAAAGTCCAAATTTGATGGACTTCCAACATAAATCTGTCAAATTATGTGAAGTCATATCAAGGATTATTTTTATATGCTCTATTTGGAGGCTTTTATAATGGCACTTTAGGACTTATCATTAATAAAGGACTAATCAAACGTATCCCTAAAAGAAAAAATGAAAATACCATTGCTAGATGGAGACCTGTTACCTTATTGAATACCTCATAAAATTATTGCTAAAACATTGGCTATCCAAATTAAATTGGTGGTCTAGGGCATTGTTAGAGTTGAACAAACCGAGTTTATTCAAAAATAGATATATCCTTTATAATCTCATGTTGCCTTGGGAAACTCTAGAATGGGCTTAACAACCGGGTCAAAATGCTTTCCTGGTTAAATTATATTTTAACAAATCTTATGATAAAATAAATTTGGATTTCATCCTCAAGATGTTATATTGGTTTGTATTCAAGCCTAAACTACAAAAAGCATGTTTTTCAATAATTCTTTGACTGATTCATTTGAATTACAATGATCTATAAAGAAGGTATGTCCCTTATCTTCCTTCTTATATGTGCTTTCAATTGATCTATTGGGATATCTCCTTCAAGGAGATTATCATTTGAACCTTATTAAAGAAATTTATATTCCACAAAATGATGTGGTTATCAACTCTTATTTTGCTAATGATGGCTTATTTTTTGCAAAATTCCGAGTTAAGGAACACCTTGGATGTTACTAATTTGTATTGCTCAATTTCAAGTTCACAATTAGCTCATAACAAAATGAATTTATGATATCACAATATGGTCATATTCTTGAGTGGATTCATAAGGAATAGAGGCAAATTAAACATTTATAGATACTAGATATCTTGGTATTCCATTTGGTATAGGGATTTCTCTTTCTGAATGGCATTGGTTCATAAACAAACTCAACAATAGACTATTTAATCGGGGCAAAAAATTATTGTCATTAGCTGGTAAAATTCAAGCAGTCAATATAATATTTATCACTAGTACTACTCATCTTGTTGGATGCCATCAAAGAAAGGATGTGCAAAATTAAATAAGCTAATTAGGAAATTTTAATGGTCCAAGTGTGATGAGAATGTTGGATTTATTTATTCTTTTTGGTCCCAATGCATTCAAATGTTGGATTTATTTATTCTTTTTGGTCCCAATGCATTCAACCAAAACATAAAGGCAAATTCAAAATCATTAACCCTAAAAATCAAGGATTGTCTTGCTACAAAGTAAATTAACTGAGTTGCTAATGGAAAGGAACCTTGGAAAATTCTTGTTCACCATAGAATCAATCAATCTAGAAGAAATATAAAATGGCAATCAATTATTTAGTTGAACAAAATTATTTATCTCCCTTTTTCAAAATCACTGCCTCCTTTCCTTTACAATCCTATTTGGAAAGCTAGACAATTTATTTGCCAATTTTTAAAATAGAATGATTCTTCTCTTCAACATGGATTTAGTTTTGTTGTTTCTTTAGTTTGTTGGAACGAGCTAATGAATTATCATAATCAACCACTTGCGATGTGCTTTCCTAGATATGCCTATTATTTGTACAAGAAAAGAATTAGACATTTTGAAGCCTTTAAATGGGTTTCATGGCAAGTAATTAAGGAACAATACAGACTGCATTGCAACTATAAATAATTTCTCAAATTTGTGCATTCATTAGTCCCTTTCAAACTAGCTATGAAAAATTTTACTCCCAAGGAATACATTTTTTTAAAGAATTGGAGATGGTTGTCTTTTACTCACTTAAGCCACCTTTTATTAAAGGAAATCTATTTCCAATATTTTCCTTATTATAATGTAAATCCTTGTATTAACCACAAATGGAAGTGTATATTTAACTCTAAAAGGTGAACTAAAATGAGCACACAAATATGAAAATTAAAAAATTGGTGTAGGTACACGACTTCTAGCCTGGAAAGTGTTACATCATAAACTTCATGTTAGAGATAGACTGAAATGCATTATGGTCTAACAAGTTAACTGCCCCTTTTGTTTGTGATTGAAAGTATAAAACACATATTTTGGGATTTTCTCTTTTTTCATGAAATAATGGAATGCTATCTTTAGAAATTTTCTTACTATTTTTCATCATACGATGAATTGGAAAGAAGGTCTTGGTTTTGGCTTGCACAATAATGTATTTTCTGAATCTATTAGACAATTGGTTTTAAAACATCTTTGGAAGGTGAAATGTTCTATTGTATTTTCTAGCAACTATTTTCAAGTAATTGTTACATTAAGGCTTTACTTTGACATATGTTTTCAAGTTTCTTTTTTATTTTTGTAGTTGCAAGAGTTATCTAAGAAGAATGTATTGGTCATGGATCAACTGCTACAAACTCAAGACCAATTTAAACAATTTTAGAACATCAATAATCTTGACTTATATAAAATATTGCAGTTAAAATCATGTTCTATTATATGATCTTTGAAAAGTCTATATGGTTCTATGGATTAAATTGCATTTGTATTCTATGTAACTACTTGTTGGTAGCTTCTAGTCTTTGCAAATTTGCTTTTTGATTAATTAACTATCGATAAATTAACTGCAATGAATTTATTTGGGCAAATCAATTATGGGGCAATTAATGTGGTTTATGTTATTAATCTACCATTTTGTCCATCCCATTAGATTATGATTAACCAATATGATGGAATTTGACCTTGTTAATGCAAGGGGATGAAAAAATACATCTGATCGTAAGAAAAATAAGCGAACTTTGATGGATGAAGGAAATTCAATAAAGAAGAAAATTACTGCTCTTCATAAAATATTGTGTAAATACCCCAAGCTTATGTCAAAAACATTAATTATTTTAGATCAACAATTTTTGTTTGTTGCAAATGTGATTTTCACAGTTACTTTGTGTATTAATGTGTGTACAAGATGCATTGGTGTTGGTTGCTTGGTGTATTAATGTGTGTACAAGATGGTTTTTTTTTTGAATTGTTTTAATCCTTTTTAATATAACAATTTATTTTTTAAAATTTTTTCTTTAATTTTATATAGAAAATCCTAAATAATTTTATTTTTTTTAAATGTTATAATTTTTTACTTTTTCCATAAAAAATTAATAAGGTTAATTTTGAATTTTGTTTAATTTTATATAAAAAATCATAACGAAGTCATAAACAACACAAAATTCATGAGTTTACCAAAATATGTCCAACGTATCTACATGAAATTTTTAAAAAGTTTTAGTATCTGGAATAGCCCTCTGTTGACCACATTTACGCATATGGTCCCAAAAAAGTACTGCACAAACTACACAAAGAAGGCATCACAGAAACATGATTTTTGCTTTCGCCATTGAAGCAATCTCGGCGGCACTAGCTACCTCTCGAGCCTTGCACAAGTTGCACTCATTTCCTACATCAAGCGTAGATGTAGATGGGATAGATGTAAATGTGGTTTCATCAACCCACCGAAAGTATTGACATCCACTATTTCCCTACAATACCAAATCTACATCAGTTCTTCCTATAATGATTAGTTGTCACATTATTTTTAAACATAAAATATAATTCCATTAACAACCATTTTCCTATTTGGGCGACCCCAAAATTGATGCCCAAGATTACTTGTTGTGCGTGACGTCTTCAAAACGCAAGGACCAACACCACATTGACACATAGGCACATTGACCGAAGTCATTGATGCTATATCGACAAATATTACACTGTCATTCCAACACATCATTTTGTTTAGTTGATTATTTTATTCATTCATACTAATTATAATTGAAATAAAAAGCAACATACTAATGTAGAAAGCATCTCAAATCATATTTCAAAATGACTATTGTCAATCACAGTACAAAACGAAAATGCTTTTGAACAACATGTAAATGCAAAGTCCTAATTGTACATGATGGAAACTATATGCATAGTTGTGATTGGGAATTTTAGTCCTTACCACACATTGAAATGCATGTAAAGGCATCTACAATGGGGGGCATGTCAAATTGTGATATTGTTATCAGGATTCAAGTGTATAGTTTTTTGAGTCAAACTCATTGACCCCTGTTTGATGAGTAGTATTCCATCCATGAGTTTGACATTCACAAATTGCCTCATGTCAGCTGCAGTTAAGAAACTAATGTCACAAAAAGTGTTGATGTGTTGACAATTCCTCTCATTACTTCTTCTTCACTTGAAACAATTGGGAATACCGGAGAAAGATGATTTGACTCTACTATACCCTTTTCCATGTGCACTTTGTGCACAACTAATTTCTTCTTTTCTATCTCCATTGCTCTACATGCTTTGTCCTTGTTATATTCTTGGCCCAAATATCAGTATATAGAGTCAAATCACTTTCCCCGGTACTCCCAATTATGTGAATTGGAGTTGAACCTTGTCTCACCTACACTCTTGCGAGTAACAAATTCCAAGTCACTATCGACACATCAACAATTTTTATAACATTAGTTTATTAATTGCAGCTAACACGAGGCAATTTGTGCATGTCAATGAGTAAATGAGTTTCACTAAAAAAACTATACACTTGAATCCTAATAGAAATATCACAAGATAATGAAAAGTTTTGATGAAAATTTAATGGGCGATGTAGTTGGGTATAAAAACCTCAAATACATATAAGATGAACATCCAAAAACAATTACAAAATAAACATGCAAAAACATCTGATCAAATTATAAATTTAAAAAAATATAGAAACCTGGAAATTGTTTATAGAACCTTCTCACAATACAAGAATGAAACTATTCTTTACAAACTATAATATCAAAGGAAATTTGTATTTCTTAAACAACAAGGTGATATGCTGCTTAGATGTGGATGCCATTGAGCTAGCTTTTAGTTTATAACCATAGGAGGAAATGAAAATTGTCAACTTGAAATATTGTGAGCTTCAAAGGGAAAATAATGTTCAAATATGCCAAAAAGAGCAAGCTGATGAACTATAACTGATTGAATGTTTGAAGATGTTAAGTTGATGATCACAGAGACACAGAAAGTTAATATAGGGCATTAAATTAGTTAATGTATTGTATTGTCATTGATGTCAACTTGATATAATCTGTATGGTCATGGACATATTGCTAAAGACTTCAAAGAAATGATGAATCAAAGGCTATGCTATCAGTAATGCATATAAGTCAAGTATTCACAAAGTGACTGTATACACTGACGGAGTGCACACCAACAGTCAGAGTAAATCAACGAGAGAAAATTTATAGTGTTACTCGATGAGCAAAATGCACAACATTACCGACGAGAAAAGTCACATTGTTTCCCAACGAGAAAAGCACAGTGTAACCTGACGGACGGAGATCCTGAAGACAACTGAAGTCACACCGATGGAACAGTCAGTTTTCACTGATGACTAACTAAAGTATTGACCGACAGAATAGAGAGTTCATAAACAAAAAAATGTTTAGTTGTCAAGAGCTAAAAATAGACTTAACTAATACTTATCATTGTTTTAATCGACAAGATAAAACCGTAGATAAGTAAAGGATTTAAAGCTTCTTTGTCTAGTTGGCAAGAAGATATCTATGAGATAAAACTAGAGTTTTGGTTTAAATCTAATTGGCGCGAATTGTGGATCATGCCAAGATGAAGAATTCCAAGAAACTGTGAAATCATGTCTATATAAGAGACAAGCTTATTCATTATGAATAAGGGGAGTGACAAGAGAAAAGATACTGAAGAGACTCTGAAGGAGAAGAAAGTCTTAATTCAGACCTGATCAATCAAGCTAAGGAAAGAGCTAAATTCTGCAGACACCGACAAATAGAGATACATCATCACAGTGTAGAACAATGTGGAGCAAAGGTATTGAATTGATAACATTGATCAGAAAGGTAATGCACTTACAATATATCTGAAAATATGTAATTCAAGTTGTATATGTGAACAGGTCAACTTACTGTTTTAGTTTAACCATTGAAGCATCAAGTCTCTTAACCGAGTAGGACTTAAAAGTCTTTTCTAATTGAGATACATCCCAAGGAGTATCAAAAAGTTTGATCATACAAAGTAGCATTGGATATGCACGATACCTATTGATAGACCAAGTGAGTGTTTGATCAAGGATGGTAGCATTAGATGCCAAATACTAAGTGACAAACTATCTATTTAAATCCTCTACCTAGGTCACACCTAACAGTGTGTTTGTAACCTTTAAAAGGGTTGGCTCTTAACTGATCTCACTTCAGAAGAGAGAAAATTTGGGTACCGGTCCCAGTGGTTTTTCCCTTAATAGGGTTTCTATGTTAAAAATCCATGTGCTAATGTGTCTATGAGTCATTACTTTAGTGTTTTGCATTTCACATAAGTAAATCTGGATTGATTGGTATACACTAGTTATTTACTATGTTTCGATAAATATAAAGACTTCTTATTGGTAAACATACAATAGAAGGTTTTACAAAGCATTCTGACAAGTAGTAATTTGATATAAGTATTTCAAGGCATTCATCTTATAGGACTGAAGATAACTAGAGGTATAAATTTGTGGTACTAAGTTTGAAGGGTTGATTTAAGGATTAATTTTTGAGGCTACTGGTTCACCCCCCCTCTCAGTTATTACTAACAATTGGTATCAGAGCTTGTGTGCTTAGAAAGGGAGTTTAACAGCTCAAGATAAAGATCACAAGATGAATAGACGAGATGTGCCCAAGTTGAACAAAGACAACTTTGCTTCATGGCAAAGTAGAATAAGACTCCACTTATCAGGTATTGGAAATGATGTTACTCAATACTTAGCTACTGAATATGTGTTTTCCATAGGAGCACTCACAGTTGACCAAATGAGAGAGAAGCAAGAGCACAACTGCATAATAATAGAGCTTGCTTCCTCACTCTCCGATGCTCAATTTGAAGATGTCAAAGCATGCACAACTGCAAAGAAGATGTGGGACAAATTAAAGCTTGTACATGGTGGTGATAAAAATGTTTTGAGAGCCAAGGCAGAAAGCCTTAGAGGAAAGTTTGATGATCTCAGAATGAAAGAAGGTGAAAATATCACATAGTACAACACAAGAATCAAAGAGGTAGTCAATACTATCCGAGGAGTTGGAGGTGTACTAGATGAAGATACAATGGTAAGTAAAATTCTAAGAACTTTGCTGCTTACTTATGCTATTAGAGTATCTGCCATACAAGAAATGAGAGAAGTAGAAAATAACAATGTTACTCTAGATAGTTTGATTGGAAGACTAATTTCATTTGAGATTAATAACTTTGATAATAGTGTCTTACCAAACATAGAGTCTGCATTTAAATATTCTTTGAGAATAAGTAAATTAAGTCATAAACGCACTATGAGAAAAGATAGTGAAAGTGAAAGTGAAGAAGAAGATCTTGATGAAATTGAAGCACTTATGGCTAGAAGAATGAAAAGAGGCAAAATTAAATATAAAGGTAAATTACCACTTGTATGTTTTGATTGTAAAGAAATTTGACACTTTGCTGCAAGATGTCATAACAGAAGAAAAGATGACATAAGTAATGACAGGTCATTTGAAAAGAAGTTTGACAGAGGTGATTACAGAAGCAACCAATAATCAGAAAGAAGAGATACCTGAGACTATAAGGACAAAGGAAAGAAGGCCAGTTACCTAGAAAAATGCAAAGATGAAGATACTGGCATCGAATTTGATGAAGACATCGAGATGATGTTTGTGACAGTAAAAGTTGATTCAGATGATGATGAAGAAAGGTATGTAGAAACTGAACTCATAGCTAAAGTTAGTAAAAATGATGTCTGGATCATAGATAGTGGCTGCACTCACCATATGACCAGTGACAAACAAAAGTTTGAGACTTTTGAATACTATAATGGGGGTTCAGTAAGAATGGCTAATAACACACCTTGTCTAGTTGAAGGTAAATGAACTATAATGTTGAATAACCTGATAAAATGTGAAAATGCTTATTGGGTGAAAGGATTGAATTATAATCTATTGAGTGTTTCTCAGTTGAATAATTTAGGTCACAGAGTAGCATTTGAAAATAAGAAGGCAAAGATCTTCAATAAATCAGGAAGTTTGATTTGTACCAGTGAGCAGACAAAAGGTAACTTATTCTATCTGAATGATACTGACACCACTTGCTTAATGGCTAGAAACAAAGACATATGGTTGTGGAATAATAGATTGTTTCATGTAAAATTTGACAACATGATAAAGATAAGCAGAAAGAGAAATGTAAGAGGCTTACCAATGATGATTAAGCCAGACAATATCATGTGCAAAAATTATCAAAAAGGTAAGATGCCAAAGTCTAGTTTCAAAATCAAAACCCATACATCTAAAGCCATTCTAGAATTAGTCCATACTGATCTATGTGGACCCATGAGGACAAAGAGTTATTATGGTGATAGATATTTTATTCTCTTTGTTGATGATTACTCTAGATAGATGACAGTTATGTTTCTAAAAGATAAATCAGAAGCATTCAAGATGTTTAAATGGTACAAAGCAATGGTAGAAAAACAAAGTGGTAAATAACTGAAATGCTTAAGATCAGATAGAGGAGGGGAATTTATTTCAGATGAATTCACTAACTTTTTTAATGAGCATGGAATCAAAAGACAGGTCTCTGCACCAAGAACACCACAACAAAATGGAATTGCTGAAAGAAGGAACATATCCAT
>MU224572.1:489966-520772 GCA_018584345.1 Thuja plicata | reverse complement strand
GAAACCTTGTTAAGGGAAAAAACCACTGGGACCGGTACCCCAAATTTTCACTCTTCTAAAGTGAGCCCTGTTAGGAGCCAACCCTGTTAAAGGTTACAAACACACTGTTAGGTGTGACCTTGTTAGATGATTTTATACATATAGGTTGTCACTTAGTGTTGGGCATCTAATGCTGTCATCCTTGAATCAGCGTCTTTCTTAGACTGTCAATAGGCATCGGGAATATCCAATGCTACTTTCATGAATCAACCTTTTTGGCACTCCTTGGGATGTACCTCAATATATAGAAGATTATTAAGTCCTGCTTTGTTAAGAGACTTGATGCTTCAATGGTTAAACTGAAACAAAATGACCTATTTCTAATGCAACTTGAATTGCATATTTTTAGATCTATTTAAGTACATTACCTCTCTGATCAATGTATCAATTCAATTCTTTTTTTCTCCATACTTTCTGCTCTGTGATGTTGTGCTCATTGTTCGTCGGTGTCTGCAGAATTCCTTAGCTCTCCTTCATCTTGATTGATCAGTACTACATGAATTTGTTCATCATCAGTTACTCTTTAGCATCCTCTTTCTATTCACTCCCCTTAATCCCTTTTCATGTGTTACGAAAATGAATTAAGCTCATCTCTTATATAGACATGATATTCACTATTTCTTGATTCTTGATTCTTGATTCTTGATTCTTGATGTGAAAAATAATCCAGCCAATTTGATTTAAAGCATAACTCTTGATTTGTCTTGTAGTTATCTTCATGCCAACTGTAGAAATCAGCTTTAAATCAATTAATTAACTCTGGTCAAATAAAACAAAGAAAACAACCAGTTAAGTCTATCTTTAGCTCTTGCCAGCTAGATATTTTTTCATTTTCTAAACTCTTTGTTCCGTCGGTCAACTCTTCAGTTAGTTGTCAGTTACAACTGCCAGTTCTGTCGATGTGAGTCCAGTTAGCTTTGAGATCTATGTCCGTTAGGCATCATTAGATTTTTACTCATCGGGCAACTCTATTTTCAGCTCGTCGAGAATCCTGTGGTTTGCTTTATCGGGCAACACTGTCTTCTACTCATCGGGTATCACTGTGACTTTTCTTCTTTGCCTTTACCAATGGTGTGCACTCCGTCGATGTTTGTATGTCACTTAGTGAATACTTGAATTTTATGCATTGTTGAAAGCATAACCTTTGTTCCATTGATTCTCTGAAGTATTTGGCATTATATACATGATCGTACATATGATATCAAGTTGACATCAATGACAATACAAATCATTAACTGATTTAATGCCTTGCATTATCTTCAACTTAACATTATCAAACATTTAATCAGTTACATGTCATCGGATTATTCTTACTTTATCCTCAGTTACAGTAGTAGGATGGATTGAAACACTATAACATGGTCATGATGTGTTTGCAATGAAGATTTTAAGAGGCTTGAGCAGCCAAAGTCAGGTTTGTAAATCATATTATGCACTATCAGTCATTGCAGAATGGGTTGTCTATTTCATTCAATTTCCAACATTTTCTTATATAGGAGTGTATGGCTTTAACTCTCAGCCCTATAGACTTCCTTGGTATCCTAATGATCGCATTTTTTTGGTGGAGTATTGCAGGCAGGTCTCAGTAATAATTGAATTTTTCCAAAAGAGACATAAGTTTGGAGTTAGTTTTACAATATATATTGGACAATAAAATTGTATCAAATCAAATGATTCCATGCTCATAGGTGTTGAAATTTCCTATTACAGGTAATGTAATAGAAGAGCATATGCCTTCTATGAAATTGTTTTGTGGCAAGAACCTTTTACCTTACCCAAGCCCTTCTATGAAATTGTTTTGTGGCAAGTGTCTTTGACCTTACCCAAGCCTTCTATAAAAATTTTACAAAATTATTTGGTTTTCTTTTTGGTATTGGTGTTTGTTTTAGCAAATCTGATAGCTATAATTGGAGTTGTCCTAGAATTGCATGAATAGACTAGTTAAATATGGAGTCTTATATAGTTCAAACTATAATTTTGATTGTCCTTCATTATTTCTCTCACTTATACCAAAGTGTTTGGAAACCTCCCATAAACTTTTGTTAAATGTATATGCTATATTTGAAACATATTATCTAGATGGGTCTTGGACATGAGACTGGGCATTGTTTTCAAGAGTATATATGTCTCTCACCTTTTGTTTTCCTGTTTAATGTGAATTCAAAGGAGAGGTATTACTGGAATCTATATTGGAATTAAATGTAAAAATAGGTATGACATGACAGTTTTGGTGTTTATTTCACCAGATTCAATAGCCTAAATTGGGGTTGGATTTTTTAGTTGAGTAGGGTAAGCCAAATAAAAAATCAAAAAAATGCATGACACATTCACTCAAATATGCATTTAGATGAACCTTGCAAAGGAATTTCCTAAAGAAACTATTCTTAAGTACAAAAACTATAACTTAACATGTAGACGATGTTATGCCCATGGATACTATATCTGTTAGTGTCATTGTAAAGATTTCAAAAAATAAACAAATATCTTAAATGGTAAAGGGTTGGCTGATTTACCTAAACCCACTTGGTGGGTAGATGTAGAACCCTATCACTTAATCCCTCTAAAAAGGCTTGTTAAGGAGGCCTTTGCTTGCTCTTCTCCTAAGCATAGCATGCCTACGATTACTCTTCAAAATCCTGCCTCCTCTCCCATACAATAAAAAGTTCAAGATACTCTAAGTGTGCTCCTATTAAGGCTTCTTCCATAATGATTAGAATACCATGAACTCTACAAATTCATCAAGCTCAACTAGTGGCAAAGAAATTTCTCATATGCTATAGAAAAATAGCTTCAAAGAAAGACTAAATTAAAGTTGAAACGAGGAAGGATTCAAAGCATTAGATATCCCTCCAATGCTATAATTAAAAGAAGAATCCTCTAAACAAATATTTGGTTGGACAAAGCATTGAATGAAATTAGTGTTTAATTGATTTTAATAAGAAGTAGCAAGAGAGATAAAATGGAGTAGTGAAGGTAAAATATTGGTAAAAAGAGGTCATTGAGTAATTGCAATGGGTGGTAGAACAATTCACACCACATAATTATATCATGGATAGAGGAGAAGAAAATAAATCTAAAGAGATATGGTGGTCATATTATTCAATAGAACAAGTCTAAAGTGAATACCCTAAGGCATAGGGATAGAGAACAGAAGTTTCCCTACAAGTAGAACTTAGAATAATATTAACAAAGCTAAATTTATTACATTTGAGAACTTGTGTTGAATGGGATAATCAAATCATAGAGAATTTCCTTGCCAATGTGCTACACATATCAACAAGGGTTTAATATATGTTGCTCATGTAACTACTGGACGATATCAAGTCTATAGCAGAAATTTGGTATTCAAACAGATTGGGCTGATAATATTTAATTAATAAAATCATTGTAATGAGTTGATGTTAGTGTATTCAGAACTATTGGTCGAGATTAAAATTGTATCTCTTTTCTGTTAATACATTTCAAATTCAATAGTTTCAGAAAAGAAACTATCTATATTTGAGTTTAGTTACAATATTTCTATTGTAAGTTTGCAATTGTCGACATGTATGCAAATTTTTGATACATACAAAAGGCACACGAACTGTTTCAAAGAATGCTTGGAAGAGACATATTCTTATAGAGTAAAATGATTGCAAATATTTGATAAAATGGATGTATTGAAAAGCCTTCAAAATTTTTATAGCAAGTTCAGCTTGTGGTTGTATATGCTTATCTCTCTCTAATCTTTGCCAACATCCTATGCACCCATGCCAAAATTGGAGTCTTGAACTAGCACACCCACTCGAAGCATAAATAATAGTTTGGAATGTGCATGCAAAATGGGAAGTGTAGACAATATGCATTACCATTTAATAGAATGCAAAGCCTGCAAGACATATTTAAAATGGATTGTTAAAATAATTTATGGGCTTTCACGTGGATGTAGTTGGTGGATTTAAAGCCAAGTTTTCTAATGTAAGACAAGTCTTTCTCTCTAACCCTACCTTCTCCTAGGGTCTTCTCTAGGCCACTTCTATAGTCTATTAGGGTTCTTATAAACCCTAATTCAAAATTATTCTATTCTCCAAATCCTTCACCTATTCAACTTGTCTACACCATCAATGAAATCAACTCCGCTATCAACATGCCCCATGGATGCTTTCTTGCATCTTCCAAACTCACTGATCCAATATGACCATGACTAGTCACCAATGAAGAGGAAGGCCTTCAACAAGGAAATTGATTCCTATTTAATTCCTAATAACATAGATTGCAATGAAACCCTAATCGAGTCCAATAACTTGCTTCAAACTCATCAAAACAGGGCTACAAGGAATTAGGCCTAATTAGGCACCTTTTTGCACATAACTTCAAAATATTCTTAACAAGATGGAAATATAGGTCCAGATCCTAACACCCTTTTGGAAAACCTTTAGGATTTATTAGGTTTTACTTCCCCAAACTATCTGTACAGTGGGTTACTACAATCATGCCTAAAAAAAGGGTTTTACTGAATTCTAAGAACATTCATAGGGTTTTGTTCTTTTACCTTGAAGAAATCTTCACCAAGTCTTCTCATTGGAAATTTTGATCCCTAAAACACATATATTCCCCTCCATATGATTATATTGGAGCATCCAATGCATTCAATCACTTATAATGCTTTTGTAGTTCACTGTACTCCCTAGCCATGCATCTTTGGCTCGCCTAGGGAATCACTGCATAAATAGCTCTCTTGCTCTCCAGGGCCCAAGATATTGCACCAATAATGTACCAGGATTCATCTTCCAAATCCCAAGGAACTAGATAGAAGCCACAGTGGGAAGAGGAGTTATGACTCCATTATCAAAATCTGTCTAGATCATGTTACAAACACTGAGAGGGGGGGTGAATCAGTGTTTGTCTATTAATTGTAATTCAACAAATTTAAACTTGAATTAAATAGATAACCAATGAAGCATAACACATTAACTCATAACACAAGATATGATTATGGGGAAACCTTGATCAGAGGAAAACCCCGATGGGAATTAGTACCCACAAATGATTGTACTAGTATAATGAACCTGATAAAGTTCCTTTTCCCTGTTAGGAGCAGTCTTTACAATTCAAGTACAATGATCCTGTTAGGATTCTTTACAAAAACCCTGTTAGAGGTGGTTGGCTCACTACCAGAGCTCACTTCTCAATAAGGTGAAGGCTACAACCTTCAGATAACTGATATACACTATATCAAAAATGAACTGTTGTAATGACACTATTGTCTGATCAGTTACATTTATGCGCTGATGATTTAATCTCTTGTAGACTTCTACTTCATACTATTTTTCTCATATTTATCTTTTGAATATCTTCTCTACTTTTCTTTTATCGACACACTTAATACAAAAGTGCATGTCTAGTATATATACATGCCTGAATAGACGTGACTAAAAACAAGACCTTAGTCAGCCCAAAAACAATATACACAACGCTTCCAAAAAAAATGGCTTAAGCATGTTTACATGAATGATTAAGACATAATTACAAACTTATTACAATAGGTGCATAGCCTTTACAAAACAAAATATTATACGTTGATCCAAAATCTGAGGTCGGCTCCATACTCTATTTTATGAACAGTTAGTGGCACTTAATCTTCTTGTAACTTGTCTGTACTGTCATTCCATACCATGCGTGTATAGGGTAAACACAAAAAAATATTATAGAGCTTAAGTATGAATGTGCATAGTTTGAGTTGATCGTACGCACGTGCCCTAGTGCTCTGATCAACTGAATAACTCTGTACTGTCCTGTTTTCTGTACTTAGTTAATTTTGCTCTTCAAATTTTATTGTCAAAAATTCATATGACTTTGTTGCCATAATGAAAACACAAAATAAGTCATATACACTTTGAGTGTCAACTTTCCAACAATCTCCCCCTTTGTCATTAATGACAACAAAGGAATGTGGCCAATTACTTAAACTTTGACTTAACAACAAAAACTGTATATATTATAACTTTGGCTATATAACATACACCTTATATACATACATACATTAATCCCCCATTGACATTAATGGAAAAGGTGTCAAAATTTGTAAGTCTCTAGGTACTTACTCCAAGTACACATCTAGATAAGCAATCTGAAGATTCTTGATCTCTTGCTGCCAGAATGCCTTCAATGCATCAACTGTCAGAAGATGGGCGCATAAAGAATAAATAAGCTTCTCCATCTTTGTTAGATCCATGCATGGTCCTTGATCATAGGTGGAAATGGTTGCATCTATCTATTTGATGTTCTCGTTCAAAACAACTAAGGAGGACACAAGTGCATTTCTCAGTTGTCTGTCTGATCCTTATCTTGCTGATCTCTATCTTAGATTTTTCAATCTTGTCTATCTGCCCTTGATAGATATTGTTGCAAATGTTGATGTCTTGGGATGATGTTTCAACTGATTTCCTTATTTTATCAACCAAGATATTTGCCTCCTCAATCTTCTTGATGTGCTCAGAAGTGATTTTGCCTATATCCATACAATTTGCTATTACTTTCCTGCCTTTTGATGCCAACTCTTTCAGAATTGTCTAACCAATATTTAATGAATTGAGATCTAAAGATAATTTATTTACCAATTCACCCAATTTTTCCTTTTTATAATTTTCCTCTGCAGTTCTAGTAGCTGCGTCTACTAGAATTGTGAAGTGTGCTTTGAATCTTGTTAAGATGCTATCTACATCATCAACTGACTAAATTTTAGCCGCTTTCTTATTAGTTGGCACTAGTTCATTCAAAATGTTCACTTACTCCAGAAAGAGAGGGTTTCTCATAACTTATTTCTCTTTGGCTTTCTCCATGGCTAAGACACTGATCTTGATCAAATCTTCTTCTCCCCGTGCATCTAGACTTGTTGAGTCAGGGGTTAAACTTTGCAACAATGACATTGATGGTTGAATAGACAGAGTGAATATAGCATTTTGAATAGTATCCATACCTTCAATTTTCACTAGGATCTCCATAACGAGTGGTTCATTTGATTGATTGTCTTCTTCATTATTCAAATCTATTGAATCTTTAGGAGGAGCATCATCAATGCATACATTTTCTATCTCTTCAGTGCTGACAATGCTTTTTCAAATTTGTCCATGTCATTATCTGAAGCTGTCATGGATATCTTAACATCATTGATCACAATGGTCTCTTATGAATCTTTATTTGTATTAGAAGGTGTTGAAACTGTGGGCACTAAATCTCATGGACCTATCATAGGCGCATTTGAAATCACTGGTTCTTTATCCTATTTGGGACAGAATGTAGTCACTTGAGCTGTAGGTGTCGTTGATGGATACATGTCCCTATCCAAAAATACTTTCTCAAATGCTTTCTGAGTCTCTTCACCAACCAGTTCATACTCTTTGTTCATAATATGAAGAGTCCTTTTTTTGGTCCTAAGATGAGGTTTTACCAAATCTAACAGTATTGTTTTCTCATCATGTGAGAAAACAGGGAGAATATTGTCTAATGTTTCTTCTCTAATCCTCATATCTTCCACTATTGCTTGTCTTTTCAATAGGTCTAGTATATTCCATAGTTTGTCTGGTATGACTGTCTTGAGTTCCAATATTGACTTTTTAAACTTTATCATATGAGATATAATCATGGAATGAATTTCTGATTTATCTATCTCTTGGTACTTGTCATAGACATTTTTAATAGATTCTAGTCTTCCTTCACTAACAATTTTGTTTCTTAAGACTGTCAGACTAGGTCTGAATCCTACCTCAGGAAGGGCTTGAGTGTTATTTACTTTTCTCCTTGTTGTCCTTGAGGATGGGTGACCTGTGGCGAACTTGCTTCCTTCTTCTAGTCAACTTGCTTGGTACTGAAGGTGGAGAGGATTCCAAGTCAATAGTAGTTGATGGCTCAGATGTACCTTCATTAGATTTCTTCTTCTTCTTCTTTGGGATATCATCATTTTTTTCTATTTTGACTTCTGTTTGTTTGATCTCTCTTGCAATTTTAGCTCCCCTAGCTTTGTCTAGGTCTTCTTGTGTGACCCCATGAACCCTTAGGATATTTGATGTAATCCTTGATGCTTTCCTTTTTTTATCTGCACTGTATAAGATAGAATCAAATTGATTTGTCTTCTCTCTGTATCTACCCCATCTTGGCTCATTTGGATCTTTAGGTGTAAACAAGAGAGCTTTTGCATATCCTTCTAGCACATGTTCTTCAACTTCATAACCAAGTGGATGAATCTATTTTGTTCTTGGCTCAACTGCTTCCATGCAAGTATAGTCAGTTTCCACCATGAAGCATATGGTGTCCTTGTATTTATCAACTATCTTTTCTGATATTCTAAACCTCTTTTGCATCTTGATCCTAAATGTTTTAATCTCCATGTCCATAGAATCCTTTACGCTACTTTTCGATGTAGCCTTTAGTGAAATTTGGGACATAGTAGGATTACTCCTATCTAGGTAAAGATTAGAGACATTACCAACAATGTGGAAGTATAGGTAGATGATTAGAGATCCAAATATGAATATTTTTATCATCATGCTTGATAGCTCTTATGTTCTCAATTAGTTATGCTCACAATATCTCACAAATATTATACTGTGTATTATCTCTTACCATCCTTATTGCTGCTAGAATTGTTGATGCAGATACACTATTGAGTCTGCTTGCGTGCTAAAACTTGTAACCAAGTATCATTATGAGGATTTTGATGTCTTCTTCCACAATGGGATCAAAAGTCATCCCGTGCCTATCACTTTTGGATAAGCATGCTTGTTCAACCTGTTTCTTGACATCTTTACCAATGGGAAGAACAGGTCCAACCTTAGGGAGTCTGGTCATCTAATGAATAAGATTAGAAATAATGCGGATAGGAACTTCACCAATCCATTATAGATCATCATGTATTCTACTAAGTAGGATTTTTACCCATTCTGGTTCATAGAACTCATGCACGTTTGAATACTCGAAGATAGGGTTGTCAGTAAGATGTGAGAATTCATCCTTGAAACGTTGTCTGGTTTCATCATAGATTCCATGAGCGTTTCTATGTTGTTATCCCCAATAGTTTCCTTCTTACAATAGATGTAAGCATGAATATCCTCTATATGCATGACTCCTAGCAGACTCTTGGAGAATTCCCCTTCTACATCATCTAACATAGACTTGAATGGATGTTTCTTAAACACATATCTCCTCTTCTCAGAGATGTCAAACACTGTAGGAGTATCCATTACTTACTTGTAAATTGTTTAAGTAGGGTCTCTTGAGATTTTGAAATGACGCATCAACTAGGGTTCTATTTCAACTTTGATTCATCTTGCTAATCAACTAATGGTTTATCCTTTAACACTTCAATGCTAACTACTATTGTGCTCTCTCAATGCTCAATCTCAAATGCAAAGTGAGGATAAAAGATCGTTTACTGACTTATATAAAAGTTACTGCATTTAATGCTCAAAGCCGTAACATGGTTAACACAGAGAATTTCAATCTTTGCTTCTATCACTATTCAAGCTATGTGTCCATGCATACTTCCTGAATTTTTACCAAACACATGAATCCATAGGCGCATACCCAGATGTGAGTATACCATCCACGCAAGGGTTCAGAGCTAGAATAGCTCCCCCTAAGACCATTAGGGTTATCTAACCAGAAGTAGAAGGTGCGTCCACTATGGATGCATCTACTACCTTATTCTCATCATTATCTTTCTTTACTTCAACCCATATTTTACCTAAATCTTCTGTAGCTTTTACAAACTTGACTTCACTAGATTCTTCAAATAATGATTCTTTAGGCTTCTCTTTTTTTTTGAGTTCTGGATCTACATAACCTTGAGATGTGTCTAGCTTTGTCACATGAGTGACAAATGATTGGAGGTCTATTGATATTTTTTACCATGTTGTGTGACCATTATAATTACATATCTGACATGTAATGTTCTGATAGTTTCTCTGAGGTTGATTTCTCTGATTGTGTTGATTCATATTTCTTGGATTCTATTGTGACTGATTTCTTTGACTTGTTTTGCAATGAATAGCCCTATGAAAAAATTTAATATAGGAATAACAATAGCCATTGAAAGGTCTTACCTCTTTACAATATCTTTCCATATGTCCATTTTTGTTACAGGCATAACAAGTTCTGTTAACTTGCTTGAGTTCATCTTTAGGTGGTTTTGTTTTAGCCTCTACGAGATTCTCAATTTTATTTGCTTCTGAATATATCTCTTGTGCTTTCTTTGTTTCTTGCATTGAATTGATTTCAATTTGAGCTACACTGTATCCAACACCTGTAGTATCACCTTTTAGCTTTTGTGCATAAAGTTGTGATTGAATTAGATCAGAACTTGTGTGTAATTTATCAATCTTATCTTTTGCTTCTGTCAATTCAAATTCTATATTTTTCTTGATGTTTTCCAACTCCAAGATTTTCATGTTTTCTTGCATAAGTTCATTATCTAATTGTTTATCTCTTTTTTCTTTTCTTCAATAGCAATTAGGCTATCTATTATTTGTTCATTCAGATCTTCAATCTTATCCTTCAGAGACATGTTTTCTTCATTCAGATTTTTGACCATTTTTCCCAAATCATTTGCAGAGCAATCTTTCAGATCTTTCCTTAATTTCTTGATAAGCATTTGAGAGCCATGAACTTTAAATTTTAGTTCTTCATTTTCTTTTTCATATCTGTCTAGATCTTCAAGGGTTGCTTCAATATTCTTTTTCAGATGTTTTGTTTCTATTGAATCCATGATCTCCTCAAGTGGTTAAACTTTCTTTTAGAGGACCAGATCTCTGATACCAATTGTTAGAAACACTGAGAGGGGGGGGTGAATCAGTGTTTTTCTATTAATTGTAATTCAGAAACTTTAAACTTGAATTAAATAGATAACCAATGAAGCATAACACATTAACTCGTAACACAAGATATGATTACGGGAAAATCTTGATCAGAGGAAAACCCCGGTGGGAATTAGTACCCACAAATGATTGTACTAGTATAATGAACCTATTAAATTTCCTTTGCCTTGTTAGGAGTAGTCTTTACAATTCAAGTACAATGACCCTGTTAGGAGTCTTTACAAAAACCCTGTTAGAGGTGGTTGGCTCACTGCCAGATCTCATTACTCAATAAGGTGAAGGCTACAACCTTCAGATAACTGATATACACTATAGAAAAAATCAAATATTGTAATGAAACTATTGTCTGATCAGTTTCATTTATGCGCTAATGATTTAATCTCTTGTAGACTTCTACTTCATACTAGTTTTCTCATATTGATCTTCTAAATATCTTCTCTAATTTTATTTTATCGACACACTTAATACAAAAGTGCATGTCTAGTATATATACATGCCTGAATAGACACGACTAAAAACAAGACCTTAGTTAGCCCAAAAACAATATACACAACACTTCCAAACAAATTGGCTTAAGCGCGTTTACATGAATGATTAAGACATAATTACAAACTTATTACAATAGGTGCATAGCCTTTACAAAACAAAATATTATAAGTTGATCCAAAATCTGAGGTTAGCTCCATACTCTATTTTATGAATAGTTAGTGGCACTTAATCTTCCTATAACTTGTCTGTACTATCATTTCATACCATGTGTGTATAGGGTAAACACAAAAACATATTATAGAGATTAAGTATGAATGCGCATAGTCTAAGTTGATCGTACCTACGTGCGCTAGTGCTCTGATCAACTGAATAACTCTGTACTATTCTATTTTCTATACTTAGTCAATTTTTCTCTTCAAATTTTATTGTCAAAACTCCATATGACTTTGTTTCCATAATGACAACACAAAATAAGTCATATACACTCTAAGTCTCAACTTGCCAACAGATCAGACCAACAATAGGATAGAACACAAAGTAATTTACAAAATATATAAGAAAAAAAATAAACAACTATCTAACCACTCATAGAGTAATGAATTAACAAAAATTACATGTTCCAATAGCTAAATTACTACATTCAATCCATTAAAGGCTTCAAAAGCCTGAAAAATGCTTAAAACTATCAAAGAAATTACTCACAAACTATATCAGTCTATTAATGAAATTTTCCAATACTTCAACCAACACTTTACAAGGGTCGAGGGAGGCCTTAAGTATCTCATCTCTCCATCCATGAACTATTTCAGACAATTACATAACTATATTCTCTAAAATTCACTTGAGCAAGAAAATGTTGTCAATGACAACATTGATAATTTTGCAAAGTTGTCAACAACTTTTACAACTTTTGTATTCTTGCACTCCAACTTGGTCAACTCACTCTAAAAAATAACCAAATGAAAACTTAGGCTTACTAACCCATTAAAATGGTATCCTACTTTATTCTTGTCCAATTTAGCCCTCTAATGTACAAATGCACTGTTTTGACAACATTTGCACCAATTGGGAAACTTTCCCAAATTTGGACAAACTATAACTTTAGGACTATAATATGATCTAGTTAGGCCTCCTAAGTATAAAAACATACTAGGAATATATAGACCTCTTTACTAGGAATATCTAGACCTCTTATTTCACTAGTGGCTTGGGTAAGACCACTACAATCCAAAATTTGACTAGGAACCCTAGGTTATCATGTAGCCTTACCTAGGTGCTCCTGCACCATACTCCCACACAAAGGAAAGTCATGTCACTCCTATGGATAAGATATCATTTGAAATTCCTAGCTTCTTGAAGTCTTTAGTTGCAACCCATGTTGCCTATGACTCTGGCTTATGCTTCTACTTGATGAGGTGTTCCATGTACACCTTGTGTCTAGTAGTCTTCTTGACCCTTGAATCCAATTTGTTATCTACTTTTGTCAGCATCTTGGGAGGTAAAGCATCAGATTCTACATATTTTACAACCTCTTCTCTGTTCACATCTATCTTAGTTAAGGTTTCTTTAAAATTGATCAAGTCTGCCACATTGAAAATAGGTGAGATGCTCAATTCAGTAGGTAGATTCACCTTATAGGTGTTAGCCCCATATTTGGCTAAGTTCTTATAGGGTCCCACTCTCTTCATCTAAAGCTTGGTAGGCACTCTTTTCGGAAACCTAGCTTTATTCAAATGTACCATGACATAATCACCCACCTCAAATTGAACATCCCTTCTCTTCTCATCTACTTTAGCCTTAAATTTTTTAGTAGACTCGAATATTGTCTTCTTCACCTGCTCTTGAATCTCTTTCATGGTTTGAGTGAAGTCCTCAGCATGACCACTCCTATAATCCATGGCTCCAAGGTCTCTAAGCTCACATACACCCCTTGGGTGCATCCCATAAACAACTTCAAAGTGGCTTCTACCTATTGTTTTGTTTACACTATCATTGTATGCATATTTTGCTTGGGGAATAACCACATCCCATGTATGTCCATACTCCTTAGTTAGACACCTTAACAAGTTACCAAGCACTCTGTTAACCACCTTAGTTTGGCCATCAGTCCAAGGCTGGTAAGTTGAATCAAATGACAAGTTAGTACCCAATCTAATCCATAGTTTTTTTCTATAAATGGATCATGAAATTAACATCCCTATCTGATACAATACTCAAGGGTAGTCCATGGATTCATACAGTCTCCTTAAAAAAAAAAATGCAATTTTACTAGCATCATGAGTAGTCCTACAAGGGATAAAGTGACCCATTTTACTAAATTTGTCTACCACCACATAGATATTGTCATGTCCATGTTTAGTCTTAGGTAGCCCTACAATGAAATCCATGCTAACACACTCCCATGGTCTATTAGGGAATGGAAAAGGTTGATACAAACCTGCATTGCTAGCTCCTCATTTTTATTTCATACACACTACACACTATGCAAAATACTTTGTTACATCTCTTACCAACTTTGGCCAATGGTAAAACCTTTGTACTAGCTCTATGGTTTTGTTCACACCAAAATGGCCACTCAAGCTACCATTATGATTATATTGAATGAGATTATCTCTCATTGAGTCCTTAGGAAAACACAATTGGTTCCCCTTAAACAACAATCCACTCTGCAAAGTAAAATCAGAAAACTGACTGTGAAAGTGATTCTAAAAATCAGAACATACCTTATAGGCTTCTCCAAAGTCTTCATCTTCTCTATAGAGGTCCTTGAAACTCTCTATCCCAATATTCTTCAACTGAACTTCATGAATGGATAGCAACCTCCTGCTCAGGGCATCTGCAACCTTATTCAATTGTCCTTTCTTGTGCTTTATTGTTAATGTGAATGCTTGAAGGTATTCCATCCACTTCAAGTGTCAATTACTGAGCTTTTCTTGTGTGTTTATATAACTAAGGGCCTGATTGTCAGTAAACACTACAAATTATTTTGGTAGAAAGTAATGTCTCCACTTCCTAAGAGACTGAACTAAGGCATACAAATCCAATTCATAAGAAGAATGTTTCTTCAAGTAGCTTCATTTAATTTCTCACTGAAGAAGACTACTAGCCTACTTTCTTGGCTTAACACACCCACTACTTCCATCCCACTTGCATCACACTCCAAAGTAAAGAATTGATCAAAACTAGGGAGTCTAAGGATAGGTTGTGTTGCTACTTTCTTCTTCAAATTTTCAAATGCTTTCCCTGCTTCAGATGTCCATCTGAACTTAGTATTTAGACCACCCTTAATGGTGTCTAGCATTGGTGCAGAAATACCATTGAAATATCTTATAAACTTTTTGTAAAACTGAGCTAACCCATGAAAGCTCCTTACCTTTGTCCATGTGGTTGGTGTAGGCCAATTAAGAATAGCCTCCACCTTTCTTGGGTCCATCTTCAATGAACCTTGGGATACAAAAAACCCCAAATACACAAGTTCTTGTTTGAAGAACTCACACTTCTCTATATTTATGGACAACTTCTTTTCTTGCAACCTTTTAAGTGTCATCTCCTCATGCTTCACATGTTCCTTTTTTGTCTTACTGAATATAAGTATATCATCTAGATATACTACCACAAATATCCCTATGAAGTTCTTAAGCACTTCATTCATGAGCCTCATGAATGTGCTAGGTGAATTTGAGAGGCCAAATGGCATAACTCTCCACTCATACAACCCGTCAGTGGTTTTAAAAAATTTCTTCCAGTCATCCCCATCTTTAATTCTAATATGATGGTACCCACTTTTTAAGTCCAATTTAGTGAAAAAATTCTCCCCTCCAAGATAGTCCATCAAATCCTCTATCCTAGGAATTAGAAATTTGTATCTAATTGTGATTCCATTAATATCCCTAGAAGCAGTACAAAGTCTCCATTTACCACCTTTCTTGGATGCTAATACCACAGGTACGACACATGGAATGGTTCTCTTCTTGATTAGTCCTTGGTCTAATAGCTCCTGCACTAGTCTAGCCACTTCTAGGTTCTGATCTGGAGCAATCTTATAAGTTGCCTTATTTGGAAATGATGCACCAGGTACAAAGTCAATTTGATGACTTATCACTCTTCTAGGAGGTAAAGTTGCAGGAGTACCATCACTGACTATATTTGTGTACTTCTCAAGTAACTCTTGGACTTCTTATGGAAAAGGCTCTTTTTTAGGCTTCTCTTTGTCCTTAGGCTTGAGTAGCATGGCATACCCTTCACTTCCTTCATCCTTAAGGGTTTTGATGAACTCCTTACTACTACTCAACAAAACACTAGGGTTCTTGGACTATGACTCATACTCTTCCAATAAGGAATGGATTTTGAAAGTCCTATTATCATTATTGAAAGATATGGGATTATCCTTTCCATCATACACTTCACCCTTGTCATATTGCCAAGGCCTTCCTAATAACAGATGGCATGCATCCATAGGCAACATATCACAAAGTAACTTATCTCTATACCCTGCAATAGAAAACTCCACCCAAGTTTGTTCATTCACCAACACACTCTGCCCTTTGTTCAACCATGTCACCTTGTATGGATTGACATGAGGTATCTTTACCAATTTCAGTTTGGTTATTGCTTCTTCTAATATGATATTGTCTGTGGAGCCTGAATCCACAATCACTTTGCAAACTTTACCAAGGATTTTACATCTCACTCTAAACAATACCCTCCTATGCTTGGGCTCATCCTTGACTGGTTTCCTAATCAAAAATCTTCTAAACATCAATTTTTATCCCATATTTGGTTCAATGTGGTCAACCTCTAGTGTCTTGACACTTTTTGTGTCTTCTTGAGCATATGCAATCCTCTTACTATTGTTTGAAGAAGTGGGCTTATCCGGGAACCTATAGGTAGGGTGACCCAATTGGCTATAGTTAAAACATTTCATACTTTTAAAGTATGAGTTGCTTCTGTCTGAACCCCTTCCTCTACTAGAGCCCCCTTTAGTACCTCTTCCTCTGGTATAACACCTCTTAGAGTAGTTTCATTACCATGCTCTGTCAACTTAGACCCTCCCTGGTTACTTTGATCATTACCTTTGCCTTGATAACCACCTTTATGACCCCCTTGGTCTCTTCCTCTACCTCTACCTCTGAGATTAGAGTCTCCTTTCTTCTTTTTCCTTTATTCCACCTTAAGAGATAATTGGTGGCACTTCGGAATAGTGGTTGGAGTCCACAAACTTATATCTTCTTGGATGTTCCATTTTAGACCACCCAAGTATCTTGCTACCTTAATAGGTTCCTCTTCTTGGATCTTGGACTTGAGACATAACTTCTAAAATTCCTCTATATAAGAGGCTACATCCAAATCTTTTTGTTTTAGACCTTGTCTCTTCCTATGAAGTTGTATTTCATAGTCCTCTAGCAGATAGTTCTATTTTACTTTAGTCACCGTGGCTTTCCAGTTAGCTATAGGTTGTTTACCCATTCTAACTCTTTCATCTTGTAGGTACTTCCACCATGTCAATGCATATCCTCTTAGCCTTGACTATTCAACCTTGAGTTTTTGTGCCTCTGTGACACCTTCACACTCAAAATGGTTTTCCATCCCTTCAATCCACTTTATCATTGCCTCAATATCCATTTTCCACTAAATAGTGGTACTCCTTCTAATTATTTTCCTCCTAGTGCCTTGATGGATTTAAATAATGGTTCTTCACTCAATAGAGGGTCCGGTTCAAGGATGATATCTTCTTCATCAATTTTCTTTTTACCTCTGTCACTACTTTCACCTTCTTGGCCTTTATCTTTGGCCTCATCAAAAACTTCTTGTAGTTTTTTTCTCATGTCATCTAGGGATTCTTCAAGAATTCTATTATTCTCCTTTTTCTCACCCATCTCCTTATCTAACTCTACATTAGTCACCATACTGATCTCCCCTACTGATTCACCAGTATATAAAGACATACACTAACTCCCAAATCTTTAACTTGCTCTAATACCAATCTGATGTAAGACAAGTCTTTCTCTCTAACCCTACCTTCTCGTAGGGTCTTCTCTAGGCCACTTCTCTAGCTTATTAGGGTTATTCTAAACCCTAATTCACAAGTATTCTATCCTCCAAATCCTTCACCTATTCAACTTGTCTACACCATCAATGAAATCAACTCCACTATCAACATGCCACATGGATGCTTTCTTGCATCTTCCACACTAACTAATCCAATATGGCCATGACTAGTCACCAATGAAGAGGAAGGCATTAAAAAGGGAAATTGAGTCATATTCAATGCCTAATAACATAGATTTCAATGAAACCCTAATTAAGATCAAGAACTTGATTCAAACTCGTCAAAATAGGGCTACAAGGAATTAGGCCTAATTAGGCACATTTTTGCACATAAATTCAAAATATTATTAACAAGATGGAAATACAGGTCCATATCCTAACACCCTTTTGGAAAACCTTTAGTATTTATTAGGTTTTACTTCCCCAAATAATTTGTACAGTGGGTTGCTACAATCATGCCTAAAAATAAGGGTTTCACTGAATTCTGAGAACATTCATAAGGTTTGGTTCTTTTACCTTGATGAAATATTCAGTACCAAGTCTTCTCCTTGGACATGGGGATCCCTCACACACATATCTTCCCCTTCATATGCTTATATTGAAGCATCCAATGCATTCAATCACTTATAATGCTTCTGCAGTTCACTATACTCCCTAGCCATGCATCCCTAGCTCGCCTAGGGCATCACTGCATAAATAGATCTCTTGATTTATAGGGCCCAAGATATTGCACCAATAATTTACAAGGATTCATCTTCCAAATCCCAAGGAACCGGATAGAAGCCACGGTGGGAAGAGGAGTTATGACTCCATTATCAAAATCTGGCTGGATCAAACCAGCAACAGGATACAACACAAATTAATTTACAAAATGCAGAAGAAAAAAAATAAAAAACTATCTAACCACTCATATAGTAATTAATTAACAACAATTAAATTTTCCAATAGCTACAGTACTACATTCAATCCATTAAAGGCTTCAAAAGCCTGAAATGCTTAAAACTGTCAAAGAAATTACTCACAAACTATACCAGTCTATTAATGAACTTTTCCAATACTTCAGCCAACCCTTCACAAGGGTCAAGGGAGGCCTTAATTATCTCATCCCTCCATCCATTAAATTTTTCAGAAATTTACATAACTATATGCTTGGAAATGCACTTGAGCAAGAAAATGTTGTCTATGACAACATTGACAATTTTGCAAAGTTGTCAACTTTTACAACTTTTGTATTCTTGCACTTCAACTTGGTCAACTCGCTCTAAAAATTTACCAAATGCAAACTTAGGATTACTAAGACATGAAATAGGTATCTAACCCTATTATTTTCCAATTTAGCCCTCTAATGGACAAATGCACTGTTTTGACAACATTTACACCAATTGGGCAACTTTCCCAAATTTGGAAAAAATATAACTTTGGGACTACAATATGATCTAGTTAGGCCTCTTAACCATAAAAACATACCCTAGGAATATCTAGACCTCTTATTTCATTAGTGGCTTGGGTAAGACCACTACAAGCCAAAATTTGACTAGGAACCCTAGGTTATCATGTAGCCTTACCTATGTGCTCCTGCACCACTTTCCTCTTTCATGTGCGGCCTACCTAGGAGTTTAAATTTAATATATAACCATGGCCTACTTTATATAATTCCCCAAATACATTTAATCTCATTGAATCCAACCATTCTAAGATATGCACAAAAATGATTTGTCAAAAAGACTTTAGAAACATTCAAGCAAATGCAATTGACAAGCATAAAGCCAAATCCCACAACCTTTTCCATCCCTTCTCAGTGCTAGTAGGAAAAAATGAAAGCTTTGGGATATCATATGGAAATTATTCAAGGTATTAAGGATAGAGGACTTTTTTTATATGTTCATGTTGCAACTACCCTGGCATACACAAATGTGAAATGTGGAATCAAAGACAAAGCATGTGAATTTTTTAACAAAAATCTTCAAAGGGAATGTAAAGCCATGTACATGGCCATAATACATGGGTCATTGCATTAGTCCAAGTAGACAAGTCACACCAATAAATTTACATAAGGTTTTGGTGATTTTAAATGAAACAAGATGCACCTGAGGCTCATAAGATAATTGTCTTAAGAATATCATATTCTCATTGCTTGCCAAGGTAGGAATCAAGGAAGACGGCCTCAAGATATTTTAAAGCATTCGTAATGGTAGAGGTAAAATGAAAACAATAGAGAAAATGACACTCATCTTGAAAATATTAATTTTTTTAAAGATAGAGCCTAATTCTACACCACTACTAGTACTACTGCAACATGTTTTTTACCATTTTAGTTTGCATACTAAATTGGTAAATTGATACCATTTTTACATTCAGTTATGGATTGAATTATTATTGTTCTAAGTTGCAGAATTGATGAAATATAGAAAAGGAGGTATACAGTGTAGAATAACAACTATAAATATCAAAATATTGCATAAAGGTACACCTATTCAACACTACTATTCAGCTTATGAAGACAGAATACATTGCTTTTGCATTCATGTTAACATTGATATTGTACTCTAAGTATTGATCAAATTCAAACTTTCAAATTCATAATTGATCATTACATTGTGCATTCAAAATGAATGTAGTAAACAAGTATTCCTTCATAGGTTACATCTTTCAAATTATGAACTGAGAGAAAATATACAATTCTGAAAGTAAGAAAGGAACATAAGAAGGTTTAGGGGTCCATGCATTGCCTTTAAGAGGTCTTCTACATGTTGGAACTGGGTAACTACATCATCTGAATCTGCATGTCTTTAACCTTGTCTTTGGCCTTGTCTCTGTTCTAAGTCTTCTACTGGTTTTATCCTGCATCATGGAGAGAGAAAATAGTTAGATCGAAATTGGATCTAAGCAATACATAGATACCTAAAACATCATACTACAATCAAATCTTTAGAGCTGTACATTTATGTAAACATCAATGCAATAGCAAAATATACATCTGCATCAACTAAATAAAGTATCAAAGGGAAATAATTCTATGAAAATTTTTACTATTTATAGTTGTCATTTTGCGTTATTCAGGATTTTCTATTTAGGAAACCAAAAAAATCTGAATCAAAGGGACTTGGGTCTTGTAGCTGAGAAACCTTTTTTAGAACATCAACATATTAGGTTAGTAAACCCAACCAGCAAACCAACATTCATGCATAAGTGTCAATTCACATAACACTTACATACAAACATTGATTGACTGATTGTATCCACTAACCTAACATGTGGACTTGGTGGTGTGTGCAAGAAAGTGAGACAAAGGTATATTCAAATGCTGAAAGAAACACAAAGTACTAAGAGTTCACTAGTTGCAGATGATAAAAGAAAATATAGTGGGTGTCACGAGCCCGTGCTCAAACCTCACTGGATTAAAGATGCAAGAGTACTAAGAGTTCATGAGTTCAGAAAGAAAAGAAGATATAGTTCATACAGTGATGCTGCTAAAAGGTGCATATAAAATGAAATGGTGTTGTAAAGATGAGTGTTCCTGATTGAAATAGTGTTACAGCCAAAACAAAACAAAATTGCAAATAAAAATGAGGTAACACTATACTTTATCATTGTACAAAGCAAGGATTGAATACTATGTAATTTTGTTTTAAAATATGCATATGGAATCAGAAATGTTATATCAAAATAGGAAAATGACAGTAACACTTTTATAGCATGCATATACAAAATATCTAGTTGCATTATCATCAAAATGAAGAGCATATTTGAGACTCTAAATACTGTTGAGAAAGTCAAGTAAACATTGCAAATATTCATCCTAAGTGTTGTTCTGGATGTTGTTATATTAAATAAGGTAGATGAAAGCAAAGAAGTAACATGTACATTTACAATCAAATAAAAGAGGATAGGCATATTGAACAAGGAATGTTGTTACAGGATATGAATGCTTAGGCATCAATTAAGCAATACAATTTTTCTCGAAAGGAAAAGAATTTTGCACTGTTAAGCACCACAATTGAAAATCAAATAGTGTTATTATTTCACAAGTTCAGTACATATTCAAAGAGAAATAAATAGAAAATGTTGGTGTTAAATACAGTGATTATGCTGGAATAAAAGAAAAATGACAGTATTATTAGCAACATAGTGCATATGGTAAAAGAACAGATAACAAAGAAAATGGGGACATTATTGTTGTTCTATGTTGTTAAAGAATGTTCAAAAGCAGAGTGTGCACTAGGATTGAAATCAAATAGTGCTACTATACATGTTAAAAATATAGCACTTATTCATAGAGAGATGCAACATAACAGTGTTATTACTTAATACTGTTAAGAGAAAAGGAAAATACAGTGCCTGGTGAAAAGATGTAAAAAGTGTACAGATTAAAAATGAAGATGAAATAACGGTTTCATATGCTTCAGGATGATTAAGTAACAATATGGTTATGATATTGGTTTAATGACAACTCTATCAAATAGAAGATACTATGCATGTTCAAACATAAACAGTGCCTATTCAATGAAGATCAAATGATAGAGTTGTCTCACATATTGCAAGTTGGTAATGTTGTTACTATTAATGTTGTTAGGCATGTTTGACTGAAGATGAAATTCAAAATCAATAAATATGATAGAGCTATGCAACTAGAAAAGTAAAGCATGTATAAACAAAATAACCAAATTCATGTTTCATAATATTGCCTATGGGAGTCACGAGCCCGTGCTCAAACCCCATAGTTACTATTTTGCAGACAGAACATGATCTTATCAACCATACAGACATCCGGTGACTTGGTCTTCAAATGCAAATGGTCACTGTTGGAATAATAGGAGATAGCATAGCAGTAGAAGTCACCATAATGGAAATCATGGTGGAGATAGTAAAATGTTTCCAATTCAACAATAATGGAACAGTTTCTACACATTTTAAACTTTCAAACATGGTGGCATAATCATTTAAAAGCCATGATTCTAACATACAGTAAAGGTCGAGTTCTTTTATAGATAATAACTCACTATTATTCAAAAGTGACAGCATACAGTGCAAACAACAATATCAACTCGATGCAAGCTACAGACAGCAAAGATGCTTCCAGATCAAACAAAAATAGCACGATCTCAACATAAGTTCAAAAACACTACAGTTTCTACATGTTTTAAACTTTCAAATATGGTGGCATAATCATTTAAAGACACAGTTCAAACAACAACTTCTGTGGAGGCCAAATCCAAGAAGAAGCCCGAGTTCATCTATAAGAAACTCCAGACAACATGCATATGTTTAGAGATAGATGAAGATTCTTCAAAAATTTACAAAATCAAAAGCCATAGTCAAAGACACATCATTAACAAAATGCATGGAGGTCGATTCAAACTGAAAGAAGGCAATAGTATGCATAGATGGAGCACAATAAAAGAAGAAAATGAACACCCAGATGCAGATTAACCTTCAAAATTAGTTACAATATCATGTTCAAATAAAATGCAGAGTGAGCAAGCAAAAAAGGTGAAGGGTAACTTATCTGAAAGTTACAAGCCGAGATGTGGATGTGGTGTATTCAAGTAAGGTGGAGTCCGAGTTCAAGAAAAATGCATGGATAGCACCATATTCATGGCATGTTTACAAATAGTTGACTCTAGCAAGAAGAGGAGAGTCTGATCTCTTCAACCAGAAGCTCCAGTTCGAGCATACATCACAATGAGTTAAACAACTCTCCAACCCATGTATAGATAGTAAGCACGCACTTCAACTCCCAGCAGAGGCCAAGTTCGACTAGTTTAACAGAGGCATACAAAGAGCCATACCTTATGGCATTTAACACTCTAGTTAAAATGCAGATGGCATGAAAAGAACCCATGGTAGAGAGCCCAATTTTTTGGGTTGTTAATAATGAAACTTCAAAGCATGCATATAGCTCAAGATCTCAATAAAAATCAAGCATCGCAGGATGTAAAACTATAGTATAACCGATGCCAACTCCAATATTGAACTCCAGATTACATGGAGACACAAAGGAAGCTAAGAAAATAGTGGAAATTTTACAGACATGGCGGCGCCAAACAACTAAAAACCCTAAGTTTTCCCCAAAAATGGAATGCGAAATGCCTATGTCAAAGTGTGATAAACTTTGAAATATGCCTGACAAAATGAGTTAAGGCTCTATTAACTACAATGCACGAAGGCTTCACTACATGCCACGACAACCTTTCCAGATACCTAGACAGCACAGCCAGTAAATGATAATAGATTTTTTTGAAATAGGTCATGTTGACCGTAGTGCTAAGGTGTCGGTTTTGATGGGTTGTCACTCATACATTCGAGTTAGGGTTTTTTAGGTTGGGGTTACATCTTAAGTTATTTTTTGGTTATATTTTGGATGTGTTATGTAATATCTTTGATATATTGATATATATTATTAAAAGATATTAATCAAAGGTATCAACATTAGGAGAGCTAAATTAAAGGCTACATTTTTGGGCATCATTTAGGCCTAAAATTCAGGGTTATCTAGCTGATTGTTAGGACTATTGGAGGGGAATTCCATTTTCGAAATTAGCTTTAGGGGATATATATTTGAACTTCTTATTCATTTGTAGAGGTTCAGAATTTGGGGAATTAGAGGTATTAGTGAACATATTGTTCCTTTGCCCTTTTTCTTTTATTTTGTAGCCATCAGTTCATGTTTAAGACAGATTATGATCAAGTGAGTGCATACATTCCTTGACATTTTTGTACTTTCTCATGTAACTATTTTCATATTTTGAAGATAATAGAACTTGCCCCATTATTCATACATTCTTTCTAAGTTTTACTATCAATCCTTTCAATTTTCTGCATTTAAATGTAAAGTTTTACAGTATAGATTAGTGAATTGACCTAATTCCTATTCTAGGTTGTGAAGTACAAACCTTTTGCAGAATTGGCATGTTTTTTGGTGGAGTTGTTGCTATTAGTGGTGCAGACCCTAGTAGTGGAATTCAAGTTAGCCTATGCATTGAATAGTGAATTTTATTGCAAAAATCTTTTAGTGTGTGTCCTTTGGATGCTAGTTCAAAGATCTAAGAAGTCTTAATCCATTTGGTGTATCACACTCTTAGTTAGTTTATTCATTTTCAGTTATCCTTCTCCCTTTTCCCAAAACCATAAAAATCAGTATTGGGTGATATTCCAAATCAAATAGGAACTGGCCTAGAATCTAGAGATTCATTCTCTATCCCATCAAGAAGAACGTTTCCATGTTTCAACAGGATAGCTAGGTTTTACATCAAGCTATAGGCGCAATCCTGATTGATAACAGTTTTTGGCACGCCCGGTGGGACCCGAACTGCTACACAATTCTTTCAAAATTATTATTTATTATTACTGTTTTGGTGTGAACAATAGTATTTCTGCCTTTTTTAAGGTATTTTTTCCAGCACCTAGTGACTATGTATTGAAGGTTTTATTGCAGATTCAGTAGCAGACTTATTTTAATGAGAAGGACTCCTACAAGATCAAATAGTGAAGGATTCATTTATTAAGAGTTACAGCCCAGTAGAAGAGTTAACAGATCAGCAAGAAGAAGCAGGGTATCTCAAGCTGCAGGAGAAAGAGCCTCTTTGTTGGGGTCTGATTTTTCACTATTTGAAAATCCTATCTTTGAGGATCAAGCTGCCATTTCTGAAAGCCACGAGGTAATTATTGAATATTTTAGTTTTCCTGAAGATTTAAGTGTTATTGACAATTTTAGATCATAATTACCCATTTTTGAGGAATCAACAAAGGATCATTTCATTGTTGTAGCATCCACAAGTGGCACTACTATCCCAAGATTGAAAGCATATCAAAGGAAGGTAACTCAATCTAACAAATCTATTGTACCACCTGTAGTCCAGCAACAAATGCCACCAGTACAGATGGCTCAGAATTTGTCATTTGTGGCCTTTGATGCTGGTAGCCCATTACAAATGGCTTCTCATCATGACATTCCACCAGCAGCACTAAAAGGTTTGATGTATTTCAATGGTGAGAATCACATTTCAGCAATTGAGCATATTAAAGATATTGCTACTCTTTGTGGGTTACATCAAGTTACTCATGATGATGTAGCATTAAAACTATTAGCAACATCACTCAAGGGTAAAGAATTAATATGGTTTAGAAGTTTTTTAGTTAACTCTATTGCTACATGGGATGAGTTAGGGACTGTTTTGATCAGTAAATTTGAGGATAGGTCAGATAATTTGTCTTTGGTTGAGCAGTTAACTACTATTAAGAGAAATATCAATGAACATATTTCTGATTTCAATTTTCATTTTAAACAAACTTGGGACATAATTCCAAGATCTGTTAAACCATCCAATGACTATGCATTTATTTTCTATTTGGAAGCATTTAACAGTGATATTGCACTTATGATACAGTCTATGGGAGGTAATACTTTTCCTAATGCTTATGATGTTGTTGTTATAGTTGAGAATAGCTTGATACAAGCTATAAAATTACATCCAAGGCCTTCAATGCCTTATTGTGCAGAGATACAACCAGTTGTCATAACACCTATTGTTGTGGTTCCTCCATTGCCAGCACTTAATATACAGGTCATAGCAGAAGAACATGCTACATCAGCTCCTATTTGGTAGATAAAAGAGCGGACTATGGAGCTAAAAGATACTAATGACAGCATTTTGAAAGCTTTGCAGAATTATGGCAATGAGATAATGATATGATTTAAAGGATCTAGGCAATCGTTGCTAAGTGAAATTGCATAAAGATGTACAAATATATAATTCCTAATGTCTAACTAAAAAGACATTAAATATAAAAAATAACTTGAACAATAGAAAGAGAGAGTTATATCACCAAAGATAGAGAAGAGAGAGAAGAGAAACAATTTGATTACAGAGTTCACCCGATCTGAGCGGACTACATCTCCGAGTCTAGCTCAACTGAGTGATCGATATATTAATAAAGCTCCAAAATTTGATTACAACATCTTGTAGTCCATCCACAAAGTCGTCATACAAAATCCTTACTCGAACCACCTTGCATACAAGCTCTCAAAGCCACAAGTCTAGTTTCTAAAAGAGCAAGAAAAGACTTTGCCTAAAAGGCTTTACTACAATCTTCGAGCATTATTACATCATATTCTTCTCCTACAAGAATTCTTCTCATAAGAGAAACTCTCACTCTCCTTTGTATTGACTGAATCGAATGCCAATAAATGAATGAATGAATGAATGACAATGGCCTACAACCCCCTTTTTATACCCATGAAAATTCTACCAAAATAGGCTTATCCCAATTAATTATGAGATAACTCTTTTATCTTGATAAGATAAAATATATCCCATAAAAATCTATGATATAAACAAATCCGCCAAAAATAACCCTTAAAACAACTTAAACCCGATTATAATATTTTACAATTTTTGGGTTCTTAACAATAGTTTAAATTCGGGCTATCTAAGTTAAAAGATCCCATTAAATTGGGGAATGACGGAATTTGGATCAGGATAAGTATAAGTAATCCTGAAACACTTGTGGGATTATTCTTATGGGTAACCGAATGGATAGTGGTTGTTGTAGGCAACTAACAATCAATTGGAAAGCATTGAGGTCTAGCAATGTTGCAATCGGCACCGGAATCTAAAAGAGCACAGAGAGTGTATGGCTTGATTCCTGGGATTTTAATGGTAAGTAGGAATGTAGGGAAAGGATTAGGAGTACCTTTTAGGAAAGCAAAGGCTTGATTTGTTTCTTCAAGAAGGGGAACTTCTTGACTAGACTCATGAGCTTCTTGCTGAGCTTCTTCCTTGATTATCAGATAATCATCTAAAGGATTAAGCTTTGTGCTATTTAGTTCTTCAAGCTCACATTGTATACTGGCTATTTCTTTGAGAACATCTGATTTAACAGTATACAAAAATCCCAATCTATTTTGTAACCAGGTTCTTCTAGAGTTTTTTGCAAAAACCTTTTCAGCAAAGGGATGTGAAACATACCCGTGTGTGGCTTGACTAGAAGATTTAGCTTTTTCTTCATCCAAACTTTCATAACACAGAAGACTTGAAATTTCAGATAAGTCAGGATTCTCTTCTAACAATTTATGTCTTTCAGCTTCTAATTTCTGTAGATCAATCATTAACATTTGATGCTGATGTGGTGTTAGAAATTCTTGTCTCTTCTTTTCTAGTCTCTGTCCTTTCAATGTTAATTCCTGCAACTTTTCTTGTGGAGAGGGACACAACCAGTTAGGATTTACTTGAGTGAGGGATCTTCCTCTCCCAAAATTAGATCTAGACAAATAATCTGATCTGTACATATTGCATAAGAAAGAGACTTCAGAGTCTGAAGAGGAAAATTCTTTAGGGGTCTGGTATTTATCATCAACTTGTTGAGCAACATTCAAAACTTGTAACTCATCTTCATCAGAAGATTCATCAGTGATACTAAAATCTTCAGAATCAGATGGCTCTCTTACTTCCGTGAGAGGAAGTTCATCCAAATTTTCTTGAGTAAGCCGCCTTACTCTTTTACCATGTTTCTTTATTTTATTTGGACACTTGTTGGCATAGTGTGCACCTTTACAAATATAACAAACAAGGGTAAATTTCTTATGATGCACCTTCTTCTGATTTCTCAAATAAGTTTTCTTCTTTCTCCTATGTTTTTGAAAAGAAAACTTTTTATCAGAATATTCAAATTTCTTATGTCTTCTACCAGATTTATAACTTTTCTTATGAGACATACAACCATAATCTTTATGATTGCATTGGTAGAGGTCTATTTTGACAAAAGGAAGAATTGGTATTAAATCATGTGAGTGTGGGAACACTCCTCTGAAATATGCTTCAACAAGATTTTTATGCACAAGCCATCTTACCTAATTTGAGATATGAGTACTGCTTAATATATCATCTGGCCATTCATAAGTAGTAGCACTTGTTATGGTATGCTACAAGAATTGTCTTATTTCATCATCAGCAGGCTGACAGGGTGTTTTCTGAATGATGGAATCTGTTAATAAATCTCTTGAAGCAGCAAAGTGTTGATTTCTCAAATCAAAATAGACTTCTTTTGTCATCTTATGAACATCATCACACCAATTAGTCTGACTAAAGAAAGTATAGCTTTCTTTCTTTTTTCTGATCATTCTCACATTAGGAACCTGATTGAATTCATGAAGGAGAGAATTATACCTGTCATCTTCATATTCATCTTTAATAGGATTCAATACATTGAATAAATCAGTCCAAATATCATTTTGTTCTTGTTCTTCTCTGGTCACAAGATTTGGCTGAAGAACTTGTTCTTGGCCAGGGACCTGAATATTTAAACCATGAACATTTTGATTTTCTTCATTTTTCTCTTCTTGTTCCAGAACTTCTCTTTGTCTTTCCCATTGTTCCCAAGTGCTAGATTGATCAAATAAAACAATTTGCAAATTTTCAAGAATATATTGTTGACTGTCAGAGACTGAATCTCTGAGATCTGGATGAGGAACAATTTCTTCATTTTCACGGCTGATAATATGATTCAAACCATTAACATGATTTGAACATCCTTCTCTGCTGAGGAAATCTGCAAGAACATTTTTAGTGCCTTCAACATGTTCAGTATCAAAATCAAAGGTGTCAAGGAATTGCGCCCACCTAAGTAAACGGGCTCTTACAACCTTATTCTTAGATTCTTTTTTGAAGAATCCAGGCAAATTCTGTAAATCACTTCTCAGAACAAACTTGTGATCACCAATAAACAACTGAAACTTTTCAAATGCATGAACAACAGCCAAAAGTTATTTATGTGTAGAATGATAATTCAATTCTGAACCTTTAAAAGAATCAGATTCAAAACTGAAAATTTCTTCTTTAACTTGGCCTTGATGTTCAACTGCTTCTAAAAGCACTGCTCCCCAAGCATCATTGCTTGCATCTGTCTGAACAATTTTCTTACCTTTACTAGGTATCCTTAGTGGTGGCAACTGTAGGCATTGTTGTTTAATTTTTTCAATTGCTTCATCATGCTGGGATGTCCATGCAGGAGCATTCTTTCTTAACAATCTATTCAACTCTTTTCTTGCTTCCACAATATTTTTAAAATAACCAGCAACATAGTTAACCATGCCTAAAAATCTTTGTAGGCTTTTCTTATCTTTCACCTCAACCTTCTAGATGGATTTTAAAAGGTGATCCTGAGGATATAGCTTACCATTGGGTTCAATTTGAGTGCCAATAAAGATTAAGCTTTCTGTACACCAACTCAACTTATTAGGATTCAGACATAATCCATGAGTTTGAAAAATGGATAAGAATTTCTTGAGATGCTCCAGATGAGATTTGTGATCCTGACTGAAAATCAGAATGTCATCTATATATGGTTGAATGAACTTAGCATAAGGAGCAAATATATTATCCATGAAGCTTTGGAAAATCGAGGGTGCAGTTTTTATACCAAATGGAAGAACATTTCATTCAAACAAACCTTGTGGAACTGAGAAAGCTGTTTTGTAGCGATCTTTTTCATGAACTGCAATCTGCCAGAAACCTTTAGTAAGATCAAATTTACTAAACACATTGCATCCTTGAATTCTTTTCCATATATAATCTTTTTTGGGCAGAGGATGCTGATTATTAGCAAGGCAGCTATTCAAAGGTTTGTAATTCACAACTAATCTTTTTTCATCAAGCTCATTTCCATGTTCATCTTTTTTGGGAACATACATAGCATGACATGAGAAAGGGATAGAGCTTGTCCTTATGATCTTCTTCTCAAGTAGGTTTGCAATTTCTTTTTCACAGAGCTCTTGCTCTATTTTGGAAAGGATAAAGTAATTGGCTTTGCATTTAGGAATCATGTCATTTCCAAAATCATCCTTTTTCATTGGTAATGTGCAGACAAATGACCTTTGATATTTATGCAAATCTTTAGTTAACACTGTATCAGAAAAATCTTTTTGAATCTGTTCTAACTCCCCCTGGGTAGAAAGAGACTGGTTGACAAACCAGACACAAGAGCCAGGAGAAACAGCTTTAACAGATGTAGGTAGAGAAATCTTAGGAGAATAGATACAGTGTTCATTGATATGCGGTACAGAGCCAAATGAGAAAGTAATGGTAGTTCCAGATTTACCAATAGTATATGGGCTCCATTCTTGTAATGTTTGACTTTCGATTATGCGATCATACTTCTTTACAGGATATTGTAGAAAAGTAGTAGTATACACAGTGTTGGGAAACTAGATTGGAATTGTGGCTTGGAATTTTATAGGATTATTCTTATGGGTAACCGAATGGATAGTGGTTGTTGTAGGCAACCAACAATCAATTGGAAAGCATTGAGGTCTAGCAATGTTGCAATCGGCACCAGAATCTAAAAGAGCACAGAGAGTGTATGGCTTGATTCCTGGGATTTTAA
>MU224572.1:466896-489793 GCA_018584345.1 Thuja plicata | reverse complement strand
GTATACTGGCTATTTCTTTGAGAACATCTGATTTAACAGTATACAAAAATCCCAATCTATTTTGTAACCAGGTTCTTCTAGAGTTTTTTGCAAAAACCTTTTCAGCAAAGGGATGTGAAACATACCCATGTGTGGCTTGACTAGAAGATTCATCTTTTTCTTCATCCATACTTTCATAGCACATAAGACTTGAAATTTCAGATAGGATTCAATACATTGAATAAATCAGTCCAAATATCATTATGTTCTTGTTCTTCTCTGGTCACAAGATTTGGCTGAAGAACTTGTTCTTGGCCAGGGACCTGAATATTTAAACCATGAACATTTTGATTTTCTTCATTTTTCTCTTCTTGTTTCAGAACTTCTGACCTCAATACTCTGCGTCGTGACTATGCTGATTTCAAGCACTCTGCTAAAGCGTGGTGGGCTACATACCAAAACCAATTGCCCCAAGTCCAAACAATAACTCAAACCACAACCTGTATTGAGAAAACTACTACTTAGATCTGCAGTCAACAGCTAGCTGATAGCCATGGTATCTCTCAGATTGCTCCTACTGTTACCAGTCATGTTGAACAAGTCCTTGCAAATCAAACTACTAATAATCCTTTAGCACCTACATGCAACTTTCCTGACTCATCTTATGATGTAGCAAGACTTCAAGAACAATTTAAAGGAAAATCCTTATCTTTGCATGTGCCTAAGCCTAAGTTAGAGGAGTTTGATCCCAAAACAGGACAATGGAAAATAGTTAATATGGTAAATCAAAAAGCACAACAAGTACATGATTCTTTGCAAATTATCTCTGAGAATATTCCACCTTTGGTGAATTTTGACACATATGATCCCATTAAAAACAAAGCTACTCTTGATGCATTCTGGACATGGGTAGATAATGCTATCTTCACACATACTCTGCCCAGTGAACAAGCCCTGAGAAAATCTTTAAATGCTCTCACTAGTATTGCCAGAACGGCATGGGATTCATTAAAGCCTGAATATAAAGATGATCTTATAAATCATGGTGTTAACAATGTTTGTCAGGCATTGTACAGAATGTTTGTAGGACAGCATGAGAATGAACAAAGAGCTGCCCATAAAAGGTTTATAGAAAATTGTCTATGTGATATGAGACGATTAGATGAATATTGCAGTGAGCAATAAACAAATTTCTACCAGTCAGGTCAAACAAACAACAATCAATGGATGTATAATACTTTTCTGGAAGGTTTCCTGAGTCAAGTTCAGTCTTATTATAGGGAAAAGATTCTTCAAAGTATTATGAACACAGCAGCCATTTGGGTATTGATAAGCTGAGCAATTTTGGCATCTAGGGTGTGCAAAATAGCGAGAATATTGTGGAAATCGGTATTCATTGTCAATTCAGCCTTTTGGCGGGAAAGCTCAGCTTGGATGGATTTTTGATACATATCAGCTTGGAGCACAAGAGCTTTACGTATGCACAAATTAGCATAATTAAGCATCTTAGTCTGGGTTGTAGCATCAGGATGACCAGACGGGATGACATGGTGTGGCCAAAAGGGAATAGTGAATTTATCATCTTGCAAAAGGAAATCATGCAAGGGTGGAACTGAAGGTTCAGCAAACTTTTTAGAAGTGAAACTAGTTTGATGTCCTAACATAAGCATAAAGACTTGGTGGCCTCCTTGAATAAAAGGACAATACTTACACTGCATACTTCCATCATCCAACTCAGTGAACTGAGGATGAGAACAAATAGGCATTTGTTGTGTCATTGGATTACTTACAGGGTCATATTCATCAAAAGATTGATGACATACGTGACAAGTCAGAGGACCATGAGGATTTGGTTTATAACCAGTATGGGAACAAACTGGCTTTCATTGCAAATTTGATTCTGATCTTGACAGAGGATGACCAGCATATGACATGGATGAACTAGAACTAGAACGAGACATTCTTTCATCAACAAATGAAATACGAGCTTCAGAAGCATTCTCATGTATTCCTAAAATGACAGTGAGATTCTGGGGAACATCTAATTGCTTCAAGGCACGCACATCAACAACCCATTCCTTAGGGACTTTTATATCAGCAAGGGTGATCATCTTAGGTATTGTTAGCTGAGCACCTTTCTTATCAGTTTGCCATAGCAAGGAATACTTGGCTTTGGATTTATCACCTCGGGGATCTTTAACAATAGGAATACTTGTATTAAACAACCGACCATATAGACCAAAGAATAGGGCATGTGTTCGGGAACCAGGTTTCATATGAAGATATTTTGTACCGAACTGGAACATGAGAACCTTATCAAGGTGATCGTCAAGAAGACTAACGGTAAAATTTGGAACAACATCAAAAGTTGTAGCACCAGTAGCCATAGGGGCTGAAATACCTCCCATTAACATATCATAGTATCTATTATGACGGGCGTCAAGCAAATTCATAAAGACTGTAGAAGGAATACCTTTTCGATACAGAGGTTTGACACCGGCTACAATACTTCCTATATGCAAATACTTGAAACCATTTTTTTGCTTGGCCTGACGGACCAAATTTTGAATTTCCTTATTAGACAGAAGGTTTATATAACTATGTGGCTGATCATTTTTAACAACTACTTGCATCTCAATTAACTTACATACAGATTTAGACTTATATGACAGAAAACCCAAATCTCCATATATTTCACTCCACTTCTTAGAAGGTAGTTTAAATCTATCACTAGGAAGATCTAAAGCATGTTTATCTACTTCAAATGGATCATCTAAATTGATATTTTGAACAGTGTCAAAGACAGAACTGAGACTTACAAGTTCATTGTCTTCTGTATTGCTTTCGTCCATAGTATTCTGGAATTCCACCATTAAGGAATGTTCTACAACGCGGGGTATGAGAGCACTACCTTCCTGCCTCTAACAACGCCTTCACATGGCTTCAACAACAAGGTCTTACTTCACGCAGAACCCAAACAGAACCAGCAAAATGAACAAGAATTTTGATCCAGAACAAAGAACACAATACTCAAAAATGAACTTTATAAGACTAAGTTTATTAACAACAAAGCTACTCTTGATGCATTCAGAACATGGGTAGATAATGCTATCTTCACACATACTCTTCCCAGTGAACAAGTCCTGAGAAAAGCTTTAAATTCTCTCACTGGTATTGCCAGAACGGCATGGGATTCATTAAAGCCTGAATATAAAGATGATCTTATAAATCATGGTGTTAACAATGTTTGTCAGGCATTGTACAGAATGTTTGTAGGACAGCATGAGAATGAACAAAGAGCTGCCCATAAAAGGTTTATAGAAAATCGTCTATGTGATATGAGACGATTAGATGAATATTGCAGTGAGCAATACACAAATTTCTACAAGTCAGGTCAAACAAACAACAATCAATGGATGTATAATACTTTTCTGGAAGGTTTCCCAAGTCAAGTTCAGTCTTATTATAGGGAAAATATTCTTCAAAGTATTATGAACACACCTAACATGAATATTAATGATGTTACTTTCCCACAGTTAGTTTAATTTATCAAAGAAATCAACAGTGAACTGTGTAGTGAAAGATTGAATAGGAAGAAAAAGAAAGAAGTTCTTCCTTTTGTCAAAACAGACCTCTGCCAATGTAGTCATAAAGATTATGGTTGTATGTCTCATAAGAAAAGTTATAAATCTGGCATAAGACATAAGAAATTTGAATATTCTGATAAAAAATTTTCCTTTCAAAAACATAGGAGAAAGAAGAAAACTTATTTGAGAAATCAGAAGAAGGTGCATCATAAGAAATTTACCCCTGTTTGTTATATTTCTAAAGGTGCACACTATGCCAACAATTGTCCAAATAAAACAAAGAAACATGGTAAAAGAGTAAGGCGGCTTACTCAAGAAAATTTGGATGAACTTCCTCTCACGGAAGTAAGAGAGCCATCTGATTCTGAAGATTTTAGTATCACTGATGAATCTTCTGATGAAGATGAGTTACAAGTTTTGAATGTTGCTCAACAAGTTGATGATAAATACCAGACCCCTAAAGAATTTTCCTCTTCAGACTCTGAAGTCTCTTTCTTATGCAATATGTACAGATCAGATTATTTGTCTAGATCTAATTTTGGGAGAGGAAGATCCCTCACTCAAGTAAATCCTAACTGGTTGTGTCCCTCTCCACAAGAAAAGTTGCAGGAATTAACATTGAAAGGACAGAGACTAGAAAAGAAGAGACAAGAATTTCTAACACCACATCAGCATCAAATGTTAATGATTGATCTACAGAAATTAGAAGCTGAAAGACAGAAATTGTTAGAAGAGAATCCTGACTTATCTGAAATTTCAAGTCTTCTATGTTATGAAAGTCTGGATGAAGAAAAAGCTGAATCTTCTAGTCAAGCCACACACGAGTATGTTTCACATCCCTTTGCTGAAAAGGTTTTTGTAAAAAACTCTAGAAGAACCTGGTTACAAAATAGATTGGGATTTTTGTATACTGTTAAATCAGATGTTCTCAAAGAAATAGCCAGTATACAACGTGAGCTTGAAGAACTAAATAGCACAAAGCTTAATCCTCTGGATGATTATCTAATAATCAAGGAAGAAGCTCAGCAAGAAGCTCAGGAGTCTAGTCAAGAAGTTCCCCTTCTTGAAGAAACAAATCAAGTCTTTGCTTTCCTAAAAGGTACTCCTAATCCTTGCCCTGCATTCCTACTTACCATTAAAATCCCAGGAATCAAGCCATACACTCTCTGTGCTCTTTTAGATTCTGGTGCCGATTGCAACATTGCTAGACCTCAATGCTTTCCAATTGATTGTTGGTTGCCTACAACAACCACTATCCATTCAGTTACCCATAAGAATAATCCTATAAAATTCCAAGCCACAATTCCAATCCAGTTTCCCAACACTTTGTATACTACTACTTTTCTGCAATATCCTATAAAGCAGTATGATTGCATAATCAAAAGTCAAACATTACAAGAATGGAGCCCATATACTATTGGTAAATCCAGAACTACCATTACTTTCTCATTTGGCTCTGTATCGCAGATCAATGAACACCGTATCTATTCTCCTAAGCTTTCTCTACCTACATCTGTTAAAGCTGTTTCTCCTGGCTCTCGTGTCTGGTTTTTCAACCAGTCTCTTTCTACCCAGGGGGAGTTAGAACAGATTCAAAAAGATTTTGCTGATACAGTGTTAACTAAAGATTTGCATAAATATCAAAGGTCATTTGTCTGCACATTGGTCATTAATAATTTTGCAAAACTGGTGGTCAAGGGTTCCATCCCCACCGGTCTCGCTTCCTCCATTTGGTGATTTCTTTGAAAATAAAACCGTGAGAAATGTTAAAAAAACGTAAGCATATTGGGCAGCGCATTGGTTATGGGAAAGGCGCTTAAGGCTTTGAGGTTGGGAGAAGGTTGCGGGTTCAAGGCTTACAACTTCCAACTTTTTGTCTTATCCCTATTTTGTCTTGTATGGAGTAAAAGACAAATTAAACAAAAGGTGCCACACATGCATATGGTGAGATGGTCAATTAAGGGAATACAAAGTTAGAAGTGATGGGTTCCAAACCCATTAGATAATTTTGTATACCTTTTGCCTTGAGGTGTCATGTCAACTTGCAATTATTCCTCCAATAGCTGATTGTACTATTCCACATCAACACTTGTGGTGATGAGATCTTCATAATGTCACCAAACTTGACTAGATTTGTCACGATCAAATTTTCACCATTTTACTTGGTTTTACCCAAGTTGCATCAGGTTCATTTTGATGAGTTCTTCAATCTGGTGCTACTTTTGAGAGATTTTGGAACACTTTAATTTTCAGTGGTGGATCCACCTAGATCAGATAACGAACCTAAAGAGGCAAAAAGGCCAATACAATAGGCCTCCTCAAGCAAATTATCAGCAAAATAGGCCATTGAATCAAGCTTCCAGATCAAACCAGCCAAGACAAGCTCAAGGGCAGCAAAGAAGTTACAATCAAAGAGCTGGTCAAGCATATAATTATGCAACTCTAAGTACTTCCAAGGAGTTAACAGTAATTCCTCAAAATAATTATGTGCAAGAAGTGGAATGGTGTAACACATGCAATGATGGACATTTTTGGTTGGATTACCCTCATGCACTTGAAGCTAGAAGGCATGATATTCTGAAGGGATAGTCGGTTAATAGCCAAACAGAGGTATAGTATGATCAATCACAAACACAAGGTAATCCTGATGTGTCTTTGGTAAATTTTAATGATGATGATGTTGTTTTAGCAACAAATTTTGACCCCAATCAAGTATGGAGACCCATAGCAGCAAGAACAGGGTCAAAAGTGAAGGCTAGAAATGATCAACAACAAAGTAACAAAGCACAATAGCCTATTGTTATATTAAAATAGCAAACAAAGAAGCATGTACAAGCTCAAAAAGGAGTAGAACAACCATTACAAACAACAAATGAGCATATTGTTTTAAAACAACACCAAAAGGTTAGTGTTTAAAACTTCAATATTGTTGATCATTTGAAGAAGACAAATGTTCCCTTGTCCATGTGGGATGTTTTGGCTCTTCCAATCCAAAAGGACATGTTGTAAGAGGCATTACAAGAACTTACATTATCTGATGAAGTTTTGTCTCAACAAAACCCTAAGGTTTTAGTAGCTGCAACTACTAGTACATCCCAGCAATCATCTAATTTGATCAAACCTCCTCCATTTTATGTCACTGTCATTATAGGACAACACTTAGTCCACAATTGCATGATTGATTCTGGTGCTACTAGCTTGGTTATGCCAAAGAAAATTGTAGACCAGCTAGGCCTCAAATATGAGCCACTTGGAAGAGGGGTAGTCCAATTAGATGGGACAGCAGTTACAACTGTAGGAGTTATAAGGAATCTTGATTTAAAATTGCATGCTTGTCCTAGTTTTTCAGTTCCTATGGATGTATACATTATTGATTTGCCTCCTAACTACTCTATATGCTTGTCAAGAGAATTTACTGCTAAGATAGGAGGTTATCTATCAGTAGACTGGGCTCACATGCTTTTCCGCACTAGGTACAGTACTAAGGTTACTATACCCTTAGAGCCCATTGCAAAATTATGTGTTGAACAATATGTTGCTAGTGCTAGAAATGAATCAACAATTGGGTTGTTTGATCAAGTGGAAATATCTGATGTTTTTTAAGCTCAAACACAAATAAGTAAATTTCCTAATGTATTGTTAGATGATTGGGCAACTAAAAATGTAAGAATTTTTTATGAACAAATTGAGGATCCAAGTTTGGGTTATTATGTTATCCATGAGGTTTCTGATTTTCTTCCAGCTATGGTAAAAAGTGCAGATTTAGATCTGGAACAACAATCTAACGTTGTTTGGAAGCTATTTTTTGATGGATCACACAACAAAATAAGTGCAGGAGGAGGTTGTATGCCGGTTTCACCAACAAATGAGAGGTATTACTCTTCTTTCATATTCACTTTTAGTTGTACAAATAATATTGTTGAGTATGAAGCCCTTATTAATGGGTTAAAGTGGGCCATTAAAAAAGGTATTAGTTGTTTGCAAGTTTATGGTGATTCAGAATTGATTGTGAATCAAGTTAGGAATATACATGCAACTAAGAATGATTTACTAAAAATTTATAAGCATGTTGTATGGGATTTAATTGAAGGCTTTGAGGCTTTTAATTTGCAATCTATTCCTAGAAATCAGAACAAACATGTTGATAGGCTTGCTATTGTTGGTGCCCAGTATGATATTCCAACTGAGGTCAACAATAGTGAGGGGCTGAATTATGTTAAAGTGATTGTTAGACCTGCTATCCCTAACAATGCTAATTGCTGGCAAGTTTTTGAATCTGACCAACATATTGTTAACTTTTTGAGAGAGGAGGCTGAGTTTGCATAGCCAAACCAGCAAAGATTGCAGGAGCAATATGAAGAACAGATCATTCAATTAAGTACAAACAAAATGCCTAAAGGTCTTGTGACCTTAGAATCTATGTTTGGTACTAATGATCAATTTAAGAAGGATAAATCCAGCTTGCAGATCAAAGAAGAGCATTATGAGGAAATTGTTGTTGCAAAGGATAAAGTGCTGAAAATTGGAAAGGTATGTACACCTGAAGAGCGTTAGACTTTTGTTAACTTATGCATTGAATTTCATGATATTATTGCTTGGAGTTATTCAGATTTGATCCTTGTATTTCCAAGCACATAATTGAATTAGAACTAGGAGCCAAGCCAGTTAGGCAAAAATAGAGGCCAATAAATCCTGACCTAGAGCCTCTCATGATTAAAGAATTAAATAAACTGATTGAGAGTAACATCATATTCTCCATCAAACATACTTCATGGGTATCTAATCTAGTTCCTGTTAGAAAAAAGAATGGAGAAATCAGATTTTGTGTTGATTTATGTGACTTAAACAGAGCTTCATTAAAGGATAAGCATCCTTTGCCTTCAATGGAACAAATTTTGCAGGTTGTTTCAGGTTCAGAACGGTTTTCATTGCTTGATGGTTTCTCTGGTTACAACCAGATTTTGGTGACGGAAGAAGATAGATTCAAGACAACATTTACAACCAAATGGGGAACTATGGCTTATCAAAAGATGTCATTTGGTCTATCTAATGTAGGTGCAACCTTTCAAAAGGCTATGGAAAAGGCCTTCATAAATTTGATGTACAAGTTTGTACTTGTTTATTTGGATGATATAACTATTTTCTCAAAGAATGCATCAGAACACTTTCAGCATTTAAGAGTTATCTTTGAGAGATGCAGGGAATATGGTATTTCTTTAAATCCCAAGAAAAGTATATTTGTTGTCCATGAAGGTAATTTGTTGGGATTTATTGTCTCAAAAGAGGGTATCACTATTGAACCCGAAAGAGTAAGTTCTATCCTTGCCTTACCACTTTCTCTTCACAAAAAGGGCCTTCAAAGTTTCTTAGAAAGAATCAACTTTGTTAGAAGATTTATTCCAGATATTGTTGAATTACTAATGCCATTAACAGCCATGCTTAAGAAAAATATTGCTTTCAGATGGACCAAAGAAGGCAAACTCAATTTTGAATTGATTAAGGAAGCATTAGCTACTGCCCCTACCTTGTTAAATCCTAATTTTTCAAAGGATTTCATTTTGTATGCCTATGATAATGTTGATAGCATTGCTTCCATGCTATTTTAGAATAATGACATAGGTTGTGAATAGCCAATAGCTTTTTTTCAATCAAGGACTTAAGGACTATGAGCTATATTATTCATTTTTAGAAAAGCATGTACTTGTTGTCATTAGAATTTTAAAGAAATTCAGGCATATGTTGTCTAAAAATAAGATTAAACTGATAGTTGCACACCCTGTTGTTGAAGAGTTTTTGTTGAATAAGGATTTCAACACTAAGAGGGTTGGCTGGATCACAAAAGCTATGGAGTATGACATGGAAATTAAGGTTACAAAGCCGGTAAGAGGTAAGGGTTTATGTGAATAGCTTGCTGGAAATGGAGATTACACTCCAAAAGATGACGCTGAGGTGATTTTGGCTTTAGAGGACAATGAAGAACTTGTTGTTCCAGATTTGCAGAATGGTTGGGTGAAAGAGATGGTTGATTTCTTGCAAACAGGATGATGTCCTGAAGGATTGGAAAGATTAAAAAGAAGGTATTTCATATTACAATCCATTCCTTATTGTTTGATGAATAATGTACTATATAGGAGGGATTATAATGGTGTGTTGCTAAGATGCATCAGTGGAGATCAAGTTGATAAGATTCTAGAAGAATTCTATGATGGACTAGCAGGTGGCCATTTTGTTGCAAGGAAAATAGCATTAAAATTTATGAAGGCTGGCTATTTCTGGCCAAACTTATACAAGGATGCCTTCATATGGGTGAGAAAATGTCTAAAGTGTTTTTTTTTTCAAATAAGCAGAGGCTAGCAGCTTTACCTCTTAATCCAGTTCAAGTAGAAAAACCTTTTGTCGAATGGGGACTAGATTTTATTGGCCCCATAAATCCATCATAAATTTTAGGACATAGATATATTCTGACAGCAACAAATTATTTTACAAAATGGACTGAAGCTGTTGCATTAAAAGATGCAAATGAAAGTTCAATTCTGAATTTCTATGAAGATCTGATTGTCAGGTTTGGAACACCTGAATCCATTGTGTCTGATAATGCCTTGGCATTTTTAGGCTCAAGAATTACTGATTGGGCAATGAAGAACAATGTGTATCTTAGTACCTCGTCCAACTATTACCAACAAGGTAATGGACAAGCTGAATCAACAAATAAAAATCTGATTCACATCATCAAGAGGACTATTGAAGACAATCAGCAAACTTGGAGTAGCAATTTAAAGCATGCCTTATGGGCTGATAGAATCACCCTAAAGCACTCAACAGGTAACTCACCTTATATGTTGGTTTATGGAAGAGAGCCAATATTGCCAATTTTAGAAGAATTACAAAGTTTGAGCCTGATCAAAGAATTAGATATGCTGGACCAGCAGCCCATGGAGGTAAGGTTGGCTGAATTGATAGAGTTAGAAGAAATTAGGAAAGAATCTTTTCAGAAGTTGGAAGAACATCATGTTCAGATGAAGAAGACATTTGACAGAAGGGTTGTCGCAAGAGTCTTTGAAGAAGGTGATTTACTACTCAAATGGGATGAGATGAAGAGTAGACCTGGTAAGCATTCAAAATTTGATGTTATTTTGGATGGTCCATTTGTGATTATAGGATGCAAGGCCCATAATTATTTTCATCTCTCAAATATGGAAGGAGAATAATTTCTAATCCTAATTAATGGGATCCACCTCAAGCGTTGCTTTTGAGGTTAGTTGGTGTGAATAAGTGCTTTGTACATAGTTAGTTTCTTTCAGTTAGTTGCAGTTAGTACTTCTATACTCATAATAGTCAAATCAAAAAGATAAACACCATGCATAATCAAGAACCCATTGGGGTTCCCGGTTATAAATGATGAATACCTCAATAATGTAACCATAGTGGAAAGAGAAGTTATTTTTCAGATAGTTTTCTTTGCATTTTTGAAGGTTAGAATGAACAGAAACATAAAGAACAATTACATGATATATGCATGAACAACATACCCATCACATGAGACATGGATAATTTTTGTTGTACCATATCATATTCATCATGCTCACACCTATACCATGCAACTGAGGTTACTGTTCAAGCTCATTCTGCCTTTTTGTTAGGGTTCCTATTTCTGGACAGCATCATCATCATCTGAATTATGCTCATCACATGATACATGGATAAATTCCACTGTATCACATCAAAAACATAAGTTCAAAAAGCAATGATGAAGTATGGATTGTTGTTCAGTAATAGTTTTTTCTTTCTTGAAGTGCTGGTCAGCACAGGTTTCAATTTAGTTTCAGTTTTCAGTTTTGCTGTTTGTTTTCAGTTTGAGAAGTTTCAGTTGTTCCTAAAGTTGAAGACTCTAGCCTAATGGATAAGCAAAAGGAAACTGGTTTAATTTTTGTTCAGTAGGTGAACACCCCTAAGAGGTCACCAGAAAATGTTACCATTTTAGTTTGCATACTAAATTGGTAAATTGATACCATTTTTACATTGAGTTATGGATTGAATTATTACTGTTCTAAGTTGCAGAATCACTGAAATATAGAAAAGGAGGTATACAATGTTGAATAACAACTATAAACATCAAAATATTGCATAAAGGTACACCTATTCAACACTATTATTCATCTTATGAAGACAGAATACATTTCTTTTGCATTCATGTTAACATTGATATTGTACTCTAAGTATTGATCAAATTCAAACTTTCAAATTCATAATTGATCATTACATTGTGCATTCAAAATGAATGTAGTAAACAAGTATTCCTTCATAGGTTACATCTTTCAAATTGTGAACTGAGAGAAAATATACAATTCTGAAAGTAAGAAAGGAGCATAAGAAGGTTTAGGGGTCCGTGCATTTCCTTTAAGAGGTCTTCTGCATGTTGGAACTGAGTAATTGCATCATCTAAATCTGCATGTCTTTAACCTTGTCTCTGTTCTAATTCTTCTTCTGGTTTTGTCCTGCATCATGGAGAGAGAAAATAGTTAGATCCAAATTGGATCTAAGCAATACATAGATACCTAAAAAACCATACTACAATCAAATCTTTAGAGCTGTACATTTATGTAAACATCAATGCAATAGAAAAATATGCATCTGTATCAACTAAATAAAGTATCAAAGGGACATAATTATATGAAACCTTTTACTATTTATAGTTGTCATTTTGCATTATTCAGGAGTTTCTATTTAGGAAACCAAAAAAATCTGAATCAAAGGGACTTGGGTTTTGTAGCTGAGAAACCTTTTTTAGAACATCAACATATTAGGTTAGTAAACCCAACCAGCAGACCAACATCCATGCATAAGTGTCAATTCACATAACACTTACATACAAACATTGATTGACTGATTGTATCCACTAACCTAACATGTGGACTTGGTGGTGTGTCCAAGCAAGTGAGACAAAAGTATATTCAAATTCAAAAAGAAACATAGAGTACTAAGATTTCACTAGTTGCAGATGATAAAAGAAAATACAATGGGTGTCATGAGCCCGTGCTCGAACCTCACTGGATTAAAGATGTAAGAGTACTAAGAGTTCATGAGTTTAGAAAGAAAAGAAGATATAATTCATACAATGATGTTGCTAAAAGGTGCATATAAAATGAAATAGTGTTGTAAAGATGAGTGTTCCTGATTGAAAGAGTGTTACAGCCAAAACAAAACAAAATTGCAGATAAAAATGAGGTAACACTATACTTTATCATTGTACAAAGCAAGGATTGAATACTATGTAATGTTGTTTTGAAATATGCATATGGAATCAACAATGTTATATAAAAATAGAAAAATGATAGTAACGTTGTTATAGCATGCATATACAAATTATCCAGTTGCATTATCATCAAAATGAAGAGCATATTTGAGACTCTAAATACTTTTGAGAAAGTCAGGTAAACATTGCAAATATTCATCCTAAGTTTTGTTCTGAATGTTGTTATATTAAATAAGGTAGATGACAGAAAAGCAGTAGCATGTATGTTTACAATCAAATGAAAGATGATAGGCATATTGAACAAGGAATGTTGCTATAGGATATGAATGCTTAGGCATGAATTGAGCAATACAATGTTTCTTGAAAGGAAAATAATTTAGCACTGTTAAGCACCAGAATTGAAAATCAAATAGTGTTATTATTTCACAAGTTCAGTACATATTCAAAGGGAAATCAATATAAAATGTTGGTGTTAAATACAGTGATTATGTTGGAATAAAAGAAAAATGACAGTAGTATTAGCAACATAGTGCATATGGTAAAAGAACAGATAACAAAGAAAATGGAGACATTATAGTTGTTCTATGTTGTTAAAGAACATTTATAAGTAGAGTGTGCACCAGGATTGAAATCAAATAGTGTTGCTATACATGTTCAAAATACAACACTTATTCAAAGAGAGATGCAACATAACAGTGTTATTACTTAATATTGTTAAGATCTTATTCCTATTCTTAGTATTATTAATACAGTATAGATTAGTAAATTGACCTAATTCCTATTCTAGGTTGTGAAGTACAAACCTTTTGCAGAATTAGCATGTTTATTGGTGGAGTTGTTGCTATTAGTGGTGCAGACCCTAGTAGTGGAATTCAAGTCAACCTATGCATTGAATAGTGAATGTTATTGCAGAAATCTTTTAGTGTATGTCCTTTGGATGCTAGTTCAAAGAGCTAAGAAGTCTTAATCAATTTGGTGTATCACCCTCTTAGTTAGTTTATTCATTTTCATTTATCCTTCTCCCTTTTCCCAAAACCATAAAAATTAGTATTAGGTGATATTCCAAATCAAATAGGAATTGGCCTACAATCCAGAGATTCATTCTCTATCCCATCAAGAAGAACATTTCCATGTTTCAACAGGATAACTAGGTTTTACATCAAGCTATAGGCGCAATCCTGATTGACAATAATGTTCTCATTTATCCAAACTCCAAGATGGAAAAGATACATATGGATAAATTATTACAAGGGCATTCATGCATATCACAATAAGGATTAAATATGAAAGCTCAGATGAGGAATCATTGAAAGAGAATTCATATAGACTTCATGTTCTTAAAAACATTTATGGACAGATCCAATGAATTCAAGTGATAGAACGAGATAATGAAAATAACTAAAGATGATCATAAACATCATCTTAAGATTACACTACTCAAGAAGATTGAAAGTTAATAGAAAGAAAGGATTCTATGCAGATGCAGCTGTAGCACATGTACTTGAAGGCCAAGATCTTGGTAACCAACTCAAAGATTGGAAGAAGACAAGTTCTCACTTCAACAAAACTAATAATTTGCCTTTTTCTTTCAAAGTTGTAGATTTCAAGCTACCTTTTTTGTAAATATGTGACAACGGGATTGCTCATAAATCTCTCATGAATGGAGTAAGGAAAAGAATCTATTGGAGAAATTTTCATCATAATGGTTCATCTTTTTCAAGTTAAAAAATCTTCATAGTTGTAATAGAACCATATCATACCAACAAGTGCAGATAGGGAAATGGAAATTAAGATCTAAATTCAAACTTTGTATGCTATAAAGAAAAGATAGGAATTCATAGAGAGATGCAACATAACAGTGTTATTACTTAATAATGTTAAGATAGAAAAGATAGGGCAATGGAAATTAAGATCTAAATTCAAACAGTAAAAACAATATCATCATGATTGCATGTATATATGATGAGAAGAAAAAAAGTAGGTGTTTGAGTGATATAAAAAACTTGCACAAGCTGGAGTAGTGAGTTAATCATGAATGGTTACTTTAGAAGAAAGCAAAAATATATAGTAGAGCAGCCATATAGTAGAGCAACCATATGTACAAGAGCAATGTTGATTTGGGTAGAGAGAAGCCATAGAGACCATCCATACGTGAACAATCAAAACACATGATTTTAGTTTCAACAAAACAAAGCAATGTCACACCAATATAAGTTGTATGTTGCTAATAAAAAAATTATCTTGGCTAACCTTGCCAACTTAAAAGTATCTTTTCTAACCTTGCCAATGTTTAAGTACGAAGACTTAAAATGAAACAAAAGTAACTAGAGTTCTCCAAACTTCATTACAATGTAGTCCACTCTCTCCTCTTTATTCATTCTCAAGAACCCTTTGGCTCTTTCAGTTTCAACCATGAAGGTTTCATATGCCTTTAGCATATTGCCTTGACTCAAATCAGGGATGGATTTGAGGGCCTCATACACACTATCTAAGACAACATCTGAATCAGATGTATCCAATTTGATAACTTGAGGCAAATGGAGGTCCTCTTGTATTTTTTTCATAGTTTTACAAATCACGTCCAACAAACCATCCATGCTTGCCTTCTTCCTCTTTCCCCTCCTTGATGACAGTGTTGAAGGATTTGGCCTACCACTTGCACTTGATTGATTGGAATGATATAATTCATTATCCAACTCAGTTGTACTCTTGAGAGGTGTACCGATAGGAAAATTCTCATCACAATCCAAGTCGACGCCCTCATCCATATTGTGCTCTTCTTCTGTCTCTTGTGCAGTAGTAGTTGTGGTACCTTCAGCTCTGTCATTACCCACAATGAAGGCTAGGTCATTGTAGTACTGGAAGGGTTGTCTCTTATACACTTTGGCATTTTTGAATTATTTTCTCTGCATGTTGTCATAATGAATGAATTAGATCTTTGTCTTGTATCACTAACTTAGTAAGAAAGAAATATTGCTTAGATAAACATATTCAAAAGAGCATGTTACCTTCAAAAGCTCCTCCCACATCATATTATTAGCATCCACACATTGAGTAGTCTCATTCCATGCAACCCCACTCACACTCCTCAACTCTCTCATAACTCTAAAACTTTGCTTCCATCCTTTAAGCTTATTTTTTAAATTTTCCTTTAACATATTGAGGCTCATCTCAGCATTGAACTTCCTCTCAATGGCGGTCCAGGCTTCTTTTTTGAATCCCCCTTCACCTTTCCTTCCTAACTAAACTTGCTCTTGGAGCAAGTCTAGGAACTTTTGTTCCATTTCTCTTGTCCACATAACCTTCTTGGAGGACGAAGTTGTCTGTCTTACTTGAACCTCATCCTCCATGCTCATCATGAGTTCTATGAAGGACATCACCTACACCACCTTTTAATTGCAATTATTAGCTACATGCAAATGAGGATAGATAGATAGTGAAACATTACTATCAAAAGCCATTATCAATGCAAGCCCAATCTGGGGATTAAAACAATCGTCACAATAAACATATATACATATAAACCATTCATTATTATTTATCATGTTGATTATGATCAGCAATATGTAGTCTTAGCAATTATATGTAGTGTTCAGGATTTATATCTTCTACTTGAAAAGGTGGAATTGGAATTTGAGGGACAAATTCTCATTTTTTCAATGCCCATTTTGAAACCATTTTGGGTCTGTTGTTGTGTTGTGTTGTGTTGGGTTTGTAGTACATGTGCTCAGTATATATGGTCTAGTACATATGTTGCACTTTGTACTAGATCATATATAGTGAGTGTATATAATGACCAAATGTACTAAAGAATATATACTACAAGCCCAACACAACACAACACAACCCAAGCCAAATTCTAATTTTTTCAATGCCCGTTTTGAAACTTTTCGGGTTCGCATGCAGCATTGTAACATTTTTTTGGGGTCCGCGTGAAAAGAAATAAAAAGAATTTTTGGGGTAGGGTTCCATTCCCATCATTTTTGTTGTTCATTACAAAGAAAAACCATTCCCATCATTTTCGTTGTGCTTTGGAAAGGGTTTATGCGGGCGACGAACAATAGGCTGTGGGTTTCCTCTGTTGTTGTGTTGTGTTGGGTTTGTAGTACATATGCTCAGTATATATGGTCTAGCTCATATGTTGCACTTTGTACTAGAGAATATATAGTGAGCGTATATAATGAGCATATGTACTAGATCATATATACTACAAACCCAACACAACACAACACAATAGTATATATACTGAGGATATGTACTAAAACATATATTCTGAGCATATGTACTGACCATATATACTGAGCATATGTAGAAGAGAAAATGTATTGAGCATATATACTAGAGCATATATAGTAGACCATAGCAAGGCGTTCATTGAGAATGAGATTGAAATTGCAGTGAAAACAGTAAGCAAGCAGGATGTAACTTAGTAACCTAGCATCAATGAGGAGTAGAGAGATTGATGAATGTTAAATAACCGATAAGCAAGCAGGATGCAACTTAGATACGGATCGAAGAGGAGTAGAGAGATTGATGAATGTTAAATAATAGTAAGAAAGCATGATGTAACTTAGTAACCCAACATCAATGGAAGGATAGCATAAGGAGTATCATCAGAAAAAGAAATGAAAATATAAATGGAACACAACAATGGTATACATCATCAGAAAATCCTTGTGGAAATAGGAAATATAAATGGAATACACCAAGGAGTAACATCAGAAAATTGGTCTGCATGCTTCATTTGTTTCAAAGAATTTTCTATATGAGAAATATAAGAACACATTATTTGAGCATCAACATTAGAACACTATGATTGACCCTCATCACTTGGTACTCTTTGGTGTATTCAATTTATATTTCCTAATGCAGCAAGGCTAACAAATTTAAGAGGCATATACAATAACCAGCTAGGAATGAAAATGGAAATAAAAGAAAAATGAAACCATTGCAATATACATTTTTGTATCATATGAGGTACAAATGAATGTTAAATAACAGTAAGAAAGCAGGATGTAACTTAGTAACACAACCTCAATGGGAGGATAGCATAAGGAGTATCGTCGTAAAAATAAATACCAAATTTAAATGGAACACAACAATGGTATACATCATCAAAAAATCCTTGTTGCAATAGGAAATATAAATGGAATACACCAAGGAGTAAAATCATAAAATTGGTCTGCAGGCTTCATTTATTTCAAAGAATTTTCTATATGAGAACTATCAGAACACATGATTTGAGCATCACCATTAGAACACTATGATTGACCCTCATCACTTGGTACTCCTTGGTGTATTCTATTTATATTTCCTAATGCAACAGGGATAACAAATTGAAGCGGCATAGACAATAACCAACTAGGAATGAAGATACAAACAAAAGAACTATGAAACCATCATGTATATCATTGTATCTACAGTAAAGCACATTAAAGAACAAAGAAAGGTCCCCTAAAACTATAACTACTATCTATGTTTGTAGTATTCCCACATCCTACTTTCTATATCATCTTGAAACTTCCCCCAATCATCCCTATCACGCTAACTCAACCCATATGTCTCAAGTATTGGTACATTTATCCCATCACGATCGTCCTCCTCTTCAATAGCCACTTCAGATGGAATGTCATCCTTTATAGTAATGAAGTTGTGCAGTATGCAACATGCCAAAACAATATGTGCTTGTGTCATGATCGAATAATATGTTGCATGCCTCAAGATAGAAAAATGCTGCTTCAAAATCCCAAATGTACACTCTACTGCATTTCTAAGGAAGGAGTGTTGGTGGTTAAACAACTCTTGTGCATTGTTTATAGGGTTTTCTCTTGAAAAATCCTTCAGATGGTGACGTGTACACTGATAAGGAGTGAGAAATCCTGGTACATTTGGATATCCAGCATCAACCAAATAATATTTTCCTACAGTAAAAAGTATATTGTTAGAACGAGCAAAATGGCATACCAGGGGGGACTAAAAGTGGATCTGCTCTAATGAGAGATTAAGCTAGAACATGAATATCTGCAGTAGAACCTTCCCAACCAGAAATAATGTATTAAAACTTATAATCAAATGAAGAGACAACCATAATATTTTGGGACAAGTTCCTTTTTCTATCATGATATTTACCTTGTAAGTCGACATCGACAGTGACTGGTATATGGGTTCCATCAATTGCTCCAACACAATCCTAAACAAAGAAAAACTATAGTTAATGATCACACGGTAATAGGTTTAACACTCAAGCAAAGAAATTTGTAGCGCTAGGGGATCTACCTTGAGGTACGGATCGAACCAGTCCTTCCCACTAATTTTAGGAGGAGTGTTTGGACCAGGTGTGAAGGAGATCATAAGCCCATCATATATATAATTAGTGCTTTAAATATGATATGTCTGCTATGGTCGAGCTTAGAGTTGGACTTTGCAAAATAATATATATTATTAATATTCTTTCACAAATTGTAAACTAGATATGGCACCTGACAGTGTGGTGTGAAAACATATTGGTTATGTCCCAAATATAAGCTACAAGACATATTGCTTAACATAATCAACATGATTATTAATAACGAAATTATATACATATATATGTGCATATATATGGTACCTATATATGCACATACATATTGCTATGTAATAAGTTATTATTAATCATGTTGATAATAAGTTATTATTAGTCATAACTTTGCACCTCCTCAAACAACAAAAAGGACCATGCAGACAACTATTAAAGAGTTATAAGCATGCAAAAAATAATAACCCCGTGGTTAAATTATGAGCAGAATAAATTTGTACTCTCCATGAACATCAAAATGTCAATTTGAGGAAACAATATTATACAGCAACATTATTCAATGTCTCCTATCTTGGTAGTGTACTTTAAAGCAATAGGAATGTACTGAATCATGAGTATTATAGACCAAACAATTGACATAGAGCAGATAAACAAATTTATCTAACATGAATGAATGCAAATCATATTTACATACAAAGAATATTTTGAAACTCACACAACTGGATTTCCACGATAGAATTTGTTTTGTAAATCATATAATATACCCAGATCATAAACCAAGAAAAGCCAAAAACAATGAAGTCAGAACCATGACAGTAACAAATAATATACAATAACAAGAAAATAGCTAAACAAAGAAGGAAAATGGTACAAAGTTATGTAATGTAGAAAGCACAAATATGGAGCCTCGAGTGAACCAAAGGGGACAAATTATTAACAAAAGATAAAAGGAAAAGCAGACATACATATTTTAAGGTTGTTCATGGTGTGAATAAACATCCAGAGGCATTGATAGAGAGATACTTCTGAATAGCTCGTTAACAATGGACTCTTTCTGTTTGGCTTCTGACACGTGGCCCTTTGACAATTTTTTCTAGTGTTATCAGTTGATTTTTTACGTAAAATAAATGTGTTTGCATAAATGCATTAGGGATCTTTTGGTTTGGGCCCTATATCTCTCTTAAAAATAAAAGTAAACCCTTGACAATGTGCAAATTATGTGACCTGGACAAACCCTAAACATGGGAAAATTTCCAACAAATAGTGAAAGAATATCTTATCTACTTTATCCACCATTCATTTTACAATGTAGTAGCCAAGAAAGGGACATCTTCAACTGGAATTATCCAAGAAAGGGACATCTTCAACATAAGATTTTAAATTATGGAATGGGTATGGACATACATATAAGCATAAAATGGAGGATATGGTCTGCAATTGAGAATGATGTCATTATGGGGTCATACATTGAACCTAGGGGAAGTTTTTTTGTAGTAGTTACAATCTTTAAATCACATCCACGTGATTTGAAAAATGTGCAAATTAATAGCTAGTCCGCTCCATCTTCTCACTGATAGCTTCTCTGCCCCATCTGCTCACTACCCACAATGGGTATTTTGAAAAGGGAGATGGGTTGATATGTCTCCTTCCAACTATTTGAGGAATTAAACAGATGTCATAGTTTTACCCATATTTGCAACTCTAGCATAAATGAATGGGAGTCGGTTAAGTACCTGTGGAACACATTGATCTTCTTGTAGCTCAAATGCCATGGTAGTTTTCAAAATATCTATAACATAGTAAACATACCTTCTTATGTTTAGAAAAATCCCTTTGTGGACAAAGCGGATAATCCACGATAGTCACAGGGCCGACAATGATGTGAGAGCTAATAGTCATGGTGTTGTAGTGGTAGCTGAGATTAAAGAATGTCTAGAAACCCAAAATAGCTCCCCATGGCGTCTGGGTTGACAGAATGGTGGTCATTCCATTGGCCAGACTAGTGAGATTATATGAATCGTTTGCCACATCTTGCAGGTCGGCATTGAGATCATAAAATAAAACATTGATATTTTTGACTGTGTAAAAGAGATGAGCGTCAGTTCGGTGTTAGGTGGCTCAAACAGTTACCATTTCTTTGGAAAATTAAAGGCTTGCTTGCAATAAGAGAGCATATTTACTAGGGTTTTGTTACTGCGAAATGCAATTTCAAAGTTGGAATACAACTGAAAGCAGAGCGGTGTTTCCCCATTAGACATAGATTGGCTTTGGCCATACATCAGTGCTTTGTTAATGGTCATTATTATAATCCATCTTTCTTTATGTTGTTTTATGTTTTATTGTAAACAATCGAATGGGTGGTTGGGCTAGGGTTTGAGAGATATTCTAACTCGTAGGGTTTATTGGAGGTTTTCATTTGTTCTGATGGTTATGGTTGGTTGTTGCAATGATGAAACCCTTAAATTGAGGTAAAGGTTCATTGTGTTTTATGCATTTGATGTGCTACTAAATATGAGCGGTTAATTGGACAATAATGGCTTCAACATGTGCAACTAAGTGGGTTTGTATTGACAATATGTTACTTCATAATAGTTAAGAAGATCATTTTAGATTTAGGCCTACAATGGTTTCTAGATTCTATTATTCATTTGGTTTTTATGTCAACATATGCATGATTAGTGTTATATTCCTTTACTCGGGGTCTTCTCTTGTTGGTATAAATGTGACTGTGATATCTGCTATAATTAAGTAGTTCCCATAAGGCATTGGTATAATAAGTTTAACTTGTTATAACATCTGGTATTTTTTCCTATTATAAGTTCTCAAAGCATCTCGGATTTTTTCTTATTCTAAGTCCTCAAAGCATTTTAAAATGGAAGATAAAATCCTGCATACCTTGCGCTATAACAAAAAAATTGTGTAGTATTGTCATTCACATGCCTTGCAAAAAAATAGTGGAGGAGAACGCACTCTTTCTCTATGGGTTTTAAAAGCATACCAAGCTCTGCTTTGCACAGACTACCTTCAACCAACGCTACCATACCAAGCTCCTCTTTGCAGAGACTTCCTTCGACCAATGCTACCAAACTCCACTTTTCATAGACTACCTTCAACCAACGAAGGGAAAGCGAGAAGAATGCCCTAAAATGCGGACCCCAAAATTTGGTTTTGTTTGCACGTGGACCCGACGGGTTTCAAAAACGAGGATTCAGAAAAGTGGAATTTGGCCCTCAAATTCCAATTCCACCTTTTCAAGTGGAAGATGTAAATGCTCATTTTGGGCCAAAATGAGCAATTTACACTCCCTTTTCTATTTTCATTTTACACTCCCAAACAGAGGATTGGACAAAATTAGAATTAGAAAATGTCAATTCTAGGCTAATTCCCGCAACCAAACGAGGCCTAAACTACAAGGGTTCCTATTTTCCTAGACAAGATTCCAAATTATCCTATAGAAATTTGTTTTCTTCTTCATGGGACCTCTTCTTCCTTGAAAATACAAACATAAGCCCCTCCATAAGACCCCACCCTTAAATGTGCCTAAATGCAAATGCAGAAATCAAAAAAGTCTAAAGAATCATGCATCAAACAATTCAACAATCACAAATAAAAGCACCATGTACGAGCGGATTTCAAATGAAAAGTTGCTTATTGTTTGCACCCTAAAATGGTCGCCTAGACTTTGGGCCCCATTTTATCATTTTATCAATTTTTTGAATCAATGCTTTGGAACATTTTCAATTCAAATCAATTTCCTTGATCAAATTGTAATTAATTCAATTA
>MU224572.1:429781-447117 GCA_018584345.1 Thuja plicata | reverse complement strand
AAACCACTAGTGAGCAAAAGGATAATAATGCAACTCATCCAGATAATAGTCATTCTTTCTTAGCAATTTATCATGACACCAAATGTATACTGATGTAAATATTTTATATTGTATTCATAGAACTACCAAACAAGGGAGGAATATAAGCTTTTACTGGCGGGTGCTTCAGTTCAAGGGCTTCTAATCATTGCAAAAGGCTCTGTGCAGGAAGTCTGATTGAGTGAGTGATTTGACAGATGAAGATCTTATTCAAATTGCTCTTAGAACCCACCATGCCAACTCTCCTATTTGTCAAGAAGCTGAGGACTGGGGAATGCTACAAAATTCGAGGGGAAGGAGTATTTGCTCTAGTGATTGGTTTATAAGGGTTTTAATACATCTATTGTGTAACTGTTCTATATAAAGAAAGCTATGTGTAAGAGAAAGCACATATCAAAACTCTCTCTCTCTCTCTCTCTCTCTCTCTCTCTCTATAAACACATACCACATATGCTAAGAACTCAAATGATGCAAAAGTAAGAGGCCCTGCATGGGCTGTACCACATCCTCCACAGTTTTTGATTGTGCATATGTACTTGTTCCTTGTCATGTGCTGAGAGTAGCATTTCTCATTAAGCTACTGATTACAACACCGCCAATCAGTTGTGAATTTCAAAAACCAAATTAGTAAAAGCCTAGTAAAAAAGAGTTCATTACAATCAAGTGAAGGATATCAACAAAATCATTTGACATTGATCCCACTAATTGTGAAACTAATTGTATAGGTTATAAATATTATTTTTCACACTAACAACCACCACAAGGCTCATCAAAATTATCAATTAATGCATGCAAGCACTAGCTGTAGAGTTCACGAGATAATAAAGGATAAATCAATTACATATTTGCAAATGTCAAAAGTGTTACCAAGCTACAATACATGTGGAAAGCTAATTAAGTTCAAAAGTTTCAAAAAGATTGTGAATCTTCTTGCCAAACACAAAATTATATTTATAGAAGAGTCAAGTCAATCACACTTTTGACAAGAGGCTATCATTTCTATACTTCTATAGGGACTACAGTTGACTCCACAAAGAAGGAAAAATTAATCTAACAAACTGAAGAAAAAAAATGGTGGTCTAACATAGCACTCTGTGTTTCCTACCATGTCTCTTCATCTCATGGGCTCTGTACATTATGCACTAGCTAAGCTTGGGGAGAGTTTGGGCTATTTGAATAGGGCTAACAAGATGTTGGAAAAATTAGAGAAAGAGGATACTCCCATGCAGATCAAGCCTATAAGTTTTGCTGTGCAGATTTTGTTGGGTAATGTGAAAATTGTCATGGGAAGGAAGGAGGATGCTCTGAGTAATTATACCAAGAGAAATTACTCTATCAAGAAATTAATGACCATCCAAAATGTCTCACAAAATATTCATAATTTGCAGCATAGGAATTCAAATCAGAAAATCTGTGGGAAAGAAAGGTGCAGCCGGTTCAGGCTCTCTTGCATTTCCAATGAAAATGATCAGCAAATTTCTGACAAATGTACTGAATTCAGTACAGATATCAAACCGGGGAGTGCTCTGGAGTTAATGAAATCAAAGGAAAATGTACCCAATGGTAAGGACATGATTACAACAGAAGAGGGCCACGCTAAAAATCTAGCCCTAAATGTTGCCAAGGATGAGAAATTGGAAGAACACGGTGTGAATTGATTAGACTTGGAGAAGTATCAGAATATGTGGCAACAGATGAAGGGTATCGCCCTGTTTACAGGGCCTTCTCTTGGAATATGGCTATGTGGGCCTCTTATGAGTCTCATTAATACAGCAGTTATTGGCCACAACAGTTCTTTGGAACTAGCAGCACTTGGTATGCATTAATTTCGACAATCTTTCTAAGATAGTGTTATCGTATGCATATTTGGGGCATTGGGTATTCATTAATTTACGCTTTTCTTTACGAGGATAATTTGTGTTTTTGTCTTTTCAAACTAATGACTTGTGTGAACGAAATTATATTCATTATAACACAAACTGTGAAACATGACTGCTCACAAGATCAACACAATTGACCTCTAAAGTGCTCTGCGTATAACTGATGCATAAGCGATCTGTATTTGTCTTGAAAAGATACTAGAATGTGCAAATATTGTAGTGGTACATCTAATACAACACCCCCATCCGAAGAAAAAAGAGCTTCAATGAAAACACAGATGCAATCGATAGTACTGGTAACTTGCCTCTCTCAGCCAACATAGATGCCCTCCAACCGTCGCTTGCAGCCGACAGAGATGCAATAGAGTTCCTGCAAAATGAAACCCTATGCCCGATAAAATGATATGCCTTCATTTCTATTTCCTCACGCGAACCCGACAAGAAATATAATTTGGTTAAATAAAAATGGAATTGGAATTCGAAATTCCAATTCCACCTATTTAGGTGAAAGATGGTATTCCCATTTTGCCCCCAAAAAGGGAATTTTGTAATTCCAAATCCATTTTTCTTCATGGACCCAAACATGGAATTTGGCATTATCCAGAATTAGATAATGCCAATTCCAGGCATATTCCAGGAAACAAATGGGCCCATATTTTTAACAGTTTTGTTTGACGATGAACGGATTGCAAGATCAGCAAATTAACTTGATCAAAATTCCATTGCAGAAGATATATAATCAGAAAGAACAAGTTAAAATTAGATATTGTGGTCTTTTGATTGGGTTTTTATTTATTGTTGGCTGGTTCAACTCTTAGATACATAGACTACTTAATCTTTTAAATTGACATAATACAGTTTTTATAATTGACATAATGCTCAAAAGATAATAGAGAGTGGCATCTATATAAAAGTCAAAAAAAGAGGCAATCAAATAAATTTCACGCGTGCCTTCAAATATCTAATGGAATATATTTCTTTTGAATCTTAAGATAAATTCTCAACTACATTTTTATTTATTACACCGTAGGCGTTTCCCTCTTGGAAAGCCTCGGCCTGATTTGTGCATCCAACGGTTGGAGGTGCTGGAGATGGCAATGACTGCCATTGAAACAATCTTGGCCGTCCGTTGCTTTCCACCAGCTGTCCATCCCCAGTTGTCCATCCTTACGGTTGATAGGACGTGTTTCCTTTTTGGAGAAGCCCGGCCTATTTCTTCTATCTAACGGTTGACAGCCAGGAGAGAGCATGGACGACCATTGGACAAATCAGGACTGTTCATTTTCATCCACGACGAATCCTCTGCAAAGAGCATCGAAATCCTTTCAGTCGTTGATATTTTTAGTGGTAGCTGTTTGTCATTTTTTACATGTCATCATTTATACGGTTTCGCATTTTTCACATGTCTCATTTAAAATTCTCACAAAACATTTCTAGCCTTGCCAAGTGCCGACATCCTCTTCCGGGAGAGCATTTCAGTTTTCTAGCCACAACACCCCATACCAAACATATTCTTTGCACAAGATCAAAGCATAACAAAACAAAACCAAATTAAGGCAGGTTTAAGGAGCAATTGGTTTAGGTTTCTATGAAGATTTCTGACGCAGATGAGATCAGATTCTAGTGCACATGAAGAATTTTGCAAGCATCGACATGACGGGCTGAATCGCAGTGATCACAAAGAGACAAACAAACTTGAATAAAAAATTAATGCCAATTTTAGTGAGATTATTATACAGGTTAGAGTAATTATATTAAGGTAGATATTTATATATTATAATGATATTTTTTTTAAAAATAATTATGATTACTAATTTATACAAAATAATTTAAATAGTTGAAAGAAATTTTATGTTTTTTATTTTTTTTATTTCAGCGGACTAATTTTAAAATGTGATTTTTTATTAAAAAATAATTAAATATATTTATTTTTATTTACATCTTTTTTATTCTTTTAAATTATAATTTTGTTAAATAATTTTAATTTTAATTTTATTTTCAAAATTAATCTTTCATTAAATTATTATAATATCATGTACAAATCTTATATTTTTAATTTTATATTACTTTAAATAACATCAAAAATAATTATTATTTTACAATATTGAAAAGAAAATTAATATTTTAAGTTTAAAAAATCTTTAAAATATCCATTAATTTTTTAAAATCATCTTTAATAATATTTTACTTTATTAAAATGTTTAATTTTTTAAAATTTTAAATTTTATTTTACTAATTATCTTTTATATACAAATCATATTTTTTTATTAAATCTTAATATAGTTTATTTTTAATTTAATTTATAAAGAATTTAACTATATTTACCTTCACTTTTATAATATTTTTTATATTAAATCAATATTCAATTTACCTTTCTTAATATTTTTCGTTATATATACTATTACATGTTAGTAATATTTTAATTTAATAAATTAAAACTAGTGCTACTTTTTTTTTATTGAATTAATAATTAATTTGATAATTTTGATATATATTATTTTTTTTAAAAATTATTAAGTATTTGTCGTTAGCTATATACTATTGCAATGAGTTTTTCTTAACGAGTGATTAAAAAATCTCCTTTCAACCAATAGCAATTAATTATTTTTATTTTTCAATTTCTTTTCAGATTTTTCTAAGGTATACATGATAAATTTTTAAGTTAAATTAAATGTTGAAAATTCAAGCTCTGGCTTTTATCTCACATATACAACCACGGAATATCTCTTCTTAGGTTTCTTCATAAGAACATACGGAGTCCTTGGAGCGGAATCCTGGCAAATATACCCCTTCAATCGACGCCGCCTTGGAAGAGTACATTCATGGTGGAGATTTTGATGGATGGCCATTTTCCCTATGGCCAACGTGGCAAGGTGGTGATGTGAACAACCATAAAATAGCCAGCGCACAGAACAATTTTCTACTAGAAGACCAGAAAATGAGACAAACGATGAATAAAGGATGAGATAAACAGTCCTTTCCACGTAGTCCTTCCCACTTGACGCTTTCGGTAATGCATTTCAGACTGACCAATGAAATATATTAAAAATTCAACCGTCAAGATTGTTTACATGGTCACCCAACCTGTTTCCATCATTCTGTGCCATGGATGTCTAAAAATGGGCGACTGATCCACCAATTCCAAGGACCAACTACTTTGCTTCCAATTCAGTTTCACAACGAGAGGTATGGACTACCATTCAAGCCTATTCGTTGTCAGATTTTGCAAAACTCAGTTGCCATTTTGAAAGAGGCTTTCACATTTGATTCCTCTCATAACCTCTGTCACTAATATTTACAGCGCATCACAAAAGGCACCTGCCTTACGCTTGATAAGCAAGATGCGAGGCAGACAAATAATATAATTGCAACAGTAATAAAAGACATGTTTACAAGTAAAACATCATGCAGAACATCAAAATTAAAGTACATAAAATCTGAGGATGCCATTCAACGTTATGAGCATTCAGAAGACGTCTAAAAAATCAAATTCTTTGGCTTCGAAACATCCATGATTTGAACTTTACAAATCAATCCATTCAATCAAGGAAATCAAGCTGGTAAAGCCAAAAGTATAATATTGCACACATATTGCAACCAAGTATTATCAAATAGGTACGGAGATGCATCATATCTTTTAATTCCCTGGTGTTCCATCTATTAAAACCATGGGTTCAAGGATGAGAATTGGCTAAGACTCTCTTGGCTTATCCATTTCCATTTTTGAGTATTTGAAAAAACATTAAATGACTAAGAATCATCCTTGTCGTATGCATATATCCTGCAAAAGCCCTTTATACAAGCTTCACTGGTGTTGATAGAAATGCAGTCGCTGATATAAAAAAAAATTTATATAATTGCTTAGCTTCTACAATTCTCATCATGACACTGTATTAGCAACTCCCAAGAAACACTTCATGCCTACTAAATGCATATATACTGCAAAAGCTCTTACAGAAAGCTATGTGCATCTATCCTACAAAAGTCCTAGCATTTCAAAGAACCACATACAGAAAACAAAAGCCATTATGTAATCATAAAGAAAGAACAGTAAACCATAAATATAAATTATTTCAAACAGTTCGCATGCTTCTATGCTTTGAATCAATCAATCTTGGGCTTTAGATTAGAGCCCACACACTAGACACAACTGTGGGTATTCAAAAATCAAAGGCACTCGTCTTTCTATGCACCCATATGTCAAATACTTGGCACTGAAATCCCCATCAAAAGAACTAGCCAAAATCCACATACATCTGAGTCAAACTGAATTTTTTTGAAAGTTGAATCTTATTAGGCTCCCATACAGTTATGGTATATATGGCTCCATAGTAGTTGTCTCAGCAACCACCACTCGAGAAGATATTCTTGAAAGAAATTCTTTGCTCCATACGTATTGTGGGTCGTAACCCTCTCACTTTTTACCTGCAATATGTTGTTACGAAACCTGGCAGACATGCAGTTTGGAACGTGGAATGCATGCATGTGTTTGAAAGATTCAAAACTAGACAATAATTCTTCTATAAACCTTCCTATAGTTAGGTAACTTTTAGTAAGTCTGAAATATGGTCCCAAGTTTCCTGCCGCGATAGAAACGAATAACCCCTTTTCTGTGGCCCCAAACGCGGCAATTGCTCTGAGACTCTCGTGAAATGGCACATCTCTTGAGCTAAGTGAGATGGAAAGGATATCGACGCCATCAGCAATGGCTTGTTCCATGGCAGCAGCCACGTCACTGTCATCACAATATGTTAACTGAAAAGCCATTTACGTCGGAAGCAATAATTATTTTCCATCACATTTTGAAACCTTCGGGTTGACGTCATATTCTTTCAACTGTGAGAAGGATTGGGTTGTAGGTGTGACACAACTTCCGAGGTGAAAGCTGCTATAGAATATAGTGAATCGACATACATAGGTTGCACTCAACAAATAATGGAAGCTCCACAACACCTTAAATTTGCACATCTGAATTAATATTTAATATTAATTAATAATATATCATAAATCTCACTTAAATTTTGAGGTTATTTTAATTTCTTTAGTGAATTGCAGTTGAATAAATGAAAACCGTCTTTACAGTCAATTGTGTTTCAGGGGGTGGGACTCCCTCAACAACACTTGCACTTAGTTTGACTTTCCACATAAAGTGAAGGGCGTTGATGAACATTTACAATAAAAAAGTGGTCAAATTAACTTCTCCTAGAACAACTAGTGCAAAATCAAAAGCATGCTAGCCCTAGAGAAGCTATGTGCAGACTCAATGGAAAAAAAATTAATCTCCATTTGATTAACAAGGAATATGACAAGCTTCAACAAATAACCAAATACATAGGCATGCCCACAGATAAAATAAGAGAATGTTGCATCAAACCAAAAGTACGCAAACTCCTAATTGCATGTCATTTTATTTGTGTTACATGTATATTTAACATTTTTTTCTATGTCTGTGTGTGTGAATTTAATGTCATTGAGTTGGAATGTCAACTCGTGAGATGTTAAGCATAGGAAAAAACAAGAAAACAATGTCATTGTATTGTCTACAAACAAGCTCCATATAGTGTTGTTGTAGGGTCTTAAAATTTATTTCACTTTATTTGATGTAATCCCACCATAATAGAAAGTTGGCCATCAATTTTAGCAAGGACAAGTGTGTTTTCTTCTTTGTGGTACTCAGATTTGATATAATTATTTGTATATCAATCTAAAATGGGATAAATCTATTAACATAGAGGATTTGAACTCAAGTTTTTGTAAGGTAACTAAAATAAAAGTTGTGGATTATGAAAGAGTAATTGTGGATTACGAAAGAGAGGTCACCTAAACAAAACAAGACCGCATCAATAGATTTTCATCTAATAATGTTATATATAGACGTAGAAAGAGGGAGGGCTATAGGGATAGATAAAGATTGAGTGATATCTATACCAAAATGTGATGACATTAATTTTGCCATTAGTATGCTTAGTGAAAAACATTGACAGAGATCATCGGTACAAGCACTACCGGTGGACTACAAGCATAACCGGCGGACAGCGAGCATACCCGACAGAACAAAAGGTCACGAGAAAATGTTAAGTATGGAATTGACCGACGAACACTGACAAGTGTTGCACCGACAGAGTGAACAGGACATCACCAACGGGTCAAAAACATAACATGGAGATCATCACCGACGATACAGTTTGGAGAACAAAACCAACGGAGCAGAAAAAGCATACCCGACGAACAATTCGAGAAAGGAACACCGACGGCAAAGAAAATCGACCGTCAAAACCGACAATCAGTTAGAAAACCCGCAAATAGTGGATCTGAGAATTACATGTCAGATAAAGCATTGTAATTTTATTTATAAAATTTTAATGTGTTTTAAATCATAACTTGAGGGTCAAGCAAGCTTTATGTAAATGTTTTCATCCTAACGGATCTAAAACATATCTAACTAAAGATCAAGGTCAAATTGTAAACCTTGGATCTAGAGTTAACTTGCGAATCGTTAATCAAAAATTGAGCTAAAATTTAGTATAAATAGATGTTCAATCAATTGTAAGTTATGAATTCATTGTTGTTGATAGCCACGAAGAGCATCTAAGGAGCAGAAAGCAGAATTCATGCAAAGTTCAAAAACAGATTATATCAGTCGTCAAGAACACACAGAGGCTACCGACGAGCAGACAAAGGTATTATTCAATCATACAAAGATGATTACTCATACATAGGAAGCTTTATTGGATCTGTTATCAACAATTGGAGATTGCATACATCATCATATCAAAGACTTATGTAGTTGCATTCTAGCAAGTGCATCACATCTAAAATCATTTTATAGGTGGACTTAACCGTTCTTTACAAATCTCTTAACAGTGTTGCTAAAGCTTCAAACGAAGTAGATCTTAACAAATCTCCACTACAATACTCCTAACAAGGTAGGTCATCAGAAGTGACCGATTGTAAACCTTAACCGGCCCCTTCTTATCTACAGATAGTGAAGTCTTGTAGGTAACAATCCCCACCGCAATTTTTACTTCCTAACAGGAGTTTTCTGCAATAACATATCTTGTGTCGTGTTATCTATTTTCATGAATGTTTCTTGAATGGTTACGTATTAAAGAACTTATGATATGATTGCATATACATAAAAAAAAATATGAACAGTTAAATAAGATAATTTACAAACTGATGATTAAAGGTTAATGGGCTAATTAAGAAAAGTTTTAGAGATACTGATTCACCCCTCCCCTCTCAATACATCATTCCAATATAATTCCAACAAAATGTGTGTCCGAGAGAGAGAGAGAGATGTGTCTAAATTAAGAGATAATGTGTGGGGTGGGGGTAGGGGGCAGAGACAGGCATAAAAAGAAGAAGGTAGAGAGAGGTGTGGAGATGGAGACTGAGAAGAAGAGGGATGTGGAAAGGAGAGAGAAAGAGATAGGAGGGGGAAAGTGCAAATTGAAGATGAAATATATAAAGAGGAGAGAATGAGAGATATAAAGAAAAAGTAGAAAGTGATAGAAAAAGAGATAGAAAGGGGGAGAGTGCAAATGGAAGATGAAATATATAGAGGAGAGAATGAGAGATATAAAGAAAAAGTAGAAAGAGATAGAAAGGGGGAGATATATAGGGATAGAGAGTGATAGAGTGGGAAACATGGAAAGGGAGAGATAGAGAGGAAGAGATTAAAAGATATATAGATGGTATAAAGAGATCTAGAGAGGATGAGAAGGAGTGATAAACAAAAGAACAAATAATTAAATGACCTTTCCATAACTATACAGCATTCCCATTGCACACTAAGGTGCGATTGCTAGTTATTATTCATATTATCAAAAAAGCTTCATACTTAGCCAACTTCTATTGCTCCTGTGCATTTTGATAAATTCAAAATTCTGATACATCATTTTTCTTGTTCTTTTACAGGCCATCAACGATAAATTGTAATGTGACAATTATTATGTATTTCAACACAGATGAAAATTAAACAGCTCAGCTATCTCAGTGTTTAAGAAAACAAACAAAATTACATGAGGTAAAACCTGAATAGATATCCGATATTTTAACTCAACAAAACCCTGATTAATGTATAACTATGAAGTGTCACATTTCAGAAGTACTACAGTTAAATGCTGAAATTGAAATATAAATTAAATGTGATATTTGATTTGAAAAAAAGTGCTGGTGATATAATGTGTTAGACTGTGCAAATGCATATTTTGTGGTAGAAAAAAATAAAAGAATTGTAAAAAAAAAGGTGTTTTCATGGATCTGAAAAAAACAATATGTTTTTACCTTCTTTTGTTGTCTTTGGTACATTTTACATGGAGATTAGCCACTGCCTTTATAAATAGTAACAATGTTGTCAATGAGAAGCTTCATGTTTTGCTACTCCAATGTTATAAAAACATGTCAAAGAAAATGCTAGACTAAGCCTAGCAATTCCTTGCTATCTAGGATTGATTCTATAAATGTAACCACCAAATATCCAACTCTTGCTAAATGCAAGGCCCAAAAGGATCCTATGATTATTTGCTGGACTCCTAGAGCCCACCAAAATAAGCATTGCTGAACAGAAAACCCTCATCACAAAGCCAGGGTTATGTACCATGAAATCAATTGATTGCCCTCAAACAGAGATATGAACCTTAAACCCCTTTACCCCATTATAAGCATTTATTTAATAACTTAAATTAATGTGAAAAAAAATAAGTAATCAGAATTATTAAGATGGTACAAATGTAACACTAAGGGCATGTCCCCTTGCCACTGCTTAAGCTTATTTTGGAGTCATCATAAATTATCAAATTTTGTTGCTTATTTTTTTTATAGGGAAATCAATTTATAGAGAGTCTGTAATTTTTCCCTATTCTTTCTCAATAAGCAGCAACTGCTTATTTCAGGGCTCCTTTCTTTCCACAATAATAGAATAAGATTTCAATTTATACTTTCATTGGCATGCCCCTGACATGAATAGAATACAGTTGTTGAAAAATCCAAGATCCAAGTTCAAATTTACAAACTTTATTAAACAATTACTATAACCTACACAAATAATTTATGTTTCAAATATTCCTTACATTAAATGTCAATCTTAGTATTTAATATTTATGCTACGTACAAGAATGTTTCCAAAGACAAACGTTACCCCAAGAGTACAAAAGCTATACAGACAGTGGTATTACTTCAGTACCCAAAAAGAAACATACTTCCAATCAGTAAAAGGATATGCAGACAACATAAATGCGTACGAGTACTCAAATCAGTAACTCATTTAGCTTCAAATATACCCGTTAATCATGAACGAAATCAACGACGACACCTTGATGTAACAAATCCCAAACTAAGCGAGTCATCAAAAATTTCCAAAAAGCTATTGATCTTATGATTGGGCTTTGCAAAAGCGAACGACGTATATTCCTTTCTTTGCCTCCAGTTGTTTTTTGAAACAATAAGAACCAATCTCAAGTTTTGAAAAAAAATTAAAAAAAAAACATTCATTAATCTATTAAGGGAGAGGACCCAGTAGTTGAGCACCCTAACTTGGCACTTATCAAAATCCTACATGAAAAGTTCAAATCACTCTCATTTTTTTTTTATAGTGGCTTATTTGGCAAGTCCCCTGTGGCCATGTCATCAAATATGATGTCACAGACATGCTTTTTGTCAAGGCATCCAAAACAGCCCCAGAAAAAAAAGCAAGACCAATCATAGTGTATTAGGGACCCCCATACTTGTGCAGCTGATGTGGCATCACACAATTGGTTGCTTTTTAGAATAAGAGACACATTTCATTCAAATAGTCATCATTACCAAAAACAACTTTAAAGTCACAACTATTGATACAATGCTGTCAAAAATATTAGATATTAAATCAACAAGTGTAGGTATAAGTTAACAACTCCTATCAAAACCATTGAAACATGTTGAAAAATACTGAATCCTCTCTCCTAGAAAGAATTTTATAACCTGTACGCAAATAACATAGAATGGAGAAACAAGGAAACCTGCTAAACAAGTGAGGAGTATTACAATCCCTGCCCCAAATGCCCACCCAAAAAAAAATTGAAACTTACAAGGCAACTGCAACAGTATACAAACAGTTCCCACAGCAGTGACTTCACCATTTTCCTCTCATTTTATTTGCTTAAAATTTTACCCTCTCATTTTATTTGCTTAAAATTTTACTTCTAAATTTTATTTAGAACAAATGTTGTTAATATATTCAAAACTTGCTTAAAACAAGTAACAAATTTTGCTATATATAGGGCCACCAGCTCCACAAACAAATTTGAACTGCGGCTTTTTTGAACAGCTTCTAGCCAAGATAAGAACCTACAATTTTTTTCCAATTTTATTATCAAATAAATCGATACCACCATCAATTTAAGAAATGCTCCTAGTTTTTTTCCAACTGTCCTACAAAAATTCTTCAAAAAAGCCTAACTATAAGAAACCCCGCAAAAAAAAAATTAAATTATTTCAGACGATTGGAAAAAAAACTACGCAAAAGGAAGAAGGAAAGAGAAATCAATTGATCAAACACCGACTGACCAGTAGCAATCTTAAATTTTATAGAAAATAGTTCCATTCAACTTGAATGATCAGAAATTATTTCTACATTTTAAATCAAAACAAGACATCTTGTAATGAACAGAAACTCGCCCCTGAATAGCAGTATATGCGTTGAAACCATTTACGACCAATCTCAGGTTAGAAACAACGCACCATACAGACCTAAAAGGCAAAATTACATTTGGCAAGAAGAATCTAGCCCTGCTATAACACTTACCCCTTACTAGCATTAAAACCACATAGCATATATAAATGTCCATTCCACTTATAATTTATACAGAGACAGCCACATAGCATGTACATCATTTGAAAACTTCAAAATAAAAAGGGTTTCCAAATTCAGACATACTGGTGGTGTCAATAGACACCGTAGAAAACAAAAACTGAGAAAGAAAGTTATGATTTGCTTAGCCGGAAGTAAATTTCGTAACAGCCTTGGTACCCTCAGAAACAGCGTGCTTAGCAAGCTCACCGGGAAGAGCCAATTTGACAGCCGTCTGCACCTCCCGCGAGGAAAGAGTATCTCTCTTTGTGTATTTGACAAGCTTGGAAGACTCCCCTGCCAATTTCTCAAAAATATCACCCATGAAGGAGTTCATGATGGACATTGCCTTGCTGGAGATGCCGATCTCAGGATGAACCTGCTTGAGGACCTTGAAAATGTAGATCTTGTAGCTCTCCACGCTTCTCTTCTTCCTCTTCTTCTTGTCACCTGCTGGCTTGGGACCCCTCTTAGCACCCTTTGAAGGGGCCTTCTCCTTCGGCTTCTTCTCTGCCACAGCAGTGGGAGTCTTTTCACCCACCGTCTTCCGATCCTCAGCAGGCTTCTTCTCGGCTGGTTTCTTCTCTGCCTTGGGAGCCATCTCTATCACACCTCACTAAAACCCTAAACAACCAAAATCAAACCAGTTGATTGAATGTACACGAAACAGAGCTGATGGGAAATGATGTAGGGAACTACGGTTTATATATATGCGGCGTCAAGCGTTTGTCATTGGTTGGTCACTGGCGACGCGGATCACCTTATTTGGTCAATCTCGGCCGTACATTACTACTCCAATCGACGGTTAATCTACAACCGATAAGGCTAGGCTTCTTGTCTCATTAGAAACAAATACATTAAGTCAACCTGAACTCATCGAGGTCATTCCAAACTAGTAAACCTATATTTTATAAAAAAATATATTTATTTATTTTTTGATAGGTAAAATATATGTTTTTTACTAGTTTCTAAATTTATGTCTAATATCAAAAAAGTAGTTGAAACCACAAATGTTCATTTAGTCAATCTCGTTCAAAAGCACAAAAATTATGAATATCCAAAGTCATGAAAGCTTCAACCATCTACTCCAACCCAAAATGCAAAATTTATAGCTTACAACATTTACATCTACATTTGCTTATGAGTTTTGTCAATACAAGTATATCGTTGATCTAAAAATTTGCATCCACTAATATTCTTTATATAGTTATTAAAATTTATTGTAGTGTACCAAAAAGCATCGAAGTGTCGAAAATCATAGAGTGTTAGCCATAAGGTAATGGTTTGCAAAGGAACAAAAGCATGGTAGTAGAGGTTTCATCCCTTTTGGCGTGTTTGTTCTTTTTTATCTCTTGTATGTTCCAGTAGTTTGCCTTGGTGAATTTCACTAGCCTCTTCTTGAGCTTCTCCTTGGGTGTTCCCACACACAATACCTCCTCCCAATTGCAAACATAATATTTGATGAAGTCACACCCGTTGGCTGCCTCAGGTTACCTAGCCTCCTTGTTCGAAGAGGCATATCATGACAAAAAAGGGTGGTGATGTTGGGGTGAAATCAGGAGCAGCAAGCCTAGTCCCCATCATTTGCCTTGAATTCTTTGCCTGGTATTGCCACAACCAAGAGGGCATTGAGGCTCTGGCACCATTTCTCACGCACGCAAACTTCCATCACCTTTCAAATCTCCTTGCGCTCACCCAACTCCAAGTACCGCATGAAGAACATGAATGCCACACCAGCAGTTGTTTTGTACTTAGAATTTTCCATCGAGTAATCATCACCCAAGAAAATCCCCATTGACTTGAAGAAAAATGGGTAATCTATGTTGAAAATAAACTTCATTTGGTCCTATGTGACCCTTCCCCAAAAAGTCATATGTTATTTCTTTGTGCAATGGTTGAAATTGGTTTCTGTCGTTGTCCTCAACACCTCCCACCACCAAACTTTGCTTGAGAATGAAGAATATTTCTTGAAGTTGCAGAGATTGAAGAATGGGCAACCTTCATTCAAGAATTCTCTATGAAAAGGACCATCCACACATTTTGCAACCTTGGGTATTACATTGCATTTAATGCTCATGTATTGCTCAGATGCCACCTCGCCTTAAAATACCAAGTCATGATTACTCTGATGGAAAGTCATTGCCCATTTGGAGAGAGAATCAACAACTTGATTGTCTTCGCTTAAAATGTGAGTGATTTTAATTTTTTTTATTTTCTAACTTGTTTCTAATGATGTGGATTATTTTATTCATTTTCCATGCTTAGGCCTTGTGGTGCAGGAGCACCTAAGGTACATGCACACCAGGAGGATAAGGGTCACAAAATGATCTATTTGAATCATTTTTGACATGTTAAGAGTCATTCAAGTCATATGAATGTATTTATAAGCAATGTAAGGTTAATGTGTCCAAACGAGCAAATTTGTAAAAGTTGTCCTATTAAGGTCCTGAATTGGTCAAAAGGTCAAATTTGTATAAAACAACCATGGAAAGGTAAAAATGGTTGTAAAAATTCATTACTAGTCAATCCCAATATGTTTGGAATGTTCTTGCAAGATTTTGGATCATATGTAGCAAAAATGTGAAAGTTGCTTAAAGGTTGTAACATTACAACTTTGCAAAAAGTACAAAAAGGGATTACAAGAATGTAATGAGTTGGTTCAAAAGCTGGTTGGGAAGTTGTAGGAAGTTGTAAAAGGGTTATAAACCCATCAATGGTCGAAATCAAAAGAGAGAGTGCATTGGGAAGCATTGGAAGCATTTTGGTAACAAGTTCTCGTTGTTTCAATCTATTGTTGTTGTTATCTTAAAGGTTTTCTTCCTTTTTCCAAGCCTTGTATAGCCATGTACAACCTAGAAATAAAGTTTTATTAATGTGGCAGTGTAGAATAATGAATAATCTTTCCATTGCTTTTGGTTTGAGTTAATTTCATGTAGATTTGAGAAAGTTATGGATGTTTTACGGACTACAATTTTTAGGTTTTCTAAAAATAGTCAGGAATAAATGTTTGGTACAGACTCGTACAGAAGAGTTACGACCTCTAAATGGATGCATTTGAAATATATGTGAATCAGCTTTAATTTTCAACTGATCTGAGGGATTTTCATTAACTATAACTAAAGTTGTGTTATTTTTTGTAAAAACATATTTAAAACCCTCGTCAATTGGGACTTGTTGAATGTTTAATCAATATCCTTTGATTGCGCCGTTGGAAATGATTGTAACTCAGGTATTTCATAGTATATTGGATACTATTTTATATGTATTTGATTTCACATCAAAAGGATTTTTATGTTGGAAGATATTCGATGCCCTAGGCGGACTCCATATGTATCCTTTCTTGTTTTATGACAGTAAAAATGGGTGTTTGTGCAGAAGGTATAACTTTTGTTTTCACTGTTGGATCTTGCGATCTTTTGGATATGTTGTTTTTATCCTAATTTTATACATACTCACCGTAGGGATTTACCAAGTATTATTTGGTGTGAATGTTATTGATGTCTAAGTGCGGATCTCGAAAAATGCTAAATGGAAGTTGATGATCATAGTTCAATTGATGTATTTGGAAGAGTATGGTGATAGGAATTGAAGACTAAGCGATAATGTGAACATTGGGTTTGATATGTTCCTTGGGAGCACTGATGTTAAGGTTGTGATGCATTTTTATGTGATTGTATGTTTGTGATGCATTGGTATTGGTTTGGATCCTAATGAAGGATTGATGATTGTTAAGATAATTTGATGAAGATGATAGTTATGTTGTTTGGTGATTGAATATGCGTCTAATATGATGAAGTTTTTGATGAATTTGTTGAAATGATTGATTGGATCAGCTGGATCCTATAATTTTGGTTGAGTTCCTTGATGATTTGCATCACCTTGTCATTGTAAATGGCTTTGACTACAAATTGTGAGTCCCCTTCGAGGAGTAAATGGTCAACCTTGATCTTCTTCGCCAACTCTACAACTAGTAATGTTACTTTTACTTCCACATCATTATTGGTGTCATATCCAAGCTTGCGCACCTCAAATGCAAGAATATTATCATTTGAGTCTCGTGCCACACACCTAGCACCAGATGGACCTAAGTTGCCTCTAGATGCCCAATCAAAGTTAACTTTGATCCATCCATTTTCACCTCACATCAATCCTTAAAAGATGGATGAACCCATGAAGTAAAATTTGTAAGAACCTTTGTAGCCTCAAAAACTATGTGCCTAGAAAGCTCATCGAGAAGATCCAATTTGATAGTCGTTTGCACCTCCCACAAAGAAAGAGTATCCCTCTTTGAGTATTTCACAACCTTTAAAGATTCCCTTGCTAAATTTTCAAAAATGTCATTCATGAAGGAATTCATGATGAACATTGCCTTACTGGAGATGTCTATCTCAGAACGAACCTGCTTGTGGACCTTGAAAATGTAGATATTGTAAGTCTCCTCACTTCTCTTCTTCCTCTTCTTCTTTTCACCAGCTGCCTTGGGAGATTTTTTGGCAGCCTTGGAAGGAGCCTTTTCTTTGGACTTCTTCTCTGTAGTGGCAGTGGGAGTTTTTTCCCCCACAATTTTCCTCTCCTTAGCCTTCTCA
>MU224572.1:418879-429731 GCA_018584345.1 Thuja plicata | reverse complement strand
ATATATATATATATATATATTGTGTGTGTGTGTGTGTTGTGTCAATCATTTGTCATTGGTTGGTCACTTGCGATGCGCATCACCTGATTTGGTCGATCTTCGTTGTTCATTACTACTTCAATTGACGGTCTAGCGGTGATGATAATTGATGTTAGTCTTTGCCTTTTAAAGAGTGATCTTGTCGCTAGGCAATCTACGACAAATTCTGAATAGCAAACTAAAACATAGCTTTACCCTTCACACCGTACCTACTACAATCAGTGACAAAAGCCTAATGTGAAGTTTAAATTAAAGATTTTCTCATATATAATTGTATACACCCTAAATTGGTCGACGAAAGTCAAGTGGTTAAATCAAGTCAAAATCATGGATTAATTTAAAAATCCATTAATTAATTAAATTCAAGTCGAGAGATTAATTAAATTTGAAAAATCAAATAAACTATGTAATTGATTTAATCAGTTGATTATATAATTCAATTGAATTAATTAAATCCAACCCATCTAATTCCCATACATGGCTAATTTAATTAATTGTTTAAATTAATTAATTCCTAAATTCTTTCAAAAACCACTGAGGGACAAAATCAATTCAACCAATGGGAAAGGAGGATTGGAAGCACATGGATCACACCGGGGCTTTACTATCTTAGCCATTCATTTAGTGTTTGCTATCCTAACCCTTAATTTTTTCATCTTGTCCCCATATTTAAAACACAACTCAACATCTCTCATCTAATCATGATTAAATCACTCTACCCCCTACCCTTGGGAAAATCCTATAAAGATGAGGTATTTATTAATACAAATCACCACTTTACATCCATTATCAAGTGCATTACCAATATAGGAAAATTGGCTAACAACATAGACATAATTTAATTTTGCATTATAGTGTTATAATGGAGCGTTTAGGATAAATTTTAAATGGAATTGAGCATATAGATGAGCATTATTAGCATTCAATTAGGCATAGTTGAGCATCATTTCATCATTTAGCACTCTCATTTTAAGGATTGTCACTTTAGGATTGCTGATTGCAACTAAGAGCATTCATTTAGTCTTCTTAGATAGAAAAACATGAGAAGCTTTCAGTGCCTGTACATCAGGACTTGTGGAAAAACACAGGAAAGTGAAGAAGCCTGCACTCTGAATTCATCACAAAGAAAAGGAAGCTAAGAGATTGCAAAGGTATGAGAAGAATGTTTGTAATGCAAATATTTTGGAAAATTTAAATGAAGATGTCAAATATTATAATATTATTTGAAAGTTGTTAATGCTTACAAGTCTAAGTTTGTTTCATTGAATTGGATATTTTCTCCTTAGGAATTGGAGTGAATTTGCATGTCCTTTTGAGCAAATTTGTTCAATATTTTGGGTTTTGTTCACTTTGAATTTCCTTGTGTCGAACTAACGTTTATGAAGGGGATGCTTAGGAGTGAGAATGATCACCAAGGTATGTATTGAAAAACAAAACATTCTAAAAAATGTGCATATAAGCTTCGAATAAGGTGAGTTCTAAAACCTTTGATTACAAGTCATTTGCTTAAATTGTGACATTTCAAGGTTTGAAATCTAGTATAAATAGAAACCCATTATTATTTGTCAAGGACGATATTAGACCTATTCTCTCATATTTTTAAGATGATCAAAATTCCAAACATGTTGTATTTGACAATAGAAAGAAAGGTTAAGGGATGAACAAACACGTAATTACAAAGCTTCATTGTTTGTGAACAATGGTATTAGGGCTATTATTTCACTTTTCTCTAAGTGATAAAAATGCTAAAGTACACTAGTTCCTTAGATTAAAAGGCTTGGAAATGAACAAATAATGTCTATTCTGTTTGGGAGATAAAAGGTAATAGGGATATTCTCTCGCTCTTTTAGGGTGATCAAACTCCTAAAACTATCTTTTTCTTCAATTTCGCTTTATAAATTGCAAGTGATTTAGAACCATAGAGGGCATAACTCCCAAGTGCTTTATGAAAGTCATGAGATGGAAGGCCCAAAGTGAGATACAAAACCGCTTTAACCACGATTGATCCAACTCACTCTAAAAATAAATACTTACATCCTTAATGGGGTGGAAGACAAAGAGCATTGCAATAACTTTCCTTCAGTAGTCCTAACGAATTGTGCAAAAACTCCTTGGCATTGGCGGGAAGCTCTCATAATTGAGAGGTTAAAATAAAGATCTTTGAACATATTATTGACTAAATCTTGGTTAATTAATAAGCCTACCTATTCAAACCATGTTAAACCAAAATTGAATTTAGGTAGATTTATTGAAGTATTTTCTTGTAAAGGCCTTGTTAAAACATTTGAGAATATACATTTTTTGTGTAGCTTTTTACAGGTTAGAAAACATGTGTATTTTTTGTTTTCTGTGCTTGATGATACATGATCTCAAAGAAAACAAAACCCATTAAAAGACCCAAAGTTCCCAAACATCATCATTCTTTTCAAAAAGATATCCTTTAAACAAAGATCCTAAACTTGTTTTCATGCTGATTTGGACGAGATCCCATCACATTAAATTGTCTTTAAAAGAAGATAGAATCATGCTCAGAGAAGAAATACATTATCTAGATGCGACTCCTCACTCTCCTTATCAACCCTTTCAAGAAAATATTCAAGAGGAAAAATTAGAAGAAGTTCCAATGGCAAGTAATTCATGGTATGAGGCTAACAATATTGGGGATAACCATGATGGAGAAGTAACTAAAGAAAAGGTTAATGAGGCTGTCCAAAACCCTTTATTTATGAAGATGATGGAAAATATTTTAGAAAGATACAAAGATAGATATTTCCTAGACTTGGATAAACTAGGGTTTAAACTCCCTCATGATTTTTATATGTCCAAATTAACATTAGATGAGGATGAAGACACCCCTTTGAAAGTCATGAACCAACAACTCAAGTATCTACAAGCACAAATGGATAACATGAAGAAAGTGGCTGCTCCAAAACAAATTTCAATTGAAGCCATTTGCCCTTTCCCATTTGAAAAGAATTTATTCATGAAACTTTTTCCTCAAAACATGATATTTCCGAAGTATAAAAAGTATATGGGTACAACAGACCCGCGAAACCACACAAGGGAGTTTGGAAAATTGAGTGTGGGATTCCTCCATGAACCCACTTATTTGATGAGGTTGTTTCCTATAAGCCTTGGTGGGATAACAATGGAATATTTTTCAAAGTTACCTCTGGGTAACAAAACCTTTGAGGAATTGATTTCAAAATTTATCAATCAATATTCCTACAACATTGAACGATAAATCACCATGTTAGACTTGTGTAATACCAATGAAAGAAGTGGGGAAGCATTTTTTATTTTTCTACAAAGATGGAGAAGGGTCTTTGCTAAATATCCACGAAGTGTACCTTGGAAGAAAAAGATGGATATGTTCACAAGCAACTTGAACACAATAATGAACTTCAGGTTACAACTTCAATGTCCCCTGAACTTTGAAAAGATGATAGAAAGTAAAATGGAATCAGGATAGAATATGCTTTAATCAGAAATGGGGAACTAAAGCTCTATAAATATAACAAAGTTTTTTAAAATAACAATGATACCACTTTGAATAATAATTCTTCAAATAAAAGCAATAATGATAAACCTAAGTTTTGGTTGTAGAACAACAACAAAAATTTAGTCAATGACGGAGTAGTGAATGCCCACAATCCAAAACCTAAGCCTTTCAACATTTAAAGTGGCTCCACTAGTTAAGATAATAATGTCAACCAATCCCCCAAAAATGTTTTTAACAACAACAACTCTTTCAACAAAACCAATGGAATCACAAGCCCAAACCCAACTTCATGTCTCAATTTACATCAGGACCAAGAAGAAAGTTTACTCCAATGGGAGATCCACTTGAGACATCCCTAAGAACCCTCATTGCCAATAAACTTATAACCCTAACAGATTCAAGACCTTATGAACCCCAAGTGAATCCATAACGGTGGAGTGATTCCAATCATTGTGAGTATCATGATAATAAATGATATAAAACTAATGAATGTACGAGGTTGAAATTTTTTTGGTACAAGACCTCATTGATGGTGACATAATTCAAGTTGATGGTCCAAAGAATAATTAATATCACATGGCATTCAAGACCCCTTTCTTGAATCACAATAGAGTTGAATATTCCAATTCCAATCAAAACCACAAGAGAGGAGACAACAAAGTTAATTTTGCAAATATGTATGACAATACTATCAAATTCCTCTCTAGCTATTAAAATGTCGGCAATGTGGTTGTGGTGACAAACAAGAAAAGGAATCTTCTAATGTTGTGACTGGGGGGAAAGCTTCCAAAATCACCTTGTCAGGAGTTTCCACTAAATAAAACTTACCTAATCCTTCATCATTTTCATCCAAACAATAGAACTCTGTTGATCAACTCCAAAAGACACCAACTCAAATTTCAATCTTGGACTTACTTAAACTTTCACCTACACACAAGGAAATTTTGGAGAAAGCTTTAGTGGATACGACGGTCCCCAATAACTTAGATGTGAAACAATTTCAAAATATGGTTAGTCACCTCATTTCTCCCCACAGTCTTTCATTTTTTGAGCAAGATGATATGTCTTAGCACCATCCCTAAAATCTACCCTTTCATATTGAATTCTTTTCCAAAATCATAGGGTCAAAATAGTATTAATAGATGGAGGTGGTGGTCTAAATATATGTACTTTGAGCTTGGTCAAAGCCTTAAAATATTATGAGAATGTTATTGATCCTAAAAGAAAGATAGTTATAAAGGCTTATGACGATGAATAAATGTCCTTAAAATGGATGGTCACTTTACTAATTAGAGTGAGTCATATTCAAAAGGATACAATTTCTCAAGTTTTAGACCTTAAGTTGACATACAATATTTTTTTGGGTAGACCATAGATCCATGCCATGCAAGCAATACCTCCACTTATCATCAATGTGTGAAGTTTCCATACACGAGTCAAGAGATAATTATTGGTGGAGATTTGAACCCCTTTAAATATTGCAATAATGTTAAACCAGGGATGAATTCATTTGTTCCTCATAATAGTGAAGGATCTACATCAAGTCCACCCAAGCAACAAGACTAGGAAGACATCCCTATTCTAAGTTCAAAATTGAAAGAGAAATAAAAACAAGATTTAAATGATGAGACTATTCCCTCAAATAATGAAGAAATTAATCCATCTCCATCTCAAAAAGGCAAGGAAATAGTTAGTTTCATATAATAAAATAAAGGGAATCTTAGTTCCTCAAATTCAAATTCTTTTATTCAAGAGGGATTACAATCCTCTAAATCAGAAAAGGGGAAAGAAAAAATGACACAATATAAAATGATGGACATCATGATGAAGAATTTTGAAAAGCAATGCAAAATTCATCAAAAAGTTGTAGGGAAATACTCTATATCATTGATGGATATGCCTATTTCTCCTAGGTCCCATGGCAAACCCTTTGATTCAAAGATCAAAAACCTCACAAATTTAATAAAAATTTTGTAAGGGCTAGAAAATCCTCAAATGAAGAAGAAGATAATAAAATCCTACAATGGTTATATAAAGATGAATAAGAAGAAATTTCAAGTGAAAGAGTTCAACATATTAGCATCCCTACACATAAGTATGGGAAAGGCTATCAAATTGCAAAGAGAATGGGCTATCAAGGATCAAGAACTCTAGGCAAAATAAATAAAGGGTTATTGGAACCTATACAACCCATATGGAGGTCTAGTGAAGAAAAATTAGGAATAGGATATCTTGATCAATGTCATAATCAAAAGAATTATTCTAATCCTTGTGAACACATAAATACGTTAGATTTAGAAAGTGAGGATGAATCAAATGAATATGAATGAGATTCATTATTTGAGGAATCTTCTTATGATAAATAAATTGGGTTTATCCATTCTTATACCTCTACATCGAAGGAAGTACCAATTAAAAATAAAGAATGGGTAGGAGAACCTTATGTACCATCATTCTTAGAGGGATCTAGGTCTAGGTTTAGTGTATAATAATTTTTCCTGCAAGAAAATCAAGAGGACTCTAGTGAGGAAAATTTTGATCCTAGCTCTATGGACCATCTAGAGGAACACACATGTCATATATTTAAGAGATACAATGTATGTGTCTTCAAATGAAATCATGACCCTAACTCCAATATACCCAAACTTTCCAATTGTCCCTTTACCCCTTGTTCATCTTGAGTTAATTGATTGGGAACAACTTGAGCCAAACGACATACCTATGTTTCAAGATGACCATTCCTTATCTGTATACCTAAATGCGGTTGAACCATCTTTCACCAATGAATCATATCAAGAATCAACAAGTAAGGGAGGTGCCAAATTTCTTAGTCATAAAAAGAAAAATAAAAAATAAAATAAAAATGGAAATATCTAGTGGTGAAAACCATTATGTGGCAGTGATAGATCATGAAAAAGTAAAAATAAATGATGAATCTGAAGGTGAAAAACCCAATTGTGGCACTTAAGGATTAGAAATTTGACACCTTACCTGAGCATTATGAAGAGACATCACCTATTGTGATAGAACCAATAGAGAAGGTATCCATTGAAAGTGAAACAGAACCAAAGAAAAAAGGTATCCATTAGCAACATCTTTAACTAAGGAAGAAAGGAACGAGTTTATTGAATTCTTCAAGGACAAACAAGTGAACTTTGCATGGTCATATACAGATATGCTCAGATTAGATTCATATCTCATTATGCATCATTTGAATATGCACTAGGGCTTAAACCAATTAAGAAAAATTTGAGAAAAATAATCCCCATATAGCTCTATTGGTCAAAGAAAAATTGAAACAACTTTTAGAATCTGGTTTCATTAGAGTCATTGCCTATGCAAAATGGATCTCAAACATAGTGCTAGTATCAAAATCGGATAAAAAACATAAGATTGTGTACAAATTTTATAGATCTGAATAAAGAATGCCCTAAAGATGACTTCCCTTTACTAAGTATTGACACGAAAATGGATTTAACATAAAGGCACTCAATGTTTTCACTTATGGATGGCTTTAGTGGCTACAATAAGATAAAGATAGCTTGGGAGGACCAGGATAAAACTTCTTTCACTTGTGCGTGGGGTAAATTCTATTGGAATGTGATGCCATTTGGTCTCAAAAATGTCAGAGCAACACATCAAAGAGCCATGACAACAATATTCCATGATATCATGCATACTTTCGTGGAGGACTATGGGGATGATATCCTAGCAAAGTTACATACCAGAATTGAACACTTTCTATTTTAGAGAATTTTTTCACAAGATTAGAGACATTCAAAGCAAGATTAAATCCCCCAAAAATGTGCTTTTGGATTCCAATCAGGAAAATTACTTGGTTATATTGTATCATCAAAAGGTATAGATATTGACCCCGCAAAAGTCAAAGCTATTATGGAGATGAGGGCACCTACAAACATTATCCAATTGAGATATTTACAAGGAAGGATATAATCAATAAGGAGGTTTATCTCACAATTGGCAGAAAAATGCCACTCCTTTACTAAGTTATTACACCGAGAAATATTATTTAAATGTGATACTCAATGTGAAGAAGTTTTTGCACTTTTAAAGAAATATCTCATGAATCCACCAATCCTAGGAAAGCCACTATTACTCTACATTTCAGCCACAGAAAGATTGTTGGGAGTTTTGATAGCACAAGAAGATGAAAATGGAAAAGAAAAAAATAATCTACTATCTTAGTAGAACCTTGATAACATATGAGCTTAATTATACTTTTACAAAAGAGCATGCCTAGTGGTAGTTTTTACTTCCCAAAAACTACGACAATATATGTTGGCACATAAGATAAAGCTCATTGCTAAGATAGATCTTGTCAAATATCTTCTTAGTAAAACAACACTGACAAGAAGGTTGGCTAAATGGGTCGTGGTCCTAAGTGAATTCGACCTTGAATATGTTGACTGAAAGACTAGTAAAGGGAAATTTATAGCATATCATTTAGCAAAAGCTCCATTATCAACTGAAGAACCCAAACAAGTTGAATTCTCAGATGCATCTATTCTCAACATTGAAGTCAAAGCATGGACATTATACTTTTATGGGTCGTATACTCAACCTGGCTCAAGGGAAGGTATACTCCTCATCACACCTCAAGGAAATACCATTCCTAAATCATACAGACTCTTGTTCTCATACACAAATAACATAAAAGAGCATGAGACACTTTTAATTGACATCAAAATGGATTTAGAATGGAGAGTGACAAAATTACAAATTTATGGTGATTCCCAATTAGTGATCAATCAAATTAATAACGAATACCAGACAAAGGATGAAAACCTAATACCTTTCAAAAATATGGTGAATGATCTAAAGAAATACTTTGTCATGATCACTTTTAAACAAATTCCAAGAGGTGAAAATAATGCAGCAGATGCTATGACTAAATTAGCCTCTCTTCTACAAGTACCATATCAAAATGTTAATTATGAATTCTTGGTGGAAGAAGTGGTGAAACCCACTTACAACTTACTTGAATCCCAAATAGTTTGCCTACTTGTGGGTCATGATTCCCATTTATACCGTCCCATATATACCTATCTTAAAGACAATACCTTACCAATGGACCAATCTTGAAACCAGAAAAGAAACTTCATAAGACAAGCCTCATGTTATACCCTTGTATCTAACACATTGTATCACAAAGGTCTTAATGGAATTCTACGTATATGTTTAGAGAGTGAGGAATTGAAAACTACCTTACAAGACATTCATGAGGGTATATGTGGGTCACACTCTAGTGGTTTTACCTTAGCTAAGAAACTTCTTAGGATGGGATACTATCGGCCAACAATTGAAAAATATGCTTGTCAAATTGTAAAGCTTTGTCGGTGTAACAACCCAAAATTGGCACCTAATATCCTAATCAATTTTGGTGCATTTTCTTATCTTCGAATTCCTATTGTACTAGGCAAATTCTTCTCCTAATTGACTTTAATTGACTGAGTTTCAAATGCAGAAAACCCAAATTTGCATAAATCTGGCATTACATTTAATTCCTAATTCTCAAACGATTATTAGCTAAAAATCCCTATGATTAATTGATTTAAATCTAAAGTCCTAAGTGCTTTTAATTAAATCAATTCCACCCCCTTTGGATAATATACATAAAAGGAATTGAAAGGTTATTTGATCATTGGGTGAATTATCCTTGAAAAGGAATTCCATAATTCCATGTGAAAGGACACTTATGTGGCAATAATTCATTCTTTTATTTAAATAATCTTTGCTTATTTGTCTCAAATGGAGAATGAAGAGACAACTGTTTCTTTTCAAGAAACTCTTCACTCTCTTTCCTTGGTTTTCTATAAATTGGACTTCTTTTCTTCATTAGAGAGGAATTTTGGAGAGCATCAATATTATAGGCAATTTGTATTTGATTTTCATGTTTTAAGCTCAATTTGCATAATTAGTGTAAATTTCAATTGGAATTAAAGATGTTTTAGTTTTCATTTATGATTTATCTAACATCTCAATTTTGTGCTTTCAAGCTTTCTAGATTCATTGCAAGTTCAAATTCTAGCTAAAAAGCATTTCTTTCATAGATTACAAGCATTCTCATTTCTAGATTAGAAGCATTTGATTTTCTTAGATTATTTGCATTTTTCTTCCATAGCCTAGTTGCAATTCATTTCCATAGCTTAATCATTTCTCAATTCATAGATTAAGAGCATCTTCTCATAGGCTAGTTGCAGATTTCTCATAGAATAATGGAAATTCTTCTCTTCTTGCATTCTTAAAATCCTCCATGTTAGCAATGGTCAGGTTGTTGGCTCTCGTTCTAAGGGTAAAACTCAACATCCACAACTAATTAGGAGGCAACAGGTCGCCTCAATCGAATTTGCAGAACAAATAATTCATGTTTGTCTTTGTGAACTGAGCGATTGTGTAAAGACTATGTTGTGTTTGTGTTGAATTCAGAGGTCTACATTCAGCATACAACATTTTGGCGCCCACCGTGGGGCAGAAAAAAACAATTTCTGGCCTCATTTTCAAATCTATTGACTGTGTTTTTCAAGCTCTTTCGTATGTCCGTACTGCACTGGTATAGAGTCTCGCGCAAAGTTTTGCGTCGAGCCGCGCGAAGATTTGCTCCTAGTAGCACTTTCTCGCGCGAGAAAATAGAAAGCTCACACGCATCAAATCACTCTCTCACGCGAGAAAACAAAAATCTCATGCGTGTTGAAGCACTTTCTCACGCGAGAAAACAAAAAGCTCGCGTGCGTCGAAGCACTTGTTCGCGTGCGTCGAAGTACTTTCTCACGCGAACTTGTACAAACAGGCATTTAAAATTCAAAATTTTTAATCTATTATTTCTCTGTTCTGACCTCTGTTTTCTGCTCTAATTTTTCTTTTTCTGGTTTTCTACTACAGCATAACAGTGGTTTGCAGGTTTGCTTGTCAAAGATTAAAACATTCTAATGGTTTACTTGCAGGACGATAGTCAAAGACATTATTAAAACGTCATGTTTGTTTACTGTTTTTCATTCACATAGTCTAAATAGGACTTTGTTAAAATTTCATAAGGATCCCGATAGAAAAGTAGGGCAATAGGCTCTTCATTAGATGGAAGTGATGCCCATGGATGAATCCAAAACCCAGATGTTGCTAGCATGACGGATACTTGGGGAAGCAAAGCAAGACAAGTGAATCTTTAACACTTCTACTTGTTAGGGGATTATGCTCTTCTCTCTTTGAGAGAATCAGAAACCCAAAGACTTATGGATTTGGTGGAGTGAAACTATCTCAGTGATGAACATGCTTGATGTGTTTGGGTGAGGTGCA
>MU224572.1:386804-403578 GCA_018584345.1 Thuja plicata | reverse complement strand
GCATTGTAGTGTTATAATGGAGCATTTAGGAGAAGTTTTAAATGTAATTGAACATATAGATGAGCATTATTAGCATTCAATTAGGCATAATTGAGCATCATTTCTTCATTTAGCACTCTCATTTTAATTTATATATATGCTAGTAGTAGTCACAACGTGCATAAGAAATTGAAAAAAAAAATATAAAATTATATAGCATCATTTTATTAAATTGTAATCTTAAGGTTGGGTTTTTGATACTATATCTAAGTATGTATCCATCATTTGATTTATGGTTAAAAATATGGTTAGGATTAGGGTAGGATTATATTTAGGACCTTAGGGTTGATGGTTATGGTTCAGATTTTGTTTAGAGTTAGGATTGACATCATGGTTACACTTAGGGTTAAGATTACAGTTAGGGTTAGGGTTAAGGTTTATGTTATGAATAGATTTAGAGTAAGCATTATGGCCACAATTAAGGTTTATGATTAGGAATGTGGTTATAATTAGGGGTTACATCATGGTTAAGGCTAGAGTTAGGGTTTGGGTTTGGGTTATAGTTAGAATTAGGGTTAATGGTTAGGTTTGGGATTATTATTAGGGTTAGGATTTAAATCATGGTTATGGTTTGGTTAAGGCTAGGGTTCAGAGAATGGTTATGGTGAGGGTTAAAATTATGGCTAATGTTAGGGTTAGAATTTTGGTTAGAGTTAGGGTTTAAGGTTATGTTTTTTTATTAAAGTTATAAGAGTTACAGTCTACCTTATGGTTAATAGAAGGGTGTGGGGTCTATTTAGGACAAGTTTAGACTTACAATAAAGTTTAGGGTCAAAATTATGATTAGGGTTAGTATTTATATCGATATTTGGTTTGGGCTCACACTAGGGTTTAATTAGGGTTAAGGTTAGTTTGAGAGTTAGGATAAAGTTTATAGTTAGGTTTTAGGGTTGAAATTTAGGTTTACATCATAGTTAGCATTAGGTTTTTGATCAGTGATATAGTTAGATTTAGGGTTATTCATTATTTAGAAAATAGTTAGGGTTAGTTTTAGAGTTCAAGTTATGGTCAGGGCTTGAGTTAGGATTATGGTGAGGGTTAGCATTTAGGGTTAAGGTTATAATTATGGCCAGTTATAAGACTTCCATAATGCTTAGGATTAGAGTTATTATTTGGATTAGGATTTAGGGGAGGGTTAGGGATAGAGTTTGGGTAGTAGTTACGTTTAGGGTTTAGGGTCAGAAATGGGATTGTGGTTATGTTACCTTAATTTTGAAACTGCCCAAATTTAAACTTTCTAATCTCATCTCTGTCTCATGTATGATAATTCTTATAATCTGGTTGAACTTTATATACTCTTGAACAAAATTTAATTATCATCATTTTCACTATTGAAAGAAAAATGTAGTCCTAATTTCACATATACAACTATCATGTTTTGTCATCAAATTCCAATGCCTTATGGCAGTGTGTCTAAAGTTGTGACGCCCGACCACAGACATGACCATTTTCTTCAAACAAGCTCATGGATTTTGAAAGTCCATCATATAATTGGGATTTCAAGGTTCTCCTTGAACTCTTAAACATAAAAAAAAGTTCTCACATCTCCTGACATCACTAACAATAAAGGGAGCCTTCTATGAAATGTCTCAGACCTGATGAAACTCTTTAAGGAATGATTTTTAAATAAGTTTAAAGTTCACTTTAGAGTCGGGTAGTCAAGGTCTTTTTGAAACTCACTAACTCAAATAAGTATGGACTCAAAAGTTATATGCCACCCTAAATTGCCAATTATTTGCATTGTTAGGCAGATGCATATTTTCCTAACTCCTGAAATCTCTGACATAGTGCTTATTCTAGTCCTATTTATTGACACATGGATATTATATGATGCAGTTGGAAGCAAATAAATTTGTATTTATGTTTATCATCTCTAGGCTTTTGAAATCATATAAATCTCTAGTGCTTATCATCTCTAGCCCAACGAAGTACCTGGAATCATCCAAAGTGTCGATTAGCCATAAATATATTCCAAGTGAATGTTGTACTCTAATATTTTAATTAATTGGTAGTGAATTAAACACCAGGGATATAGGAAGGTGAAAGATTTAAAAGGAATAAATTTGTAATCAATAACCTTTTCCAAGAATTAGTTACTTAAAAACTAAAAAATTCTTACTAAAAAGGAGGAAGGATATATATGTGTGTGTGTGTGTGTGTGTGTAAATGAAAGACAAGATAAAGAGGGGATTCCAAATTTTGAAAGCTTATGCTTGGAAGGAGGAGATTTTTTTGATCTTTTATTTTAAATGAGGAATATCAACATTTTGTTTTGAAAGAACATGACCAATCTTTATGATTGATATTTTATTATGCTGATTGTAGTCATCCTCGAATTATTTTATTTGCATATCAAATCATAAGCATTATTATTTTATGAACTCTTGGTCATTGATATTCATGCAATCTTCAAGGGAGTTACTGTTATTTTCCTGATTCTTTGTGGTGGGTGTGAAACAAATGAACTTTGTGTCATTTCCTTCCACTCTCACTAGTTTGTAAATATATTATTCACATTTGTGTCATAGCTATGTGATGTGTTGATGTTAGTTTCCTTTTATGTTTTCTGGTCAAAGGCATACCACAAAATTAAATTACATCATAAGAGGGAGTTGTGCCTCTAAAATTCAAAGGAAGGTCATATGTTCAACATAGATTTATCCAACTGTTGGTTTTTAGTTTTGTCTTTCATCTTGGGTATTGGTGAGTCAATTTGAAGATGTTTTAAGAAGGACAAAAATCTGAACTAACATATTACAATTAAGTTTACATAATGGTTGGGTATTGGGTTTGGCATATATCTAGGAAGAGGGTTAGAGTTAGGGTTAGGGTTTAGATTACAGTTAAGGTTATCATTTAGGAATTTGGTTTAAATTTATATTAGGCTTGTGGTTTACACCATTGTTAAGGTCAGGGTTAGGGTTAGCATTATGATTATGGTTAGGATTATGATTGTGATTAGGGTTTAGGGTTATGATTAGAACTATGTTTAGGTTTAGGGTTTTATATGGTTGTAGGGTTAAGGCTAGGGTTGGGGTTAGGATTATAATTAGGGCTTAGTATTCTAGTTTAGGTTTTGGTTAGGGTTAGGGTTTATATCATGGTTATATTTTTGGTTTAGATTATGGTTAGGATCATGGTTACAGTTAGGGTTAATATTTAGGGTTATGGGTAGAACTATGGTTAATTTTAGTTTTTCATCATTATTCTATGATTATAGTTTGGATTATAGTTAGGGTTAGAGTTTAGGGTTAGGACTATAGTTAGTGTCAACATTTAGGTTTATGGTTTAGATTATGATTAGGGTTATGGTTGGGATTTGGGTTAGGGTTAAGGTTAGAGTTAGGATTATGGATAGGGTTTAGGTTTAGGACTGTGGTTAGAATTTTGGTTAGGGTTAGGGTTTACATCATGATTAGAATTAGAGTTAGGGTTAGGGATGGAGTTATGATTATGGTTACGGTCAAGGTCAGGCTCAGTATAAATATATTTGTTATTTAAATTAAATATTAAATATTTATCATTATTTGTCATCATTTTTTGAATTCAATCATTGTGCTAAAAAATGATTATGAAATTATTGAAAGCTTTGTTATAAAATATACCTCAAGTAACTTCTAGATTCATATAACCTATTATTCTATAAAATTTTACTTTAATTAACTTCAATAATTCAATATTGAGATACAGATTACAAGGTTCGTTAGAGGTTTAGGACTAGCTAAGTTGATGGTTGAGACAAATCTAGATGCTGACCAAGTGAATGGCGTTTAGACTAAAGATCAAATGATTACAAGCATTGAAAGACAACCATGGTATACTAGTATAGTACATTTACTACAACACATTAAGTATCTTGAAGACACGAGTGATAACCAAAGGAGAACATTAAGGATATAGACCCAAAGGTATGTGCTAATAGATGGGGGTTTATTTGGAAAAATAGAGATGGTATATTATTGTTATGTTTATATGAATCTTAGTTTATAAAAATATTAAAAGAAATTCATGAAGGAGTATGTGAGTGACACTTTACAACAAAGAATATTGCACATAAAATGTTTAGGGAAGGTCACTACTGGTTGACCCTCTTTATTGATACCCATCAATTTGTACTAAAGTGTGAATCTTGCCAAAAGTTCTCAGGAAAACTCAAATATACAAGAGCTTTTCCCCTTAGACCCATGCAGATTGAAGGCCATTTTATTAGTGGGGAATAGATTTTATTAGGGAAAAAACTAAAATGTCCAGTGGTGGTCACATGTGGATACTAGTGGCAACATATTATATTACTAAATGGATAGAATATATCTATACTAAATAAGCTACAAGAAAGGTAGTGATGAAATTTTTGATGGACAATATTTTGACAAAGGTTTGGTGTTCGTATAAAGCTAATAATGGATAATGCAATGTGCTTCAGATTAAAGGAGTTCATATATTTTTGTGAGAAATATAGAATCATAATGTCATACTCTTCCCCATACCACCTCCAAGGAAATGGGCAAGATGAGTCCAACAAGAAAATCTTTATGAAGATCGTAAAAAGGATTTTAGAAAAGAACAAAACAACATGGGATTACAAGACAAAGATTGCACTGTGGATTGATAGAGTGACCATCAAGAAATCTACTAGTAAGTCCCCTTTTGAGTTGGTTTATGGGTCATAGGCAAGGTTTCTCTCAGATAATATACTTCTTGTATATGAGTTTATTCTAGAAGGACCAAACAATACCTCATAGGATAATGTGATTGGGTGAACTTGACGAGATAAGAGCCAAAGCACAAAGTAAGAACAATAATTTATAGCAGCAAGTAAAATACTTGTTTGATAAAAGGACAACTCAAAGTTTTTAGGAGGGAGATATGGTGCTAATATGGAATGCAAGAAATCAGGAAAAAGGTAAGCATGGAAAATTTGAGTCACTTTGGTTGGGTCCATTTTTAATAATGGAAAACAATGGTGTAGACTCATATTATTTGTAGACAACTAGTGGAGAAGTCCTAGAACTACCAGTGCATGAACAATTCTTGAAGTTCTTCTTTGCTTAAAGAAGTTTTCCCATTCACAATAGGTTTTTGTACATATTTGTAAATAATTTTTGGTCACCCTGTTAGTGTTTTCGATCTTCCTACTAGAGTTTTTTGAATCCTTGTGCTAGTCTACAACTAGTCATCCCCAACTAGAGCTATCGTTAGGACCATTCATTTTTACCATCTCCTAGTTTGAGTTGCAAGTTAGGTTTTCCAAGGGGTAGTGTCAAAGTGAAAAAATGGCTAAGTATATGTCTCCTTTTAACCTTGGTAAGGTTATTTATTTATTTATTTAAGTAATGAGCTTGCTGGCCGGTTAGAAATAAATGAAAAAGGATGCATTCTCATTAGGAAATTGGCCCCTCCCATTTCTTCTCTTTATGTTTTATCAGCTTTGCCAGTATGTCTCATTTTTCTCTAAGCCTTATCATTTTCCAACTTACCCACATTATTTTTATTCCCAAGCCAAGTCATGTGCGGGTGAGCGAGGTTCCAATAGAAATTGTAAACAAAGTAAAAGGCTTAAGCCTTACATCTCACAAGGGTTATCACTAAAGGAAAAGGTTCAAGGTGAGTGTGTGAGGGGAAAAAATTCATAAGGATCTCTTTGAACCATGCTTCTGTTGATGACAATTATTCAATTGTATATTATCATTGATGTTACACATGTATTTGCACTTATGTAGTGATGTTACAAAAATGTCTATAGTTAAACCGAGCATAGTTAGTGTATGCCAAGTGATCTCAGTGTTTTTTGAGCTCAGTCAGGCATTGAAGAAATTTAGTTCTTACCAAGTTCACTCAGGCATTACAGTGTTGGTCGGGCGTTGAACAATTTCAATGTTGACCGAGTTAAATAGTTAGTGTCAGTCGACTAACAGATGATTACATTTTATGTTTAATTGAGAAATGAGGCCAATAAATTTGAGTTTTATTATTTAGTTGGAAGGTTATAGAGGCCGACTTGAAAAGGTCAATTATATATTTATATTAGGTCAAGTTTAGATTGAGAAATGAGAGTATGGAAGTAATTAAATTAGTGGATGAACATGAAATGAAGAGCAGAGGCAAAATCAGATGGGATTCTAATTGAAGACAGATCATCTAGATAGAGCTGTAATAGAACATTTGATCAGTGAGGATCTAGTTTACAAACATAGAAGATCTGGATCAGCAAAGACAGTTGCATGTACAATTAGGTCAATCCATTATTACTTTTTGTAACATATAAAATGTTACATTTAAAAAATGTATGGGGTAAATAAGATGCTCCCCTTTTATCCTTAGATACACAAAGGAAGGATCCAAATTGATTAACCCTAAAGGAAGGATCAATGCATAAATGAATCAATCATTTAGAAATGAGAGCAAAGAGGAAGATCTTAAATTCCCGTTTATAGGAAAGAGTGTGTGATAGATATAGAAATATTAAGAACTTTAATTGAAATGGGTAGGAGAAAAGTAATAACCTTGAAATGTTATAGATCTGAAGAATGCTATTTTTGGGGGTCTACATTCAGTTTTTGGAAAAGCTGAGACCGGATATGGTATAGAAATGCAGAAATGAACAAAATGCAAAAATCCTTTTCCGTTCCGACACATATTCAATTTTGACCCTCAAGTCAATGTCACCATTGACCCATAATTTTTCATTCTAACCTAGGGCAGAATTGACATAAAAATTCTTTGACAGAAAATATGTTTCTGGATCCTGATAGTTTGCTGAAAAGGGTATCCAAATTTGCACTCTGATCTGTTCTGAACCTGTATCTACAAGAAAAATGGTTTGTTTGTTGAGGGGGAGGGGTTTGCCTTAGTCAAACCCCAATTTAGGAAATAACCTTGAAATAAATATTTGAAATAAAGAATGCTAACAAGTGGTAGAAGTAAATCTAATAATGAAGCTATGATATTCAACAGATATGCAATTGTATTTTGAATGTAAACTAGTATGTAATATGAAATCTTGGAATCAATATTAGAAACCATAAACCTCCATGATTGTATGCTTGGAATCCACCTTAAGGAGAGAATTAATGAGTCTTGAGGATGCACAAAGGATCTTGAAGGAAGATCACACCATCATGATGGATAGATCTAGGGGTTGAATGATGAATCTTGAATGCTTGAACCAAATCCCTTCAAAGGCTTGAATACCTGAATCCTTGATCTTCAATGGATAAATTGAATTCTTGAGAGGAAAACTTGAAAACATTGATTGAACTTTGAAAGCTTGAGGACATGTAAATTTCTTGCTTGGTTGATAGTTGTTCGCTTGTCATCACTTAGAGAAAATGAGAGGAGAAAAATTCCTTATATATGAATCTAGGGCACAATATTATAGAGAGGCCTACATAGGAGAATTAAATTCCAATTAGACCCATACCCCTATAAGAGGACCTATATTATATATAATTTAAGAATCATCGCTTTGAAACCCAAAACAATCGACCTGGAAGTGGGAAATGAACTTTTAATGACCTCCGACAGCCGAAAAACTTTCAAAATTGAAAGGGGGACCCAGGTCAAAGTTGAGGTCATCCTTGACCTAGGTCAAGGTCAAGGTCGACCTTGACCCAAGTAGTCAGAACCCCTGGAAAATGTGCCAAATGGGATGGATGGTGCCCGGAGAGGCCCAATCAGGGTCCTAAACAGGCAAAGAAGTAGGAGAGGATGCATAAATGAGGGGACAATATGATGATGTTAAAAAACACCCCCTAAGGAGGGATAAACATTCTTAACATGGAAGTGCTTCCATTTTAAGATGATACATTAATCCCCCACTTTAGCGGGAGTACAAAAATTGAACATACTCGTGGTAAAGTTAGAAGAAAGACTCTGGTGGATCACCATGATGTAGAACATCACTTAGTCAAATAAATGAGCCCCTAGACTAAGGATTCTAACTCAATATACATGCATAAAGACATGAAATTAAAGAGCAATTAATCATAGAGAACATACATGACTACATAAGCAAGATAAGAGCAACACTATAGATACAATAGCTTCATGATCTAATCCTACTAGCATGAAAGTGAAAGAGAGAAAAGAGATAGTGATTACCTCACCTATTAAGATGCCAACCTTACCATGAATCACCAAGGAGGGAGAACCCAACAGGTTCACCCATAAACTATGCTTTTTAATTGTATTGCGTCTTCTGATGACTTTTAAAATATCCATAGATCCACATTCTTGTATCACTATAGAATATAAAATGTGTGTCTTTTCAGGATTTAGCAACTTATGTGCATTACCTTCCAAAGATTTAGCATATTGTAAAATGTTTATCTCTTCAAGGATTCAACAACTTATGTGCGTTACCTTCCGACAATTCAATAAAAATAAAAATAAAAATGTGTGTCTCTTTAGGATTTAGCAACTTATGTGCGTTACCTTCTGAGGATTTAGCATGTTGTAAATGTAAACTATAGTATAAGGGAGACCCTATATATTCCCCCCTCCTTATCATGAATACCCACTAGGCATGATAAGGAAGAGAAAGAGGATACCTACTTCACAAAGTAAGGAGATATCCAGTTTAACAACAATATACACTATATCCTTAGCAAAGAGTATTGACCCTTACCTCTAAGAGCATAGATAATCATGAAATGGATATGTCACATATGGAAAAAGGATCCTCAAAGAGGAAGATATCTTATCATCAAGACCCCCACCGTAGAGGAGTGCTTAGGATAAAATGTCATCTTCTAAAGAAAATCAAAGAGGGACCAAAGATTCAACCATCAAGCCCCCTGCAATAAAGAGGAAGGGGGATCTTGGAATGAAGGAATCAAACTCTAACCAAAGCAAAGGCAAGAGTTTATAAAGAACATAATTTGTAAAATAAAGAAGAGGTGATGACCTAGGACAATCACCTCTCATATAAGAGGGTATCCATAGCCAAAAACATAAATCTTTATAAGGAAATAATGTTGTATGATAAACAAATGCCACTAAGCTAAGGAAAGTATATCCTTAGATAGAGGAAGAAGGAAAACACCTTGCCCCCTAGGGATGAAAGAAAGGGATATATCAAATTATATCAAGCAATATTGTAGCCAAGAGATATCTTTACAAAACAAATGTACTAGAAAAGATATGATGAATGATTATGAGCGAAGGAAATATGTACCATAATAGAAAATTATAGGGATATAATATAGAAAGAATAACCGATTAAAATCAAAACAAAATACATGCTAAGAGAATGATGGATCCTAGAAGATTGGAGGAAATACCTCTTGCCCCCCAGTTAAGAGACAAGAGGAGAAAAATGATCTAATTTATAGAAGAACGAGGGGAATGCCCTATATCAAAATTATGAAGAAATTGTAATACCACACGAGAATGAGATATAATTCCTAAAGCAACTCTTTCTCTAACATATAGTTTGAAATGCACACAATCAACAAGTAAATGTGTATTAATATAATGAAAAGGACATTTGTATTTAGAGAGAGCATTTTTCAGCATAGGTTTAAAGATTTATTTCTTAGAATTCATTAACTGGACATACACTTTCTTAGCCACATCTCGAGGAGTATCAAGGTGATCTAAGGAAGGTGTTGGAAGAAGAATATGAAGAGGAGGACGATAGTTAAGATCGGCCGCCTTAAATTGAGAAGGCGGGAAACCTATACCATGCATATCTTGTTTAGGGGATGGATGAATCGGGTTTTTAATGCCATGTTCATTAACACCAAGCCCTAAACCCTTATAGCCTTTTTTATCCACTATAGTATATCCGGTAGTGTACATATCTTACAAAGCTTCTACATGAGGTGATTGATTATGGTGCTCATGAGAAAATGTTGTGTATGGTGGAATGATAGGTTTAGAAGAAGTTTCCTTGTTTTTTCATTTAATATCATCATGGATCAGATAGGAAGGGGAAGGTAAATGGAAGAATTATTGAACATCAGCATCATGAACCTTAGCTTGAGCCCCATCATAAGTATAGGAAGAAATAGGGATAGAAGATGGAGAAATAGAAATAGGAATATTTGGAATTGGATTATGATTGATAGGATGAGGATTATGAGGATTATGAACTAGATTAAGAATTATAGGATTAGGATTAGGAAGATTAGTAAATGGGGTATCATCTACCCAATTATTCACATAATCCAAAAGAGCAATAAGTCCACTACACAAATCCTTGATGAAAGTTTTGAAAGTAGGAAGACTAGTATTTGTTAATCTCAAAATATCTTAAGCAAGTGAAACGTGAAGATTAACAAACATGATGAAATGGATGATCCTTTCATAAACATCATAAGTACTACAAAGAGATACTAAAAGAAGCATAATGAGAAAAATAGCCATACCCCAAAGCATCTTAAAGATCTTCATAGTGAATGAAATGCAATAAATGTTTTTATATTTTTATGAGTATGTAGATTTTTATTTTATTTTATTGTTTTAAAATGAAAGAGCATAAAAGAAAAATAATTTAGCGTGCATGCAAGATCTAGTCTCTAAGGAAAAGAGGCAAAGCATCTAACACTAAAAAGAAAAAGTTGTCTATCGTGGGTTCACCAAAAATGTAACATATAAAATGTTACATTTAAAAAAATGTATGGGGTAAATAAGATGTTACCCTTTTATCCTTAGATGCACAAAGGAAGATCCAAATTGATTAACCCTAAATGAAGGATCAATGCATAAATGAATCAATCATTTGGAAATGAGAGCAAAGAGGAAGATCTTAAATTCTCATTTATAGGAAAGAGTGCATGATAGATCTATAAATATTAAGAAATTTAATTGAAATGGATAGGAGAAAAGTACTAACCTTGAAATGTTATAGATCTGAAGAATGTTGTTTTTGAGGGTCTACACTTAGTTTCTAGAAAATATGAGACCTAATCTAGAATGGAAACGCAGAAACAAACAAAACCCAGAAATCTTTTTCCGTTCTAACATAGTTCCAGTTTTGACCCTCAAGTCAATGTCACCATTGACCCAAAATTTATGATTATGATCTAAGGCAAAATCAACCTAAAAAGTCTCCGACAGAAAATCTATTTCTGGATCCTGATAGTTTGCTAAAAAGGGTATCTAAATCTGCACTCTAATCCATTGTTCTGAGCCTGTATATGAAAGAAAAATGGTTTGTTTGTTGGGGGGAGGGGTTTGCCTTAGTCAAACCCTGATTTAGGAATTAACCTTGAAATCAATAATTGAAATAAAGAATGCTAAAAAGTAGTAGAAGTAAATCTAATAATGAAGCTATGATATTCAATAGATTTGCATTTGCATTTTGAATGTAAACAAGTATGTAAATATGAAAGCTTGGACTCAATATTAGAAACCATAAAACTCCATGATTGTATGCTTGGAATCCACCTTAAGGAGAGAATGAATGATTCTTGAGGATGCAAAAAGGATCTTGAATGAATATCACACCACCATGATGGATAGATCTAGGGCTTGAATGATGAATCTTGAATGCTTGAACCAAATCCCTTCAAAGACTTGAATGCTTGAATCCTTTATCGTCAATGGAGAACTTGAATGCTTGAGAGGAAAACTTGAAACCCTTGATTGAACTTTGAAAGCTTGAGGACATGTAAATTTCTTTCTTGGTTGATTGTTGTTCACTTGTCATCACTTAGAGAAAATGAGAGGAGAAAACTTACTTATATATGAATCTAGGGCACAATCTTCTAGAGAGGCCTACATAGGAGAATTAAATTCCAATTAGATCTATACCCATAGAAGAGGACCTATATTAAATATAATTTAAGAATCATCGCTTCGAAACCCAAAACAACTGATCCAGAAGTGGGAAATGAACTTTTAATGACCTCCAGCAGTCGACAAACTTTCAAACTTGAAAGGGGGACCCAAGTCAAAGTTGAGGTCATCCTTGACCTAGGTCAAGGTCATGGTCGACCTTGACCCAGGGAGTCAGAACCCCTGGAAAATGTGCCAGATGGGATGGATGATGCCTGGAGAGGCCCAATCAGGGTCCTAAATAGGTAGAGAAGTAGGAGAGAATGCAAAAATGAGGGGACAATATGATGATGGTCAAAAACACCCCCTAAGGAGGGCTAAACATTCTTAACATGGAAGTGCTTCCATTTTAAGATGATACACTTTCTAACAATTGTAGCAGTGAGTCAAATATCTTAATAGAGTAGACTTAACAGTCTTTTGTAAATCCTCTTAGAAGGTAACAATTGAGTATTGAAGTGTTTGAAGACCTCTAACAAGGCCACTCCTTATAGGGTGATTAAACCCTCTAACAGGGTCACACCTAATAGTGTGTTATTGTAACCTTTAACAGGGTTGGATCCTAACAGGGCTCACTTCAGAGGAGTGAAAATCAGTAACTAGTTTCAATTGGTGGTTTTTCCCATATTGGGTTTCCACGTTAAATCTTGGTGTTATCTATGTACATTTTATTTTCTTTATGGTTTATGTTTCTGCAAATTAATTACTAAAGACAATCATAGTTAATATCTTAAGATTTGCTATGTTAACCGAGTGACAGTGAAATATCTATGTTGACCGAGCAACAATGACTGATTTGTTTTAGACATCTAAGGGACTTGGATTTGTTTTTTTGGTAACTGATTCAACCCTCCCCTCCCAGTTACTCAACTCATTTCCAACAGTTGGTATCAAAGCATCAAGTGCTTGCCGGGAAGGTTAAAGGCCTAAGCTAAAGATTAGAGATGTCTTATAGAAGGGAGATCCCCCAGCTTAACAAAGACAACTTTCAGACATGGTAGGAGCTGATGAAGGTACATTTATCTACTATTGGAGATACTGTTCTGCAATTCCTAGATAACAAATATGTGGAATCACCGGTACCTTTTACTGTGGAACAGATGGTGGACAAGAAGAATCACAATATAATGATGATTGATATAGCCTCTTCACTTAGCTACTCAGAATTTGATGAAGTCAAGGACTGCCCTACTACCTTTGATATGTGGAAAAAACTACATGATATTCATGGAGGAGATGCAAATGTAAAGAGAGCCAAAGAAGAAATCCTCAGAGGTCAGTTTGATATGATGAAAATGAAAGGAGAAAACATTACAAAATACAGTGACAGAATCAAGAAAAGTGTAAGTGCCATCAGAGAAGAACGTGGAACAATTGAAGATACTACAGTGGTTAGTAATGTATTGAGAACTTTACTTCCTATATATGCAATTAGAGTTTCAGCTATTCAAGAGATGAGGTGTAATAACAATATATTTCTAGATGCATTGATTGGAAGGCTATCATCATTTAAGCTAGACAATTTTGACAATTATTCTCCTAACACCAGCAATCTTGAGTCTACATTCAAAGCTAAACTAAACCTTGGAAAGAAGGATAGATACTCTAAAAGTAAACAAACTAACAGTGACACTGATGATGAATCTGATGACGAAGGTATGGAAATCATTGAAGCACTACTTGCAAGGAGAGCTGCAAAAGGAAAAGGACAGTACAAAGGAATAATACCATTGATTTGCTTTTCATGTAATGAGGTTGGCCACATTACTGCTAAGTGTCCTAACAAAGATGACAAAGATGAGAGAAAGTTCAATAAATATAAAGGCAAGAAATATTTCAACAATTACAAAAACTACAAGGACAAAGGTAAGAAATATTTTTATGTTGCTAAAGATTCTAATAGTGATGAAGATGAAGATGAAATGGTTTACATTGCTATTAAGGATGAGTCAGATAATGAAGATGATGAAAATACTGCATTATTCTCTCATATTAGCAAAAATGACACTTGGATAATTGAAAGTGGTTGTTCTCACCACGTGACTGGTGATAAAACAAAATTTGAAACTCTTGAGCACTATGATGGTGGGAGTGTTAATTTTGGGAATAATGAACCTTGCTATGTGAAGGATAAAGGTTGTATTGCTCTAAATGAAGGAATTAAATGTGATAATGATTATTGGGTTGAAGGACTAAGGAGAAATCTACTAAGTGTGGCACAACTGAATAATATTGGTCTCAGGGTAGAATTCATGAATGGTAAGGCCAAGCTCCTGGATGGTAAAGGAAACCTAGTCGGAACTGGCAAGCAAACAAAAGGTAATCTATTTTATCTTGATCTCATTAAAATTCATGTTTTATTGCACAAGTAGAAGAGAGCTTGTTATGGAATAAAAGGTTGTGTCATGTGAACATTAATAACTTGGTTAACATAAGCAAGAACAAAAGAGTAAGAGGAATTCCTATTTTAAAGAAACTTGAGTTAGCAACATCCAAACAATGCCAAATTGGAAAAATGAGCAAATCTAGTTTCAAGAGCAAGAACTATAATACTGAAGAAGTCTTGGAATTGGTACATACTAATTTGTGTGGACCAATTGGGACAAAAAGATACACTAGAGAGAAGTAATTCATTCTATTTTTTTATGATCATTCCAGAATGATGACTGTTATGTTTCTCAGAGAAAAATTAGAAGCTTTTCATAAATTCAAATGGTACCTTGCCAGAGTTGAAAAGGAAATAGGAAAGAAACTGAAGTGACTAAGATCTGATAGAGGAGGAGAATTCATTTCTAATGAATTCAATGAATTTTGCAATGAAAGAGGAATCAAGAGACATGTATTTTCCCCTGGCACACCACAACAAAATGGAATAGCAGAAAGAAGAAATAGATACATCATGGATTGTGCAAGAACTTTAATGATTGAAAAGAATGTTGCTACCAAATACTGGAAGGAAGCCTGCAATTCACACCTTGAACAAAGTTCAACTGAAGAAAGGTAATGAGAAGACACCTTTTGAATTATGGTATGGCTATAAACCTAATGTCCGTTATTTCAAAGTATTTGGAATTAGATGTTACAACTTAAAAGAAGCAAGAAATGGAAAATTTTATGTAAAAGAATATGAAGGCATATTCTTAGGCTACTACTATAAAATCAAAGCATATAAATGTTTGAATCTTGCTACTCACAAAGTCATAGAAAGTGTGCATGTAAGGATTGATGAGTTTACAGAAAGATGTGAAGAACAAAGCAGTAAAGAGCCTTAGGACTACAAATTTTTTGTGTACTATGAACCTGATACTATACCTAAGACACAAGCAATGGTAATTGGACAACAATCTTGTCAACCATTGAATTCATCAGTACAAACTGTGTTACAAACTGTGCAAACTAAGCTTCTAGTAGAGCAAACTAAATCACAGACAGAGGGAACCGAGTCTTAGACAAAGGAATCTGAGTCACAGACAATGACACCTGATTCTCAGACAGTGGAACCCAAGCATCAGACAAAAGAATGTGACAAAATATTTGAGCATGGTGAACATAGTGGTGCAAGCCCAGAATCAAGAAGGAAGGATCCTGTACTTGCCAAATATGTCAAAATGCATCATGCACCAGAGAAAATAATTGGTTATCATACATAAGGTATAATGACAAGGAACAAAATTAAATTTACATGTTTGCTTAGTGAAATTGAACCTAGATCTATCAATGATGCATTGAATGATGAAAGTTGGATAGAAGCAATGAATGAAGAAATTGAGTAGATAGAAAAGAACAAGACCTGGTCTCTTGTACCTAGACCTAAATACAAGAATGTAATTGGTACTAGGTGGGTTTTTAGAAACAAGATGAATGAAAAAGGTGAAGTTTCTAGAAATAAAGCCAGATTAGTATGTAAAGGCTATGCTCAAAAAGAGGGTATTGATTATGGAGAAACTTTTGCCCCTGTTGCAAGACTTGAAGGAGTTAGAAATATTCTAGCATATGCTGCACACAAAGGATACAAGGTATATCAAATGGATGTAAAGTCTGCATTCTTGAATGGAATCCTAGAAGAAGAAGTCTATATTGAGCAACCTAAAGGCTTTGCAGATCCTAATAAAAGGAATATGGTCTGCAAACTGCACAAAGCCTTGTATGGACTGAAACAAGCTCCAAGAGCCTGGTATGAAAGACTGCATGGTTATCAAGTAAGTATTGCATTTCAAAGAACTAATGATAATAGTAGCTTATACATCAAAGAAGGCCCTAAAGACAAGACACTATTAGCAGAGATATTTGTTGATGATATATTATTCACTGGATATGATGATTTATGCAAAGCATTCTCTGTAGCTATGAGTAAGGAATTTAAGATGTCTATGTTTGGTGAAATCAAATTCTTTGTTGGTTTACAAGTTCAATAGATGAAGGACGGTATCTACATTACTCAGTCAAAATACATCAAAGAGATACTGAAGAAATTTGGAATGGAAGATTCCAGACTAGTTGGGACACCTATTTCTACTAGACATAAGTTGTCTAAGGATGATGATTCAAAGGGGGTAAATCAGACTACCTACAGGTCCATGATTGGCAAACTACAATATGTTGTTCACGCCAGACCTAATATTGCATTAGCAGTTGGTATTATTGCAAGGTTTTCAGCTAATCCTAGGGAAAATCATTTGATGGCTATCGAAATGATTATGAGATACCTTAAAGGTGTATACACCCTAAAATGGTCACCTAGACTATGGGCCCCCATTCTTCAATTTATCAAATGACAGAATCAATTTATCAAATTCCTGAATCAATGCTTTGCAACATTTTCAATTTAAATCAATTTTCTTGATCAAATCGTAATTAATTCAATTATTTCAATATTTCCTAAGGTTTGATCATTTCATCAATTATCTTATTTAATTAAAAGAAAACAATCCCTTTTTATTAAATAAAATAATCT
>MU224572.1:347737-363288 GCA_018584345.1 Thuja plicata | reverse complement strand
TATATATATATATATATATCGGGCTATATTTATATACATTTATATATGTTGTTTCCAAAATTCTACTTTTTTCCTGTGATTATTTCCTAAAATACCGTTTAATAATCCAATATAACCAATGAAATTCTCTAATAATTGATAAGATAAGGCAAGTCCTGTGGGTAAATTGACGAGCCCTATCTTAGAAGCTTTACCTATTATTGGGAGATCTTCAGGATACTTCTCCATTAAAAGGTTCATAAAATATTAAAATTTATTAGCCCATATCTACAGATTTACTAATGCAAAATCTGATAAGTATAGAACTTGTATCACAATGTAAATCCTCTCCAGATTTTCTAGAAAATTAGAGTGCTTTTATAATCCGAATAACATGCTTACCTTGATTTTATCCAAAGATTTAGGTCATAAAAATGTGATCATGTACCAGTGAGTCAATAATTGGTATACATTATATTGCCAGGGTTTAATAGGTGAGCTTATACTTTAAAGTCTATCTGCAGAAACCAGTATTTATCTTCATAGACAGGACATTTAATTCTGTACTTATGTTTAAGAAATTTACCACTTCCTCAAAATGAATATTTATAAGTTTAAGTTTTCATAAATATATATAACTCATATTGGAAAAGTCTGAATTTACAGCAATATATATACATTAATATATTATAATTTAAATAGATAAACATATATAACGATGCCTTTATATATATATATATATAAAATTGTATATATGTATATCTATATGTATAAAGCAATAAACTTATATCAGAACCATTTTACAATACTCCAGGACTATCATGATTACATCAGAGCAAATTAGAGGTTAGTTAATTTGTAATTCGATGATAAGCAGTCCTACCAAGGTATGTTGATTAATCCTCCATCCAAGCTAACAACAAGAGTTATATCCTTTCTTTCTTAACTTTATATAAAAGTAGGAGCATGTAGTACTAATTATGTCTTACTTAGCGTTTGTGTAGAGGTGAAGACATATCCAAATAATGGATTCCCTCTCAAAACTATATAAGAAAGCCACATACTTATCCTCGGAGGAATAATTTTTGGTTCTTTTCCTTTTACAGAAGAGACAATTATACTTCTATAAATGTTATTATACTCCATTTAATTTATGTACAATCATCTATCCCTATATTTTTTTTATTTAGTTCCTCCTTAGTTGTTATAATTATATTGTATCTTGCTAAGCCTACTAATACCTTTCTATTGATATCCTCTTAACATTCCTTCTAAATGATGGGACATAAAATGTCTGCCTCGAGGAACTTTGCCTTGGCCTGAATAATTTCATAGATTTATGCCATACTAGGGACTAGCTAGGTGATAACTAATTAAACCATCACATAGCTATCATATTACTTTTTGAAGATACTTCATTCTACTTTTATAAACTTGAAAATTCATCCCCACTAAAGGAAATAAAGAATGGATTACACATTATATCAAAATTATATAGAACTTTTATCAGTTTTAAAATCTATTACTTACCGTAATTTTGGTTTGACTCAACTACTTTATACAAAATAATACAACTATCTAAATTTTAACATGTAATATATATCCTGTCAGTATCCACTAATATACCTATTTCTACTCTATAGGTAGCCATTTACCGATGTACATACACCATTCTATAAAACCAAAAATATTCTAACCATTGTGCAAAGTTCAATGGCTTTATCAGTCCTTCTGAAGCAGATTTTGATATCTGGAGCCAGGATACAGATGTTTCCATCTCTTCTTCTTCCAGTTCCTTCAAAATCTCAAAGCATTCATATCGCCAATAGTTTAATAGCCTTTCTTTCTCCATGTTTTCTTTGAGAAGCTCTTTGAACAGGTATTCCAGATTCCTGCACATTTTGGGCCAGGATTTGTCAAAGCAATTTTTATCTTTGAAAGTTATCATCGGTATTCGTTGTGCTTTTGGAATGTCCATAAGTTACTTAATATCCATATTCATGATAGTTTTAGGAAGAGGGATCATTAACTGATTATCAATGTTGTCTACTATGTGTTCCAGTCCACCCAGAAGTTTGTAGATAAAGATAAGCTTTGTTACCTTAAGAATGTCCTCTTTCTTGCGCCCAGCGAAGGTAAACTAAGTGATAAATTATCCCACTATATTACCATTAGTTCTGAAAGAAAAATTATTATCAAAGTGCTCATCCCCAATTCTATTTTCCAGTGCACGTCTTACTGCTACAAAGAGGGGATTCAAAATATGATTCCATCTCTCCGGTTTGATCGTCCCCCTGAATGCCATTGCTCGTTTATCAGAAAGGAAAAATGTGAGAAGTATAGACTCCATTTTTTTTCCTATCTTCTTCGCCTTCCCAAAAATGCTCTCTTCTTATGCTTCTAGTACATCAGAGATTAATCCTTTTACATTTCATAATTATCGAGAACTGTCATATAATGGTTACTCATTTATCGCTGCAATGAATACATATACACTCTACTTCCCGAGATCTCCAAGGATTTTGTGAATCATCCCATAATTCTACCTCACACGTTACTAAGGTTTAAAATGATACTTTATAATTTATTACTTAGTTTATTTCCAAAGCCGTATTTTCCTCTTTGTTTATAAAATAACAAAGGAAACAAAAGCTTAGTCATAGGTACATAATTCTATGAAGTTAGGAAGTATTCAAGAAATGATTATATTAGAGCCGAAGGATCTTAACTTGGTTCTAAAGTAAAATTGCTTTTTACATATAGTTACTTATATTTGGATGTTTGAAGATATTTATCGTATAATTAGATAAAACCATGTTGGGGATTGGGATAATATAGAGTCTTCATAATAAGGATGAGAAGGAAAACCTTCTACTCTAGGTTTAACTAGGTGATGCCCCTATCTTATGAGAATTATCTCTATAAAAAGCAACTATCTTCTTAACTCAGCTAAGTTTCTAGGGTTACAAAGAAGTATTAGATGATGTTAAATGATTATAGGGTTTCTATATGTGAATAAATACTAGAGATAGGTCTATATAAATCTACGGTTTTGTCAAAAGATCTAACTATAATACTACATAGTCTCATTCTAAACACAGAGAAATCATGTTAGTTTCTAAACGTTATAATTCTATGAATATCCTGCTTTAATACTTATAGATATGTTACAACACAAGCCCCATCAGCTCCCATATTGGCAAGGGAATCAGCTTCCTTGTTGCCTTCCCTAAAAATGTGTTTAACTTCATAATGTGGGATTATTTTGAGGATTTCGAGTATCTCTTCCATTTTAGAGTTTAATTTCCAATTTGGAGTTTTATTTGGATGAATAGCATTAATAATTATTTGAGAGTCACCTTCTATCTCAATTTTTGATACTCCTAATTCCTTATAGAGTTTGATTCTTTCTAGAGTTGTCATACACTCTGCCATATTATTAGAGGTTGGTTTAATAGATTTTGCACATTTAACTATGACTTTTCCATTCCAGTCATGGATGATACAACCCATTCTAGTAGTACCAGGGTTGCCTCTAGAAGCACCATCAAAGTTCAATTTGTACCATCCATCTTTAGGAGTTTTCCATTTGCAATTTATTCTTTCCTATTTATTGGAAGGATCTCCTTTACCATAAGGGGGGGGGGGGGGGGGNGGGGTAGCAAGGTTCTTCCATATTTTCCTAATCTTACTATCCCAATTTGAGAAAGAATTTTTGAGATTGATTAGACTCCGAAGTCTATTATTGATCAACTCCATAATTGAGGCCTCAATTTGTTGGTTAACGATTTTGAATCCATTTCCTGACTAACAAAGATTCATCAATTGCGCTCCTTCCACAACTCCCATGTCACTATTGATGGAGAAATTTTCCATAGATCTTTATATAGACTATTCTTGTCAATCATGGGTCATGCTTTAAGAACGTCAATAATATCCTTGGGCATAGCAGAACTCCATCCTAGGTTTCCTCTCAGCCAATTCCAACATTCTTGCACGTATGAACAATTTATTAATTGATGGTTTACTATTTCCTCATGCTGCTCACAAAGGGGACATCTAGATGGTCCTTGAAACCCTAGCTTCCTAATTCTATCAGCAGTCAGAATTCTCTTTTCTAAGGCTGCCCAAAGAAATATACCAGCCTTAGGAAGGCATACTTTGTTCCAACATAAATTCAAAAGGATATCTAAAGATTCCATATTTTTTTCTTTAACAATCGCATGATATCCATTTATAACTCTATATTTTCCATCATTTGAACCTGTCCATACTAATCTATCCTTTCTAGTTTTTATAGAGATAGTTATATCATTAAGGAGCTCTCCTAATTTATGTTTATCATGTTTATCCATTGGGAGATAGTTAAAGTCTTTCCAAGATGTTTCCTCAGATTGGGAAATGTAATCCTTAACCCGGTTGCCCCAAAATGTACACAAAGTATCCATGGTATCAGGGGATATTCCCATCTTATTTAGAGGGGTGTGCCCTCCCCAAGAATCTTCCCAAAAGAGGGCATCATCTCCTTTCCAATATCCCATGTTAATCCTTTGTTAACAATATATGTGTTATCTGTAATAAAGTTCCATATATGAGAGATCCTTTAACGAGGTTCCTGGATCTGAAGATTTTAATTGGTTCAGCATTGGGAATGTATTTGTTTAAAAGGATTGAAGCCAATTTGCTATTAGGATCTTGCAGTAGCCTCCAAACCAATTTTGCACCAAAAGCCTTATTTTTCCACTGCATATTTTTAATTCCTAGACCTCCCATAGAAGTAGGTTTACATATGTTATTCCACTTGATTAATGCTACATTCTTTTCTTTCGAGGAGCCTTCCCAATAAAATTCTCTAAAATGTTTATCTAGACTAGACTTGATGTATCAAGGGAGGGGTAAGACTGACATCTGATAGGTAGGGATAGTTGTAAGGAAGGATTTGATCATAGTCATCCTCCCAGCCTTAGTAAGCCATTTGCCTTTCCAATTATCTTTTTTATTCTGGATCTTGGTGATAATTGGATCCCATAGCTTAGAACTATAAATTTCATTGTCTATAGGTATTCCTAAATATTTACAAGGGAGGTTGCCAACTTTATAACCTAAAATATTGCAAATTTGTCTAGCTTTATCTATCGCAGTGTTGAGAAAGAAGATTTCTGATTTGTTAGCATTTACTCTTTGCCCAAAGGCCTTCATGTATATATTCAATGTTTCTTTATAGGCATTGGCTTCCTTCTCAGTGCTAACTCTCGGAAGAATAGTATCATCCACAAATTTTTGGTGGGTAATATTAGTAACATTTTCAGTGACTTTAACTCCTATAATTAGACCATTTTGATTAGCTTTAGATATAGTTCTGCCTAAAACCTCAACCATAATAATGTAGAGAAAGGGAGATATAAGATCTCATTGTCTTTTTCCTCTGGATATATCAAAGAAGCCTTCAGGTGTTCCATTGATTAGGAGGGAAATTTTGGGCGATGATATGCATTTAAATATAAGATTAATCCATTGTTTGGAAAATCCAAATGCTTCCATACATTTACATAGGAACCTCCAGTCTACTTTGTCATATGCTTTTTGAATGTCTACTTTAATTAGCATACATGGCTCTTTAGTATATTGAGTCGTATGCATGATTTCTTGAGCTATAATGATCCCATCTAGGATAGATCGATTTGGTACAAAGCTTGTTTATTCTTCTAAAATTATGTTGGGGAGTAGGATTTTTAGCCTATTAGCTAATGATTTAGATAATATTTTATAGATTGTGTTGCACAGGGCAATAGGGCGGAAGTCTCCAGGATCTTCATAATCAATTTTTTTGGGGATGAGCGCAAAGAAGGTATTATTGATTTCAGTGAGTAAGGAGCCAGAGTTTCTGGTGGCCTCCACTGCTTCCCATATGTCCTTTCCTAGAAAATTCCTACATTTTTGGTAAAAACCAGCTTGGTATCCATCCGGACCAGGAGATTTATCAGGATGAAGTTGAAAAAGTGTTGTTCTAACTTCATCCATGGATAGCTTACTGTTTAGTCATTTATTTTCACTTTTTGATATAATTTTTGGAATGGATGATAACAATTTGTTTTGAGCATTGAGATATGCATACTCGTAATCATTTAACAAGTTTTTATAATATTTCATGAATTCTTCTGAGATATGATATGGGTTTTCCATTTGATTACCATTTATGTCTTTAATTTTAGTGATCCTATTAGTATTCCTTCTGATTTTAACACTATTATGAAAGAATTTTGTATTATTATCTCCTTTACTAAGCCAAATTTCTTAGGATTTTTTCTTCCAGTTTATCTCTTCCTTCTTCAAAATCTCCACGTGTTTTGACATTAGTTCTTTTTCTCTGTTGTAGCTTAATTCATTTATTCCTTTCTCTATTAGTTCTTTATTTAAAGATTCCATTTCATTTTCAATTATAATTTTATTTTCAAATATATTTGTAAAATTATCTCTATTCCAATCAATAAATTTACGCTTCACACTCTTCAGTTTGGTGACAAAACAATACATTTTAGAACCAGTGACTTTTATCTAACTCCACCACTGTTCCAGTAATTTCATAAAGTTTTCATCTTGAAACCAAATAGCTTCAAACTTGAAAGGGCTTCTTTGTGGTTTGATATTCTCCTTAATATCAAGTCTTACTAGAAAGTGGTCTGATCCAGTAGTGGGAAGAATTTTTGCAGAGAGTGTATAATCAAAGTTACTTATATCTCCACTGAAGAAGAACCGATCCAGTCTTTCTGCAATTTAACTAAATCCGACCCTTCGATTATTCCATGTAAATAATCCATTATCTTTTGTGATGTCAACAAGGTTATTGTTATTGAACCATTAACTGAAATCTTTTTGTGATTGTGATACATATTGAGAACCTCCATATTTTTCTTTACTATCGAGAATGGCATTGAAATCACCCCCAAATATATGATAGTCATTCTGATGATTGATTAGCTGATTTTCCAAATCCCTCCATAGTTCTCTTTTATCATTGGTGTGGATGGGACCATAGATGTTGAATATATTAAATTTAAGAGGACTCTTGATACTTTTGACAGTTCCTACTAACCAATTCTTTTGATTAGCAATTATTTCAAATACAACTTTTCTAGGATCCCAAATTAAAGCAAGACCACTAGACGCTCCTTCTGAATAGATCATTTATGTTTTACATATGCCTAATTCTTTAGTAAAAGTTTTACTTTCTTCCTTGTTTAATTTAGTTTCCTGGATTAGTATTATTTGAGACTCAAAATTTTTAAGATTTCTTTTTTAATAACCTCTTCTTGTTAGGGGCATTAAGGCCCCTAACATTCCATGTAGTAACTTTCATTGTGCTTTGGGAAGGTTCTTTCACTTCCCTTCATAGATTACATCTGTTAGTTTAGATTGGTTATCAACATTTCCATCTTGACATCTTAATTCATTAATAGATTTCCTGCCCCGTTTCTTATTTTGCTTCAGAATTACTGGGCTAATAAGTGCTTCTATGGTAGTGTCAATTCCCAATTGTCTCTCATTATTGGTTATTCCATTCATACACTCTACTAATTCATTGATTTCTCCTAAGTTCTCATCCTGAAGACTTTCAATTCTCATTTCTGTATATATATGCTTATTAGCAACATTTAGAGTGTTGTCATTTTCCTATTGAAATAATTCATTTTGGCCTGAGTTCAGTCCATCTTCAAAATCCATAATTTCTTTTCTATATTCTTCTAATAATGTATCTTGATTAAATGGAATTTTATTTTATGAACATAGAGTTTCTAGTTCCAATGGTATAGCATGATTTATCCTAGTAATCACCACATCCTCTGTTTCTTTAATAACTTCCTCATTTTTCTTTAGCTCCTCATTCTTGTGCCATTGTAAAATTTCATCTGAGATGTCAGCATGGGCTTCCCTAAGGTCTTCCATTATTCCTCCTACCATTATCAGCTTATTTTCATTGTTCTATACTCTTTCCTCTTGACTAAGTACCATGATGTCCTGCTTTGTACTTAACCGAATTCCTTCTGAATATCTCGGTTAATATCCATATCAGGGAATAATATGTCTTCTTTATTACTATGATAGACATTTAAGCCATTGATATGTCGGGGATATGTCTGATTTAAACTAAATTCATTATTATCAATAATATCCTTATTAACCTCCTTGTTAATGATGCTAGGTTGTTCCAGGTTGAGGGATCTATTAGGTTCCTCCCTTTCAGCTGATGAACCATTTATTTCCACCACAAAACCACCTCCATTGTTAAGGAATCTATATTTATATTATTGGTTAATGTTCTATTAGATGTATCTACGACTTTACTCTTATTACCATACTGTCCTATTGTATTTTTTGATTTTTCATTCACATCACTTGTATTCTTATAAGGATCTTGTATTATTGAGGATTGATACTTAGATTCATCTTCCACATTGAATTAATATTTAACAATAGAAAGGGTGATAAATATAGAAGAATATTTGCAACATCTTTCAATATACGAAATAATACTGACATTTAGGTTAATCCTTACAATAATAATCCTTTCGGCATAAAACTGATCTGTGTCTACAAATCCTACAAATTTGCCAATACTATTTCCTATTTTTTGAAGAACTTATTAACTGGTGAATTCCACAAGTAGATTATTAAGAATAATTGCCCTTTCTACAAAACAATCCTTCAACAAAGAGGGTTTGAAGCAGGGGATCCAATCCATAGTTGAAAAATCTATGTTTCTATAGTTCGGGCAATCTTCAGTAAGAATTTTTCCTTTAATTTATTACTGCTACAATCCACATATAGAAAGTTTTTAGGGAGAATAGTAATACTTACCTTGTGAAGCAATTCCTTTTTCAACCACTCTGCAATTTTACCTACTGGAATTCCAAAGCCATTCCATTTGCATATTAAACCATAAACAACAGAAAAATCTTGCGTTCTTTCTATTAGTCCATCCTTGAGTTCTATTTTAAATTTTTTTCCTTTCTGATTTGAGCTCTCAGTATTCAAAATATCAACTTTTTGTTGAGGCAAAACATCATTCTTAGCATTATACAAGTGTCTATTCATTTTATTTTCTTTGGTTTCTCTTTTTTGAGGAGGGGAATAAACCTTACCTTGTGCCAGAACAATTGTTGGTTTGTCCTTCCCCTTATCGACGCCTACACTCATCACAGGTATGCGTGTCTCGATAGAATCCATATATTGACCATTTAAGCGTGACGAAGGGTTTATTTGGGCCTCCAGTTCTGCGGTGAGGAGGAGAATAATATGCTGATACTTTAGGCAAGGGATTAGAAAAGGGAATGACCTTTCTTTTCCTAGGGATTGTAGGTTTAATAGGAAGGGGGTTGAAAATCCATCCATGAAAAAGTTCATTCGTCGCCTTCTCCCAAATAGATATCTTAGAAATATTCCTAGGGAAAGAAGGTGTTAACAGTGAGAAATGATTGCAAGTAGGAATAACAAAGGGATGTAAAGAATGCTCAAATCTGCTTCTGCGATTTTTTTAGAAATAGTCCTCCACTCCATTTTTTATTTTTAACCTCAACACTGTAATGCTTAGATTGGGGAGTGAGATAACCAGCCATTTCTGCATATTTTGTTTATGAGAACCTCAAAATATGACGATCTAGAGATTCAACACTGAAAGAGATATTGCGTGCGCCGATTTGCAGAGCCATTAACATATAAATAAATTTTTTTTGGAAGAAGAAATGTTTCTGCAATTCTCACATTTCTTGCTTTAAAGCATACTTCAGTTTTATCCCGCAGATTTATCCTTGACAACTGGAATAAAACATATATAAAACTTTAGCTTATCTCTGGCTTTTATCTTGTTGATGAAAACAATATGATCAACCAGTTAACTCCATATTTAGCTCCTGCCAGCAAAGTATTTTTTCATTTTTTGAACTTCAATTCTTTTCAATGTTTAACTCCTTGTTAGCTCGGTCTTGACTTTAATTATCCTCGGGCATCTGTATTCGTTGGGGTTGTCTGTCCATCGGGTAACATTGTTTCTTTTAGTTCTGCTCGGGTTACACTTTGGTTTTGCTCGGTAATGCTTGCTTGGGTAACTTTCTCGAGTATCACTGTGACTTTTCTCTCAGGGTTCTCTATCTGTCGGGGTGCACTGTCCATCAGTGTTTGTTGTCACTTGGTGTATAATGAACTTTTATGCATTACTGATAGTATAACCTTTATCTCTTTGGTTCTTTGAAGTCTTTGACACTATGTATATATATCCAATCAGATTATATCAAGTTGACATCAATGACAATACAATACATTAACTAATTTGATGTCTTGCATTAACTTTCTACAACTCGGTGATCATCAACTTAACATCTTCAAACATTCAGCCAGTTATAGTTCATCAATCTCTCCCTTTGGTATTGATGGAAAAATACTACATTACTACTAATACAATATGAAATATATCAGTTGTAGTTAATCAATTTACCAAACTTATTGTTCTATAACCAATACAAATATCTGGCTCTCAGTAAGATTTTCTACCTTAGATTTATTTCTTGCAGAGTACTTTCTTCAATATTTATTCCCTTCACTAGATAGACGTAGCAACATATGATTCTGTCTCTCTCTTTTTTGTAGAGTCTCTTCTTTGATGTTTTTCTCTCCCTTTGATTGATATCTCTTTTTCCTTTGATAGCAATAGATATTTCATATATAATCTCTCTCCTAAAGCCATCTATCCCTTAGGATACTTATCTCCCTTTGGACAATCATGATGTATATTTCATATGGATATATAATCTCTCTCCCTTTGACATCAATGCCAAGCTATATCCTTCCTCCTTTTTATAATATACTCCTTGAATTTCCCTTTCCATCAACAGTACAATGAATCTGGTGTTCGGTGCAGATAAGTACCTTTCTATGTACTTATGTATCTTTGCAGTCCATCTATTTGCTTGCATCAACATGAATGATCTTCTGATTATGTGTAGGCTGATGCATCCTCCCAGTCAGCTTAGTGACTAATAGACAAGGGTCAGACTCCTAGTCTCTTTCTCAGGTACTCAAATGTATCTTTAGGTAATGGCTTTGTGAATATGTTTGCTAATTGTTCCTTGGATTGAACATATTCTAGTATCACCTCTTTCTCTTACACTTGTTCCCTTAAGTAATGATACTTGATAGCAATATGCTTTGTCTTAGAATACATTATAGGATTCTTTGATATGTTTATTGCACTGGTATTATCACAATAGATAATCACTTGTTCAAGAATTTTCATATTCATACCTTCTAGTAATTGTTTGATCCATGGAATGTTAGAGAAATTTACAATAGCAGCCACATATTCTGCTTCTGTAGTAGATTGTGAGATGCATCCTTGCTTCTTACTTATCCATGTGACAAGTATGTCACCCATAAAGAATGCTCCTCCTGTTGTGCTCTTTCTGTCATCTAAGTTTCCAACCCAATCAACATCTATATAGACTTGAAGCTCAAATTTGCCTTTTCTTTTATACCATAAGCCATAGTCCTCGGTATTCTTTAGATATCTTAGAATTCTTTTGATAATAGTCATGTGTGATTCCTTGGAGTTAGCAGAGAATCTTGCAACTATTCCAACTGCATGTGCTATATCTGGTCTAGTATGAACAACATACATGATTTTTCCAATCATTGATCTATATAGGGTCTGATTTACCTCGGTTGACTTGTCTTCCTTTGTCAGCTTGCATCTAGTTGCCATAGGTTTTCCAGTTGGTTTGGAATCTTCCATCTTGAATATTTTCAACACTTCCTTGATGTATTTGGATTGTGTGATATAGATGCCTGCATCCTATTGAAGAATCTGTAGACCAAGAAAGAATTTGATCTCCCCAAACATTGACATCTCAAACTCTTTGATCATTTCATTAGCAAAAGATTTGCATAACATATCATTACCCTCAAATATGATATCATCAACAAATATTTCAGCAATCAAAATGTTATCATCAATATCTTCTTTTAAATACAAATTATTGTTTTCACTTGTTATTACAAATCCAATACTTATGAGATATGAGTGAATTATTTCATACCAAGCTCTCGGTTCTTGTTTCAATCCATACATGGATTTGTGTAGTCTACAAACTATGTTTCTCTTGTTAGGATCAACAAACCCTTCTGGTTGTTCAATGTATACCTCTTCTTCTAGTATTCCATTTAGGAATGCAGATTTGACATCCATTTGGTATACCTTACTTCATTTGAATGCAACATAAGCAAGTAGAATTCTGACTCCTAGTTTAGCAACGGGTGCAAATGTTTCTCCATAGTCAATACCTTCTTCTTGTGCATAACCCTTGCATACTAATCTTGCTTTGTTCCTTGTGACTTCTCCATTCTTATTCAACTTATTTCTGAATATCCATTTGGTACCAATGACATTCTTGTCATCTGGTCTAGGTACTAATGTCCATGTTTTGTTTCTTTCAATCTTTTCTATCTCTTCATTCATAGCACTGACCCATTCTTCATTTTCAAGTGCAGTATTAACAAATTTAGGCTCAAAATCACAAATTAAACATCTAGTGTTCAGTGACTTACTTCTTGTTCTCAATCCAGCCTTCTTGTCTCCTATGATTTGGTTATGTGGATGATGTCTTCTGACATACTTGGCAAGTATCAGTTCAGTTCTTTGTTCATCATTATGATCATCATCTTGACCTTCATTCTGATCTCCATCGCTCGAAACATCATTTTGAGCAATTTCTTGATTTTTGGTGTTTGCAGCCTGATGCTTGGGTGCATTGTTCTGTTGCTCGGGAGCGATACAATGTTGCTCGGGTAGAGTGTTAGGTTATTCATTAGAAGAAAACTTTTTGTAGTCTTCCAGTTCTTTTCTGCTTTCCTTATCATTTTTCTCTGCATATTTATCTATTCTGACATTTGCACTTTCAATTATTTTGTTAGAGGATTTGTTAAGACATTTATAAGAATTTCTTTTGGTAGTGTTTAGGCTTAGAATTGTCACCCTAACTCAGGCATTAGGGCTACACGACAATTCCATCCTAACAATGGAAACCTCTCCTAGCTGTGGGTAGACTATGGATGAAGAGGAATCTCCAGATTCTAGGTTGGTTCCTATAAAATATGGTATATCACTTCCTGATTGAAAATTGAATTGGGAAAAAGGAAAAAGAGATTTGTAACTGAACTTGCATAATAGAAAGGTGATACACCAAAGATATTCAGACTTCTTACAAAGTTTCAAACTAACCAATACTTATCATATTCTGGTAGATCTTTGGATTATCATTCACTGATCAATACATAGGCTAATTGAAAGGGGATAACTAGGGTTTTGACCACAAGTAATACTTCTTCCATTAACAACATGCACATTCTACAAAAGGCTTATATTTCTGCAATATAGAATAGGAATTGGTGTAATTCACTAGAATATATTTGCAAAAAGCATTACTCTTATATGCAGAAAATTGAAAAGGAAAAATGAGCAATGACCTCAACAAGAGATATATGAAAGTAAGGCAATTGTGTTCTTCTTCAAAAATCTTTGTGTAAACTACATACATGGATTCTAGAATAATGCCAAGGAATGATAAAAATTCTCTTGCATAATAATGAAATCACACATATGCAACTACAATGGAATACAAAAGAAATGGATCCACAACAATAGGAATTCAAAATTCACTAATGCTAATTCTCCTCCCAATTTGACTCCCTTAACAAAAACTAAGAAACTCCCCTAAATAGCCAACATGGCTTATTCGAAATACTCCTTCCCTCCAAAAATCCTCTCCACAACTATAGGGTTTTTAACAAAATTAAAACCAATCCCTAAGTTTTAGCCTTTTAAAACTAAACCCCTAATCATCAACATTGTAATTACATCTATTCGGATACATGGGATTTGAATGAAAAGAAAGGTTTCAAAAAATCAACTTTCAAACTTTGCAAAGTTTATAAAACCCTAATCATATCAGCACTTAACTCCACCTTTGCTGTTGACACCATAGCCGAGCATTAGGAGGTAACTTTGGTTTGTTTGGATGTGCTGTCTAGACATGACTATCTTCATTGAAGAGATGTTTTGCAGTTGTCGTGGCCCTTAAAGTACCAAGGTGGAAATTCTGAAGGAATGTCGATGCACTGTCACTGACATCGCATTTACTCCAACTGACAATGGAACTCAAAAGTTAGTAAAATAGAAAGCATTGCATTCATCGGCCTCATTTGCATCTTTAGGGTTTTGTGTTTTCACTGTGTTTCCGCCATGTTGCAAGAAACCATGAAATCAGTTTGTGAAATCCGCCTTGTTGCAAGGAAAAACTTAGAGTTTATGAGTGAAACACTGTTTACACAGTCAATGCAACTGTAGTTTCATTCTTCAGTGAAGGCCGCAACTTTTAATCCTCATCTTGATCGAACTTGAGCCCCAACTGTAAGTTTGCATTTGTATTTTGTTTAAAGCTTATAAACACCGAGGATATTGTGCCATGATATATGGCGTTGATCAATGAACTTGTAGTTTAGTTGATGCATCTTTATTCTGGTCATTGAACTTCGGTTTGTTTAAAAAAGAACTAAAGAGTTCTTGTTTTCTTTGTGATGACACTACAGTGTTCCACTAGTGTGATAATCACTGCGGTTTTGGCACGGTCTTGAGCTGTGATTGAGACAAGAACCCACAGTCTTTAACTCCAAACTGGGGATGTCTCAGCCACAGCTCTAGACTTATCCCCAGCTCATTGTGTAACTAGCAACCCCACCACTGCTTGTCTTCTTCGCGACAGCTTCCTTCTCAACTCCCAGCTTGATGTATGACAAAATAAGTTCACCATTGTTTGACTTCTCACTTCACTCTTCGAACACACGGACAACAGACCAATTTATGATATGTTTGATTTTGACCACCATGTGGGTTTTCTAAAAAACACAACATTCCATAGCACTTTGAAAGATGTGGCTTTACTCATGAAGCTATGGAGATATACTCCACACCACACATTCAGATAAGTTATTTCCATCCATTGCATTCAACTGTTTACTGCACCAATTATCTTCACTGCTTGTAATGTTTGAAGAAGTTTTGGTGCTGGTACTCTTTGCTTGATGTCAACTGTGGGTGCACCATGAAATTTACACTGTTTAATGTTTTAAAATAAAACACTATTACTGTTGTATGATAGTTGCCACTATGTAGTAAGCATAGTCATGTTTTTGTGAGATGATACCTCATTGTTTTGAGAAGAAACACAAACAATTTACAAATATATGTTAAAAAACACACCAGTGGATATTTTGGAGCATTTTTAGGGCATCATATGCATAACAGTTTGAATATACTTTTGTTGAACATGATGTTTACATTCTGGAACATTGTAACTAGAAAAACCCATGGGGTTTGAGCACGGGCTTGTGACTCCCATGGATTTTAAATTGAAACCCTAATCTGTAAACAATGATTATCATCGATACTTGCCCAGTATCATTAACATGAATGCATATCTTTTTGTTCAAAACCTCAGTCTGAGATGTACACTCTGCATAAAGAAATT
>MU224572.1:327515-338834 GCA_018584345.1 Thuja plicata | reverse complement strand
AATCGGTTAGCTTTTAACCAGAAAGCTTATAAAGGCAACAATATCATTCTTTGATGATATGTTTTGAAACAACTTGTGAAGTAAATATAACCAGGTAATGAATAGGAAGGAAACACAGTCACTTCCATAATGGAATTTCATGAAAAACATAAACAACTTCAACTGTAGATAATAGATAACAGATAAAATTCAAGATTTAGATACCATGAAACAACTGACTAAGATATAAAATAGGCCAAACAATATGCCAACACAGGGCACTTTGCTCAAAATCATAAACAACACAGATTCATTGATCTTCCTGTCATATACTTAAGAAATTACTACATAGGTAATTATCTAAAAATCAATTCTGTTCACAACATTCACCATCTGAACTATAATTATCAAAACTATATCTATCTATCAAAGTTTTTTCCAACCCTTTCAAATTTTTAGCAGTCAAAATAAATAGCAAGAGAGCACCGAGAGGCCTCCCAAAAAACACGGCCTCTCAGTGAAACAGTTAAGTAACTAATCCATTAGTCCGAGGACACATGTCCTTAAAGTTTAGCATAATAACATAGTAAAAATAGGAAACTAGATGGCAGAATCAGGCTCTTTATCTAAGGCATGATCCTCGCTTGTCATTGGACTCCCTTCATTGGTAACCAATTAATTTAGTTTCCATTCTTTGTATGCTTGAACTAATTCCTTGGCAAGCGACAGGTGCGGGATTTTAGAGTTCACTATTCGGGCCATGGAGGCATCTTTATTCCAGCTCAGCTTTTTCACCCTATCAGTAACATTAGATAACTGATCAACACACAAATAAAGCATGGATTCAATCCTTGCTATCTGGGTCAAATCAGAGGCCTTGGGATGAATCTTGTCTCTGATAGTTTTAATAGCTGATTCAAAAGCATCCAAAGCACCTTTCAGTTCTTGTTCACCGAAGACAGAGGGGTAGGTATAAGTGAAATTAATCACTTTCAACTCTGTTAGGGCAACCTTTTGGATTTGCTTTGCTTCAGCTTCATATTCTTTATTCTTCGTAATGGCATTTCTTATCAGGGCAATACGCCAGCTGATGTTTTTTCTGAGTATGAAGAAGTAGGACTCCTCGGCACCTTTCAGTGACTTTTTTGCACAAAATTTATTAAAGCCATGTCTTTCAATTTCCATAAATTTGGTCATTGCTGACACCCACTTTTCTTCATCTGTGCCCCATACTTGATGTTGAGCCTGCAGTTCCCCTATAGTTGTCTCAGTGTTATGAAGAATTGAATGAGAATCTTTAATATACTGTCTGCCATTATTTAGCACTTGAGCCATCCATTCATCCACTAAAGAAAGTAGAGTTCGTCCCCTTTGAACTTGATTCAGTAGAGTCTTATTTTCTTCAGAATTGGGATTGAACACTTGAGAAGACTGAGACAATGAGGTAGCATCAAAGTTCCAAAATGCATTAATAAACTGAGAAAGTGAAACAATGGTCTATTTCAATTCTTTATTTTCTTTGCTATCCTGCATCGATGTAATCAGCATTTATTGGGCTGTTTCTTTGAATAAGTGGTTTTTCCCGGCTCTGTCCATTGTTCCCAACTCAATTTTGGTAACTTCAAAGTCCTCAACTGCCACATCTGGCTTCTCTTCCTTAGGCCTATAAGTAGCAATCTCGGCCATCAACTTTCTAGTCTTAGCATCAACAAACATGCGCACTGTGTTTTTCACCTTCTTGGCTTTAGGGCTTTTCTGAGCATACTTACTCACAATATCTTGCACTGGTTTGGACACAGGAATCAGACTCCACTTTTTATTGACTGAGGAAGTCAACCATTTGGGCATGTCATTGGTTGGTGTCAGTTGGGGACCGACTTTAACATGAGTGTCCATTAAATCCAGGGTTACATCTTCAAGATCAAAAAGATCTTTCCCAATTTGGTCATCATCACCAATTTGATAATTCAAGTCTTCAAACTTGTCATTATCCAGATTAACTATCTCCGTCTGTTCTTGAGTCATCTTTGCCTTCTTTTGTGATCGAGAGTGTGACCTGGTGATATGTTAAGGAGAAACCATAGATGAAAGTTCCGCAACAGACTTCTTTTTAGATTATTTCTTCTGTTGCTTACCAGATGAACCTGCATTATCAAATGTTTTAGACGTGTTAGAAACAAAGGGGGAAGAAAACAAAATTGAAGATTTTTTTCCAGTCTTTTTAGGACTGGAGTGCTCTTTTTTCGCTTGTAGCCACTTCTCAATTAATTTGAGAACATGTTGTGTTCTACTTTGAATTTCATCATCTTCCTCTTTTGACCAATCAACATCTACCTCTTAAGTATTGAGAAGTCTTTTGAAATTAGGTTCAATCAAATCAGAACCATCATCTGTTACTCCCTATATGCTGAATTGTATTCTCATGGAAAAAATTTGAGAGATGCAGAGTCAACTATGGCTTCTGGTCATGACTTGAGATTCGTTTACACAATCCTCCTAGAAATCCTCTAAATGGGGGACTGGAAACATGTGAGACCTTAAACCCAGGCTGTCACTAGCAAAAATTTTGTTATCGAAGCCTGTTCTTTCTGTATAGTACTTGAAATCAAAATGACCAAAGTCACTTTCGATACTTATGGCATCTTCAAAGGTTAGACATGAAAGCTTCCCTAGCTGCAATGGGAATATTTTTTCACCTCGGTCTCCAGGAAGGAAACGCTTTAGCACGACGGCAAGCTGTCTACAGATTTCAGAAAAAATAAAACAATCAAATGCATATCGAGGCAATTTGGTAGGGGCATCCTCAAAACCACTAATTCTTAAATAAGAGAACTTAGGGAATTGGATATAATAACTTTCAAACCTAGTCACAAAGTGCTGAGCTTCTGAGCTCATCCTCCTGGCCGAATCTCCAGACATTTCAAAGCAAAGCTTTCCCATAAAAGTATCATGAACTCTCCTATAATTCTGAATCACGCTATCTTTGCGAAGCATAGAGAAATATTCAAACACACACATGCCATCAATCCAAGGCTCGTGAACCATGCCACTCCATATCCTACTGCATGCTAGACAATACATGAGATAAGAAGACATATAGAAGCTACAACCAGTATGCTTGGAACTATTCAACTGTTCCCTCATGGATTCTGCAATTAACTCAGCCCAATCCAACTTATGCTTGCCCTCTAAAATAATTTCTACATAGCAGAATAACCAATCTGCAAACAAAGAAGCCTCGGGTGACCCTCTAACTCTGTGCAGCATTACCATGATATCACTAATGTGCGGATGCATGTGATTTTTGTTTAACTTCTTGGGCAAATGAGAACCTCCTCTTTGGGCATTTATCAACCAATACTTAGCCATGGAAGTACGGTTCGCATCAGTGTTAGTCTTGAACTTAACTAGAGATTGGGCAGGAGAAAAAGTTGAAAAAGTCCATTCTTGGATTTGGAAAGCCGAGGCAACAATTCCTCTATTTGCGGCCATCAACACTTCACCATTTCTGTTACGAATTGACTCAGTTCGCTGGTCATAATGTTTAATACATTCATGGACAAGCTTAGGGAAAACCACTGCAGGAGGGAAACACGCGACTATACATAACCCACTACTCAAAATTTCCATAGAAGGGACATTTTCTTCAACACATGCAGTAAGCCTATCAGCTATCCCTTCAATATCATACCCTTCTAGGTCTGTGTCTGTTACGATAGAATTTTTGCAGACTAAAATAGACACATTCCCAAAGAAATGAATTGCTAACTTCAATTTTGCAAGAACAGACTGCAAATTGCTATAGAAATCCCCATAAAATTCACCAGCTTTTAAATTTAAACACTGGAAGAGTGACAACCTAACTTACCTTAATCTCTGAGGAAAATTCTGCAATTGGAGCTCCGAAAAACCCTTACCTCTGTTCTTTGCGCATATAGAGAACAACAATAATTCAAAAATAATGAATGCCAAGGAGGGCTTTTAAAAGATACATCTCAAATGACTAATTAATTACCCATAATTAAGACAATAATGTCTCAAATAGAGAAGTGACCATTCCCACACGTGATCATTTACTGCCACTTTGTGCAAACTTTTATGTCGCACGAATTCGTCATTAATTTGACAGCTCAGACATGATTTAGCCGCCGCTGAAAGACTTCTTCATTAAAAGCTTTACCCGAGTGGGACCCATGTTTGAAAAGACGATGAATATCCTTGATTTATGCCACATGTCATTTTTTAAAGATCCTTGAACACCCTTGAACCCTCTTGAACACTCTTGAACAGAGTTCAAAGATGTTCGTATGTGTTCACTCTCATTCAAGCCCATTCCTTAATATCCCACCAACACTTTGGTACAAAGAGCCAAATTATTTAATTGATAACCTTCCACCCTAGATCGACCAAAGTTCTGTAACTTGTGATCATGAAACACCTCCTTTTAGCGAAAACGCTAATCACCCGCTTCTGCTTTATAAAGAATATGAACTAGCTTGAACATCCTTGAACACCCTTGAACATAGTTCAAGGTTGTTCGTAGGTGTTCCAACCTGTTCAAACCTATTCAAAAAGATACGTTAGCAAAAGGCTTTTCTCTCTTGAGCAAGCAACGATGGAACATAGGGAAGATCTTTCATTGAGATTTTAAACATGAGTGCTTAGGCAGCTTGAGATACACAAAATAACAAGGCGACTCTGAAAAAGTAACACTAAGGACAAAGATCAAGATTTGGACTAACATCGGCTCTGACTGGGGATTGGCTTTTCTCAAAAGCTAGAGAACTCAACTACTCTAGTTTCACAAATTGCTACAAAAAGGGCTCAAAAAACTCACAAGAAAGGGAAGACACACCAAACAGAAGCAAACCTAACCTAATATATACAGCAGGACACAAATATTGAGACTAAAGCTTCAGCAATTTAAGATCTTGCCCATTATAGAAAAATGGTAAGATCATTCCATCTAGATAAGCCAACTTGAAAGAATTCATTCCCAACTCTTTAGTGATAACAAAGGGGCCTTTCCATAGTGACTCAAACTTACTGTGGGTGCCTTTAAGAGCTTTTCTTTTGTCCCATAGCAGAACTTCATCTCCTTTTAGAAAAATTCTGGGTCTTGCTTTCCTATCAAAAATGTTCTTCACTCTAGCTTGATGCTCAGTAATCTTATCTACCAAAGCTTTTCTTTCTTCTTCTAATTTATGCAAGTACATAATTCTTTTCTCCAAGGAGTCTTTGAAAGTTTGGTCCTTAATGGCCATTTGTAGCTTAGCTGTGGAGAGTTCCAAAGGAACTGATACTTGTGCCCCAATTCCATACACCAACTCAAAGGGTACCATACTGATTGCTCTTTTAGGCATAATTCTATCAGCCCAAAGGGCTTAAAAAAGCTTCTTATGTCAATTTTTGCCACTATCATCTACCAGCTTTTTCATGATCATTATCAAGTTTTTATTACTTGACTCGGACTGTCCATTTCCTTGGGGAAAATAATCAGACGAATGAGCCAGAGAAATATTGTGATCAAAATAGAAAAGGGAAAGCTCCTGTGAAGAGAAATAAGTGGCATTATCTCCTACAATATTTTGGGGTACTCCAAAACGCACCAAAATGTTATCTTTTAAGAAATCACAAACTACTTGAGAATTAGCCTTTTTGGTTGGAATAGCCTCGACCCACTTAGTGAAGTAGTCAGTCACTATTAGGATATAAATGTGACCTGCACTTGACTGAGGACTGACAGTGCCTATAAAATCAATACCCCATTGCTTGAATGGTTCACTCACCACAATTGGTCTTAAAGGTAAAGCAGCTAATTGAGGTCTTCCAAAAAATAATTGACATTTTTTGCAATTCCTGACAAATGCATAGGCATCTCTGAACATACCCGGCCAATAAAAACAATTTTGGAGGATTTTGAATGTCGTTACCGTAGACAAGAAATGACCTCCACAGGCCTCCTCATGAAAGGTTTTGAGCAACTTTAATTGCTGGCTTTTATCCACACATCTTAGAAATGTACCATCAAGACCCCTTTTATAAAGCACACCTTGCCATATTACATACTTAGCAGCTTGCAGCCTCAGATTTTGTCTTTCTTTAGGTGACATCCTTTGTGGACATTCTCCATATGTTAAGAAATAGGCAATGTCACAGAACCAAGAATCTGTTAAATTGACCAATAATACTTGAGATATTTTAGATTCCAAATTTTTAGGATGACTAACATTTTCTGCGATAAATTTACACAAACCTCTGCCTCTAACCAGCTTAGTGGGTTTGATTATCAAATCATATACCTAAATCTTTGTCACCCATGCTGCTCTTTTGTTCATGGCTATTTCTTGTTGGGTGAGTAGTGCCTTCACTGTTGAATCAGGGACAAACACTATAGAATGAGAATGGAGGATGTAGAATCTGAACTGCTTAACTAATTTCACCACAGCAAAGGCTTGCATTTCAATTGGGGAATAATTTAATTCATGCTTCTTTAAAGGTGTACTCATGAAAGTGATGGGGGCTTCATTTCTTGAAACATCTTTCTAAGTTAGAATTCCAGACAGTGTGTGATCAGAAGCGTAACAATAGATGATAAAATCTTTTTTGTAATCTGGGTAAACTATAGATGGGGCATTGGCCACAACTATCTTAATTTCTCCAAAAGCCTTTCTACCTTCTTCTATCCACTTAAAGGGATGTTTTTCACTCATCATCCCCACTATGTGCTTTGTCAACTCAGAAAGATTTGGGACAAAAGCCCTCAAAAAGTTAATTTGACCAAAGAAAGATTTGACTCCTGTCCTTGTTGAAGGTAGACCAATCTGTTGAATAGCCTTGACTCTTTCAGGATCAATTCTAATTCCCTCTTTGGATATGATATGTCCCAATAATTTTCCCTCGGTCACACCAAAAACTAATTTTTTAGGATTAAGTGATATGCCATGATCTCTACATCTCTGCAGAACTGATTTAAGGTCTCAAACATGATGTTTCCTCCTTTTAGAGTACACATTTAATTCATCAAGGTAAATTACTATGATTCTATTTTTCAAATCAGCAAAAGAGGAATCCATTTCCCTTTGAAAAGTTGCCCCTGCATTGATCAGGCCAAAGGGCATTCTATTGTAAGCAAAAGTTCCCCACGGTGTAGTAAAAGCAGTCTTCTGTTTATCATCATCAGCTACACTTACTTGATTATATCCATAAAACCCATCAAGCAGAGACATCATTTCTAACCCTGCAACTGCCTGTAATACGTGTTCCATTTTGGGCAGGGCATAATTATCTTTGAGACTGGCCTGATTTAAATTCCTAAAGTCTACACAGATCCTTATTTCGCCATTCTTCTTTCTGACAGGGACAATATTCGCAATCCAGGTTGAATGGTGGATAGGGTAGATGATTCTAGATTTTAGCATCTTGTCAACCTCTTTTAATATTGCTTCTGAAACCTTGGGATTGTAACTACGAAGATTTTTCCTAAAAGGCTTTGATTTAGGCTTGAGAGGGATGTGATGACTAAATTTCCCTTTCCAAAAATCTTTAAGATCACTATAATCCCAAGAAAAAACATCAGTGTAGGCTGTTAACAGGATCTGGAGGTTTTTCTTTTCTTGGGAAGACAGAGTTTTACCTATAGAAATCCACTTGGGTTCAGCCACAGTGCCAATGTTCACCTTGTCATATTCCTTTTGCACATCTGATTGAGAATTTTTCCTTGGAACAAAACTATCATCCTTTCGAGAAAACAAGTTCTCTAAGGAAACCAAACCTTTGGGAATTTTGTTGCTTTTCAACTGGATAACTTCTTCTTCTTGTAAGAATTCAGGATTTATCCCTCTGCTATCTTCATTCATTCCTTCAAAGTACATAGAAGAGAAAGCTTCTACACATGCCATAAAATCCTTTATCCGGGTATCATCTTCAAAAACTTGTAGGTGTTTAATGTTATCTGGGACAGCTGGTCTATATATCATCTCAACCCTATATGTTCCTATTTTGAAATCCAGGTGAGGAAGGAGAAGAGACGCTGATGCAGCTAGGGAATCAGGCCTTGTATTGAGAATTCTAGGAATAGCTTCTATGGAAAAGGCTTCAAAAGAATCCATTTCATCCCATACCAAATTTATGTAATGTTTCAAACGCTCATTCTTTACTAAAAAATGACCTTTTACTTGTTTGACGATAAGCTCAGCATCACCTTTCACAACAAGTGCCTTTATTCCCAATGCTCTGGCTTCTCGCAGCCCTAACAAAAGAGCTTCGTATTAAGAGGTATTATTGGTATTTTTAAAATCCAATTTGTAGGAAAAAGGAATATACTGATCATCAGGCCCTTTGAAGACTACACCAGCTCTAGAACCTACGGTAGCACAACTACCATCAAATTCCATCAACCAAATTTGCTCATTTCCACCAGGATGTTCACAAACAAGAGTGGCTTCATCTGAGAAACTCATGTAATTACCAAATTCACAGTCTTCAAATAAAATTTGTGCTTTAGGATCATCAGATGGAATTACAGTTTATTTGTTCTTGGCTTCAGGTTCCAGTTTGACCTTTTTCTTCCCAATAGGGATGATGGCTTCTGACCAATCCATCTTTATTTCCCCACCCATGTCTCTGCAAAAAGTTCTACTCAAGAGAATACTGTAACTTGCAGGTATATCTGCTACTAAAATAGTTAGCTTGAGCCTCTTATCAGGATAGGCTGCTAAAATAGCTTGAGCATCTTTAACTTGACCAATTAAGGGTACTTGTTTTCCATCCATTGAATAGCACCTCCCAAAGGTTTTGGTCATGGTTAAACCTAAAGCCTTGGCTACAGATGAGGGCATAACGTTATCGGAGGCCCCTGAGTCTATAATGCAGTTACTCAATTTGAGGCCATTTAAGAGTAGGGAAATATAAAAGGGGTCAGGCTTCCTAGTTTCATCAAATTCACATTTCACTTCAGGAGTAGGAGTGATAGTAGTGTCACTCTGATTCATGACAAACGGTGAAATAACTGTAGGAAAATCAAGTGGTTGATCAATTGGGTCAACAACACATTTGTTAGATTGTGACGAGTCCGCAAGGTCACCTTTCACATATTTGACTAATTTGTCTAATTCTTTGGGGTTTAACCTCAGATATTCTGCGGGAGAGATTTGGATAGCATAAGACTTGCAAAATTCTACAATATCAAAAGAAGAAAAGTTGGAGTCTTTTCGCACAACCTTAACATCAGGGGTCAAAGAACTAGAAGAAGAAGTAGTACTTATAGGATCCTGAGTCTTATGGATAGGATTAGCTGGAGTTGAACTGTTCTTTGAAAACTTTTGATTTTGAGTAAGCATAGCACAAGCAGGATCCCCAAGGGTGACCAGAATATCTCCTCTTTCTGAATCAGATTCATATTCTAAAAAGTATGAACCAGAGTCACCAGGTCTATCTTGAGGGAGCTCTTCTACAGTACATTCCCCTAACACGTCCTTAGTAGCCTCCATTTGTACATGTCTTTGCATATCAGGGCAAGAATTACCATCATGATCTGTTGTTAGATGAAAGGAACACATGACAGCTTCTTTTGGTGAGGCTTCTATGGACAATCTGGGTTGATTCGGAGGCAACAAAGGAGTTTTATTGTGCCATTGATTAGGTTTTTTTCAGCTGATATCTTGATAAGGAGAAGGGAATGAAGATCCTTGTTTAGGTAATTGCGTCATTCAATAATCTTTGAACGACTGGATCTGTAGGAGCTGAAGTAGAAGGTTGAGAATGAGGATTCTGAACATCTTTTCTCCATTTCCCAGCTGTAATAAGATCATCTTCTAACTTAGTAGCCTATTCTTGGGCAACAGCTAAATCAGCTGGTCTACTCCTTCTTAAGTGAAATCCTATGTCCAGGGGCATAGAATTTACAAAGAAACACTGCTGGTTTTCAGGGGTTGGTCTTTTGGCAACAGGGATTCTATGGATAACTTTGTTGTATCTTGCCACATATTCTCTCATTGGCTCATGAATCTCCTTCTTCATTTGTGTCAATTGTGCTAGCAAAGAATGTTCATCATCAACTCCTTTAAAATGCCCTTCGAATGTTGTCTTCATGGTTTTCCAACTTGTGATTGATCCAACTAGCAGATGCCCAAACCATTCTGCAGCTCCTTCTGAGATAGATTGAGCGAAGAGTCTTACTACTACATCTTCATGTTGTACTGCCAAAATGGCAGTAGCTACATTGAATGCATTCAAGTGCTCATCTACCAAAACTTTACCATCTCTCAAGAATTTAGGTAAGACTTCTTTAATACCTTTAGGGAGAGGATGATGAGCTCCCAAATTCAAAGGACCAATGGCTGCACCCCATGGATGAGCCATAACTGTACTTGGAAAGATTGTAACTAGAGGTGGTGCTTGAATACCAGACAAAGTTAAAGCCTGCCAGACACTAGAGGACGAAGAAGAATTGGGGGCAACTTTAGGAGGAGAAGAAGGTCTAATTTTTGCTTTGGGTCTTAAGATGGAAGGGGAGAAAAAATGAAGATTTTGCAAGCTTTCAAAGAAAGTATAAAAAATACCCTCCTTCCTCTGAGACCTGGTGTAAGGTCAAGAATCTAGAATTATTCTAACTTATTACCTCTGAGTGATTCTATCAACAACTTGTACCTCCTGGGCGATCAAGAGTCCTCTTAACCACTCTCCTATATCTTCCTCTTCTTCTAAAACTGGGAGAACTTGTTGATACTGGTGATAGCTGGTCTTTAAACTCCAAGTAACAGTGTTCAAATCAGAAATGATATCCTCTTGAGTGTTTTGAAAATTAAGATCTGGTTGGATAACATGAGGTTGCTCCTCCAAATTGGGTATTATCACAGCTGGTAGGACCACAACTTATTCATAAAATAGAACATTAAACACAGGTCTACACTGTAAGCGCTCCCCAGTAGAGTCACCAAAAATCTGTTAGTGAACAGATTTGTCTTTTTACAAATAATCTTTTAAGTTTTCTCTATCACCCTTAAAAGACAAACTATTTCTAACAGTTGGGTAAGTGTATTTTATAATCACTTCCCTTTGAATTTTATAATAGGTACAACTCCCTTATATGATATTCAATGAAATGAGAAAATAATTTAATCGGTTAGCTTTTAACCAGAAAGCTTATAAAGGCAACAATATCATTCTTTGATGATATGTTTCGAAACAACTTGTGAAGTAAATATAACCATGTAATGAATAGGAAGGAAACACAGTCACTTCCACAATGGCATTTCATGAAAAACATAAACAACTTCGACTGTAGATAATAGATAACAGATAAAATTCAAGATTTAGATACCATGAAATAGCTGACTA
>MU224572.1:300004-310415 GCA_018584345.1 Thuja plicata | reverse complement strand
ATGTGGGATAAATTGAAGCTGGTACATGGAGGAGATGATAATGTACTAAGAGCCAAGGCAGAAAGCCTAAGAGGGAGGTTTGATGACCTAAGGATGAAAGAAGGAGAAAATATCACTTAGTATAGCTACAAAATCAAAGAGGTAGTCAATGCTATCTAAGGAGTTGGAGGTGTACTTGAAGAAGAGAAAGCGGTAAGTAAAATCCTAAGAACCTTACTGCCTATATATGCTATTAGAGTATCTTCTATACAAGAAATGAGAGCAGTTGCAAACAATAATGTTACTCTAGATAGTCTTATTGGTAGACTAATTTCATTTGAGATGAATAACTTTGATAATAGTGTCTTAGCATCTATAGAGTATGCATTCAAATCTTCTTTGAAAATAAGTAAGTCAAGTCATAAACACACTATGAGGAATGATAGTGAAAGTGATAGTGATGACCAAGAACTTGATGAGATTAAAACACTAATGGCAAGAAGATTGCCGAGAGGCAAAGGTAGATACACAGGTAAATTACCACTTATATGTTTTAATTGTAAAGAGGTTGGACACTTTGTTGCAAGATGTCCTAACAGAAGAAAAGATGACATAAGTAATGATAGAACATATGAAAAGAATTTTGACCAAGGTGATAACAGAGATTACTGAAGCAACTAAAAATCTGACAATACTACAAGGACAAAGGGAAGAAAGCTTGTTACCTGGCTCAGAACAGAGCTGATGACACTGACACCAAATCTGACGAAGACATTGAGATGGTATTTGTAGCCACGAAGGATGACTCAGACGAAGAAGAAAGGTATGGAGAAACTGCACTCATATCTAAGGTAGTAAGAATGATGTGTGGATTATAGACAGTGGCTACACTCGCCACATGACCGATGATAAACAAAGTTTGAAAATTTTGAATATTGTAATGGTGGATTAGTAAGAATGGGCAATGACACACCTTGTCTAGTTGAAGGCAAATGAACCATAATGTTGAACAACCTGATCAAATGTGAAAATTCTTACTGGGTAAAATGACTTAATTATAATCTATTAAGTGTTTCATAGCTGAATAATACAGGTCACTGAATAGCATTTGAGGATAAGAAGGCAAAGATCTTCAATGAATCAGGAAGATTGATCGGAACTGGTGAATAGACAAAAGGTAACCTTTTCTATCTTGATGACATCAAAACCACTTGTTTAATGGCTAGAAATGAAGACATGTGGTTGTGGCATAAAAGACTATGCCATGTGAATTTTGACAACATGATAAAGATAAGCAATAAAAGAAGAGTAAGAGGCTTAGCGAGTATGTCAAATCCTGAGCATATCATGCGCAAGAATTGTCAAAAAAGTAAGATGACAAAGTCTAGTTTCAAGAGTAAAACCCATACATCTAATGCAATTCTAGAATTAGTCCATACTGATTTATGTGGACCCATGAGGACAAAGAATTACTATGGTGATAGGTATTTCATTCTCTTTGTAGAAGATTATTCTAGAATGATGACAGTTATGTTCTTAAAAGATAAATCATAAGAATTCAAGATGTTTAAATGGTATAAGGCTATGGTAGAAAAGAAAAGTGGTAAGGAATTGAAATGCTTAAGATTAGATAGAGGAGGGGAATTTACTTTAGATGAATTCACTAACTATTGTAATGAGCATGGAATTAAAAGACAGGTTTATGCACCTAGAAAACCACAACAAAATGGAATTGCTGAAAGGAGAAACAGACCCATTGTTGATTGTGCAAGAACACTGATGATTGAGAAAAGCATCACTCAATCTTTTTGGAGGGAAGATGTCAGTACTTCTGTCTACACATTAAACAAAGTACAATTGAAGAAGGACACAAAGAAGACACCCTATGAGCTTTGGTATGGTTACACACCCAATGTAAGTTACTTTAGAATTTTTGGTAGTCAATGTTTATTTTGAAAGATGAAAGAAATGGAAAGATTGAATCCAAACATGATGAAGGTATCTTTCTAGGGTATTCCACCAAAAGCAAGGCTTATAAATGTCTTAACAAGATCATTGAAAGTGCAAATGTAAGAATAAATGAATTTGCAGAGAATAATGATAAGGAATGTAGAAAAGAACCAGAAGACTACAACAGGTTTGTTTACACTGAAGAACCTGACACTCTACCCGAGAAATAGTGTATTTCTCCCGAGCAAGAGAACATTGCACCCGAGCATCAGGCTGCAATTACCAAAAATCAAGAAAATACTCAAGATGATGTTCCAAGCGATGGAAACCAAAATGAAGGTCAAGATAATGATCATAATGATGGACAAAGAGCCAAACCAAAACTTTCCAAGTATGTCAGAAGACATCATCCACAAAATCAGATCATAGGAGACAAGAAGGCTGGAATGAGAACAAGAAGTAAGTCACTAAACACTAGATGTTTACTTTGTGATTTTGAGCCTAAATATGTTAATACTGCACTTGAAAATGAGGAATGGGTCAGTGCTATGAATGAAGAAATAGAATAGATTGAGAAGAATAGTACATGGATACTAGTACTAAGACCAGATGACAAGAATGTCATCGGTACCAAATGGATATTCAGAAACAAGCTGAATGAGAATGGAGAAGTCATAAGAAATAAAGCAAGATTAGTATGTAAGGGGTATGCATAAGAGGAAGGTATTGATTATGGTGAAACCTTTGCACCCATTTCTAGACTAGAAGGAGTTATAATTCTTCTTGCTTATGTTGCATACAAAGGATTTAAGGTATACTAGATGGATGTCAAATCTGTATTCTTAAATGGAATACTAGAAGAAGAGGTATACATTAAACAACCAGAAGGGTTTGTTGATCCAGACAAGAGAAACATTGTATGTAGACTACATAAAGCCTTGTATGGAGTGAAACAAGCACCTAGAGCCTGGTATGAAATACTTCACTCCTATCTCATAAGCATTGAATTTGTAAGAACAAGTGAAAATAAAAATCTGTACTTAAAAGAAGATACCAATGGTGATATTCTGATTGCCGAAAAATTTGTTGATGATAACATATTTGGGGGAAATGAAATGTTATGTAAATCCTTTGCTAATGAAATGAGCAAAGAGTTTGAAATGTCTATGTTTGGGGAGATCAAATTCTTTCTTGGTCTACAGATTCTTCAACAAGATGCAGACATATATACCAGTCAGTCCAAATACATCAAGGAAGTGCTGAAGATATTCAGGATGGAAGATTCCAAGGCAGTTGGAACACTTATGGAAACAAGATGTAAGATGACAAAAGAAGACAAATCAAATGAGGTAAATCAGACCTTGTATAGATTAATGATTGGCAAACTAATGTATGTTGTTCATACCAGACCAGATATAACACATGCAGTTGGGATAGTTGCCAGATTATCTAGTAATCCCAAAGAATCACATATGACTGCTATCAAGAGAATTATGAGATATCTAAAGAACACCAAGGACTATGGATTATGGTATAAAAGAGAAGGAAAATTTGAGCTTCAAGTCTATACAGATGCTGATTGGGCTGGAAACATAGATGACCGAAAGAGCACAACTGGAGGAGCATTCTTCATGGGTGACAAACTTGTCACATGGATTAGTAAGAAGAAAGGATGCATCTCTCAGTCTACTTTAAAGTCACATGTTTCCATAGATTTCCTTGGACTGATCCAAATTTGCATCTCCATTATGTTCCTTACCTCCAACCAATTCTATGGTAAAGCATTCATGAAAAAAAAAACATAATCACATTGTAGGACCTTATTGTTAGGAAATCTCTTAGTCCCTACAATCAAATCTCTAAAAAATAAAATGCCTCATATGATTTCAACAATTACTCCTTTAATGCAATCATGTGTATGGAACAAGTGAAAATAGTCTTACTACATGACCAAATATCATCTTTATTACAAATTGATTCTTTACAAAGTAGTTGTAGAGCTAGCTCCTGCAAAGGAGAAATGGTAGGATCCATGTCTCCATGTAGCTGATTAATTGTTGTTAGCTTGGCAATCCCCATGGAAGCATCTTCTTCAACCATGCAGCTTCCATGAAAACTTAGGTGTTCTCCACTTGAAGTTGCACTAATAGCTGATTCTTGTTTAGCCATATCCTTAAGTGGCTGAAGTGAATTTATGATCGGGTATTCATCCTTCTTAGGGCCCATATCCTCATTGCCAAACTTTCATCTTAGATCATTATTGTAGTCTCCCTTACCCCTAGTGGGCATATACCTCATCCTCAAGTCCATGTATTCTTCAAGATACATTTACTGCTTGAACCCTACATGATGCCAATAGTGCTTGAATAGTCTTAGAGAATCATCTTGATATCCAACACCAAATATGTCACATGAAATGTACAACACCTTGATGTGTTCATTGGGATGTTATTATCCATTTCCATAGAACTTGGGGAAATTCATGTGAGAGCCTTATGGGAGCGAATAAAGAACCGACGTAAGGTCCAAAGGACCAAAAGTTGTCCCCCAAGGACATGTAGAAACCATTCTTGGGAAAACTGGGATAAAAGGGATGAGTGGATTTGTATGAAAGTGGAAACCTCACTTTGGGATGGGTTTCTTCTTATTGGATGGTGCATAACTGGTAGTTTGTTCAAGAGAGGGCTCAATTGAGACAAGGTTGTTCCTTGGATTATTACATTAATGAGTTTCAAAGGATCACTATTATGGTGTTGAATATGACCGTAAAAAGGAAGATAAGAGGTAGTGGACTCAACTCTATAGAGAAATTTGATTGGCCCTCTTATATGTATTTGGTCAACACCAGGAAAGTTTTTTTTTTGTAGTAAACTCACTCGTTTATTCTATGGTAGAGCCTAAGCAAGTGCATTGGGTAGCGTGAAGCATGTATTGAGTTATGAGTTGATTATGGGCTCAGGTATATTCAACATTATGGAGTGAATCTCAAAGGGTACACTAATGAAGATTGGGCAGGCAGTATAGCTGACAGGAAAAGCACTTTAGGGTGCAATTTCAGTTTGGGACCAGGAGCATTCTCTTGGTATAGTAGGAAATAGAAGGTAGTTGCACAAAGTTTTTTAGAGGTTGAGTATATGGTAGCCAGTATGACTGCATGTGAGGCTATCTGGCTATGAAAACTTCTAGTTGGGTTTTTTGATAAGGAGCTAGATCTGACAGTCATTTACTTTGATAATAAAATTAGTATCAAACTCTCGGAGAATATAGTGTTCCAAGATAGGTCAAAACACATCTAGATCAAGTGGCACTTCATCAGATATTGTGTCCAGAAGGGGCAGTGAAGTTGTAGTACATTTCTATAGACGAGTAGGTTGTGGACATATTGACCAAGGCCACGATGAAGGGCAAGTTTGTATACTTCAAGGATAACCTAGGTGTTGTGTAGAACACCTTCCTCACTAAGAGAGAGTGCTGATTTCTATAGCCTGAAAGGTGTTTGAATGTTGAGTCTTTTTTTAGTATGCACGAGGAAGTTCAAACTTACTGTATCCTTTACCCTGAGTTTAGGTAGAAGTCATAGTTTTATTGTAGTAGTCATAATTGATGATTTAGTAGTGTTACCCGGGGACTGGTTTCTGACATAATTTGACCCGTCCTAGAAACGGGGACGTCCTGAAAACTTGGAAACTTTCAAAAACCCCTCCCTTGACTGTCCCATAAAAAATATGTCATGGAAACCCGTTTCCTTGCCCCCTGTCCCATAAAACTTGGGTAATAGATTGATTTAGTGAGTGCGAGTGTTTGGATGTTTTCCCTACACTAGCATTTCCTAGGTATATCTATGTTATTTTCTTTTTGTGATTGGTTTCATGTGAATTTGATTTTGCTCTACATTATTGTTAAATAACCAAAAGTTTTGTCTATTACAAATTACATAGATTAAAATTATTTTTTTTGTTCTGAGAATTTTTTTGAGTAGTTAATCTGCAAATGAGTTACATAATTTAACGTCTTTGCTATGTGACACAAAATAATTACAGTATTGCTTGTAGAGAGGCTCAAGTCACGACTCAATAGGTTAATTTAGAGGAGAAAATTGACTTTGTTGTTGTTACGCAAATTTTTGATGGGATGATTGTTGCAATTGAGGCTATTAACTCTATGGTGTCTTGAATAGCGATCCTTTAGAGTTATTTGGAGAATCTAAATCCCTTAGGCAAAGCAATCTCATGTCACATTATTTGTTCATTTTAATGGGTGAAGGGATCAGGAGATTTATCAACTCTGAGATGAGACAAGGTTGGAGTGAGGTAGTTTTCCTCCTCGCTCTCATTTACAATTTGTCGATGACACAAATTTGATGGGATTAACTAGAGTAATGAGGTTTGTAGCTCAAGGACTTTGGGTAGTTACTTTGCTACCATAGGGATTAATCTAAAGGCCTTAGGCAAAACAATCCCATGCCACATTATTTGTTCATTTTAATGGCTGAAGGGTTTGGGAGATTTATCAACTCTGAGATGGGGCAAGGTTGGAGTGAGGTAGTTTGCCTCCTCACTCTCATTTACAATTTGTCGATGACACAACTTTGATGGGATTAGCTAGAGTAATGCGGTTGTTAACTCAAGGACTTTGGCTAGTTACTTTGCTACCATAGGGAAAAGGAATAATGAGAACAAGTACTCCATTTTCTTCTTCAATATGCCTAAGCTTATTCAACTCAAGATTGCTCAGATTCTTAGATTCCAAATCAATTCCATTCCTTTTGTTTACCTTGTTATTCCCCTTGTTTGTGGGTATTTTATCCTAGGAATTTTGGCAAGATGTGTTGGAAAATTTCCCTATGCAAGTTAGTCATTAGTCATGCATGTGGCTTTTGACTGCTAGGAGAGTAACTTTATTGAAGTGAGTGGTTCAAGATCTCTCCACTTATAAATGCTTTGTGTAGGTTGCTCCTTCAAGATTCATTGAAGACTTTGATGCTTTTTCTTGACAATTCTCATGGGCTTATAATTTTCTTTCACCAAAGCGGAGTTTGGTTGGGTTGGAATTCGTCTGCAGGCCAAAACAATAGGGTGAGCTTGGTTTTCAATAGGAATACCTTGGTAGTGAGGCTTTTCCTACCAAATTTTCCTTGAGATGGTGCACTAATCAAGATCAAGATTGGGTTTGAGTCCTTACCACTAAGTCTCTCAATTCTTAGATTCTAAGGGTGCTGGAGGGTAAAAATGTTCCTCGATTCAAGCTCTTGACAAGTCTCCTTTTCTTTGGTAAGAGGGGTCTACGATCTAGGCACTCTCAAAAGGGTTGTTGAGTTAATTAAAAAAGGGTTATGTTGCACTTGTGATGGTCATCCTCGTATCATATCAATGTAACTGCACTTGTAGTCCCTTTGCAACAGTTTTCTCGTAGTGAGCTGGAGTACAATTGAAAACTTCAAAACGAGCCAACACTTGGACCGGGGACTGGGTGTATGTGTATAAAGAAAAATAACTTCATGATTGGGGAGAATCAGAGGAGACTCGTCAAGAGCATGCTAGGATTCTAGCCAAAAAAGTGTGCAGTTATTTCACAGAAATGGATGTTCTTATCTGGGGCCTCGATCTAAAAGGTAGAATCTCTATTGCTTCAAGATACGAGTTGTTGGATCAACAAATATATAAGAGGATTGATGTACCCTATTAGAAATAATTGTGGAATAAGTTTTCTTGGCATAAATGCAAGTTTTTTGCATAGTTGGTTTTGAAAAATAGATGCCTCACCTTGGAGAATTTACATTACAGAAGATTTTAGGGTTTGTCTATGTGTGTTCTCTATAATAATTGTGGGGAATGCTCCTCACATTTATTTTTCCAGTGTTTCTTCTCTAGGGAAGTTCGACACTTTTAGAGGAAGGCTTGGAATTGGGCCTATGTTCATGCCATTTTTGTGGTTGAGTTATAGGGTCATCTAGGGAATTCCCCACCTAAGACTTTCTTTCTTTATGTAGCTTGGGTTATTGGCCCCACTTCATAATTTGGTAATTTTGGTTAGAAAGAGACCATGAGATTGTTTAGGATAGGAAATTGACGCTTCATCAAATTTGGCTAAGGATCATTAGTATGCTCCATGAAACATTATCGGTAAAGTGCAATCTTTCAGCTCCTATGGACCCTAGCGATTTAGCTGTGATGAATTTCTCCTTGCCAAGGAGGTGCTGACATTCCAAAACGAACATCCAAAGAGAAGGTTGTTATCCCCTAGGTCAAGGGATTTTCTCGATTAATACCAATGGGTCTTCAAGTGGGAATCTTGGGCACGCCAGGATCAAAAGTTATCAGTAGAGATAGTTCAGAGGTTGTCATGTTCTTTTCCATTTAAAAGACAATATTATCTCCAAAGTGAAATCTTTCTGATTGTGTGAACATTAGTGATTTAGCAGTGATGAATTTCTCCTTGTTGAGGAGGTGTTGACATTCCAAAACTAACATCTAAAGAGAAGGTTGTTATCCCCCAGATCAAGGGGTTTTCACGATTAATATCAACGGGTCTTCAAGAGGGAATCTTGGGCACGCCGGGATCAAAGTTATCAATAGAGATATTTGAGAGGTTGTCATTTTCTTCTTGTAAAAATTGTGTAATCAAGATCTTGTAAAAACATTTGCATAATAGAACTGAAACTCATTAGATAATATTTCTTTTGAGATAATGAGCACTTAGCAGGATCAAGTATGTAACTTTCATTTTTAGTTGCCAATGTTGTTCCAGCTCTACCTGATTAAGTTGAAAGCAATATTAGGTAACATTAATATTTCAATTTTTTTTTTCACAAATTGTTATGTATGTTTTACCCTTATTCCCAAGGGTTCTTTAGCGGGGTGTTACACCTTTTCAGATATCATATCAAGATGTTCTAGGGTTTTCATGTTCGTGCTTATATTAACCAAAATTACTTCTTTGACTCTAAATATTTCATTGAGGAAATCTTCCTCAACTCCTATAAACGATCCCAAAGCATTCCCTAAGATTTCTAGGGTTTTGTAATGCTAGTATATTGATGGGAGATTTTTTAATTGAATCTAGTTGGGAAACGCTTTAGGTTTATGCTTATAGGGATTGAAATTATGTTTCTAGTTAATAAAATAAAAGTATAGTTTCCTCTGATGGATTGGGGATCTTCGTAGGCCTGACGAATGATTTGCTCCTTGCTTTCTAATTCTTCAGTTTGTCTCTGCTTAATATTTTGTTTCTAAAATTGGATCTCTAACTCATGGCTATGGTTTCTTTGGAAAGTTTTACTCCCTTCTTTTGCAACCCATCCATTGTTGCCGAAAAGCAAGATTTATTTCAGAGAAATAGTGCCAATCCTCCTTTCGACTGTTAGATTTTTTTCTCTATTCACATATGTCAACTATTAATTTCAAATTTATATTTTCCTCACATGTTTTTTTTTGCAAGATGTATTTTTTAATAAAATAAGATAATTAATTCAATTAAATTAATTATAAAAATATTCAATTTAAATAAAAGATTATGAAAAATGATAAATAAATATAATGAATATAAATAAAAATGGTAAAATAAATATTAACTAAAAATAATAATAAATCATCATAATATTATTTATGTAAAAATTATTATTAAAAAGTTAAAACATTTATAATTTCATAAAAGATTATATAGATTTCAATAAATAAATTTCAAAGTTTAAAATAGAAATCGTTTTAAAAAATACCCCGCTGGGGGAAAGGAATTTAAATTTAAATTTGTGGGCTCGTCGTGACGACTCCCGAAAAGGAAAATGTGACCTAAATATTTGCCGCGCCATTCACACGTGCCGCAAAGTAAGCAATTACAGTTGTTCAGTTAATTATAGTCGTTGTAAAAAAAAGCACATAAAGATCTGAAGTCAATTATAGCCGTTCCCGATTTCCCAATTTACATGCCCTGCTTCCCAATTGTTTTATAACAGGTGATCGGTACTCATAATCGGTACATATCCTGCCACTTTTCCTCTTCTCATATTTTGTTTCATGGCTGCTGCAGCATTTCGGGCAAATTTAAAGGTATGCTTCTCTTCTCTCTTTCAAGATTCTGAGTATTTGCGTTTTGCCTGCATACTGTGAACACGATTTTGGAAGAGCCGAGTGTTTATGATCGTGGTTTCAATTTGGGAATCTAAGTAATAAAACAACATGGATGAAAACATATAAGAATTTTGTTGCGAACCGTAATGACAAAGAACAAAAGAACAGAGAAGCATAGGAAATGATTTTGTCTCTCTTTATACATGTAAACTTTTTAAGGCCTATACGGGAAATATTCCTAATATGGGTATCTAAACAATAAACAGTAGGACAAGAAAGGGATAAAAATTAAGGCGTAGAGGTTTTAGCAAAGTTTATCATCATAGGTGCAACCCATGATAAATAGTGACTGTTGCTGTGACAATCAAATCCAGAAACAGAAAACAGTCAGAATTATGAATTGTGGAAATCTGATA
>MU224572.1:288051-299217 GCA_018584345.1 Thuja plicata | reverse complement strand
TTTTAAAGAAAAAGATCCATTATAATATTTTAGCTGCATTTTTCTACTTCAATGGGACTGCCTTTAAAATAGAAATAGGAGCTAAAGCCCCTTTTATGGGACTGTTTCCTTAGTATCCACCCATTTCTACCTCAAAGTAAAGCATTTCTCTTTCTCAGTGCTTAGAATTTCATGTTCATGATTTAAAGTCTTCTCACTCTAATAATGTACTTGTTTATTGCAACTTAATGTATTTCTTAGGCCCATCAACCTTATCTCGATCATTTTTGGGTGTTAGTATAATTTCTTTCTTTCTTTCATTTTAGGAAAATCTAGTAAGAAGCTAAGTTCTATTAATGGAAAGATGAACTGTAGGAAATTTTGATGGTACTCTGCATGAGAAGTTCAGTGATTTCAATTTTAGTACTAAGTTGTTTTTGGGATCTGTATTTCTGCATGAGGACTTAACACATTTTTGCTCTCATAAATTGCCCCATATTAACCATTTGGTCGAAACTGTTCTATTATGTTTGTATTTTGGAACTAACAGCTTAGTGTTCTTCAGCAAGTTTGGTCCGATCACAGCACTATAGGTAGTGAATTAGCAACCACTGTTATGAAAAAGTTGCATTCTGAAAAGTTGGAATTGGCCGGTAACCCTTGAAATTTTCAATGATATTATCTCAGCGTCATTTAAGTACCTAGGTTGGCCAATCTTGCCATTATTATTGTAAGTATCTGAGCATATCTTGTCCTATCTCTATCAGAGCATTTACAATCCTTTGATGTGTTTTTCAGTGAACTCATTCTTTGGACGCAGCCAATGTTTTGGACCTTAATATTATGAATTCTAATCTGTGTTCATCTTTTAAATGTATGAATTACATGTTTCACATATTCATTTTCAGTTCCAGGTAAGCTTTACAGTATATAGATGAGAACTGGAATCGTTTTCAACTTTTTCTTATTGCTAAATTGTTTATTGACGCACTTTCAGCAATATATTTGGGAAATAGAAAGATTTCACTCATCAATGAAGGAGATCTAAAATCTCCAAGCACAAACATTATGTCCACCACTACTGGCTAGGACAAGGCATCTATGAATTCTTTGTTATAAGATTTCATGAAACCTGAGTTACATTCTTTATATTGTACAGCATCATTGTTGTGCTCATGCCAATGGAAGTTCTGATAAGTTTATTTTAGGACACTTGTTTTCTCATTAAACAATGACTTCAGTGAACTTGTGAAGCGCAGTTATATTATAATTTGTATCTGCTATATACAATGCATTTCAAAATCCTTGTGCTTCCATTCCATTTAACTTTAAATTTATCTTAATAGGTTTCAATTTTTTTGGTATATTTATTTTAAGATAATTGTTTTTACGGACTTGAATGGAATAGCAGGGATGGAAGATCCAAATGGTATAGGGTCAACTATAGCTGAATTTATTGAGCATTTATAGGTATGCATATCCAGATCACATGAAAAGGAGCTGGCAACAAAAGGATTTTTGATCTTGCAAAGTCTAGAAAAGATGTAAAAAATGCAGTAGTTTCTTATTCGCGATTAATAGCTTTTCTAGTTACATTTCTGAAGTCCAAAATTACAGTTGCAAAGGTCAGTATGGGTTTAACCATAGGGATTCTATGTGATGAGGAATTAAGACAAAAAGTGTTGTTAGGATGATGCATACATCCTCTGCTTAGACTGCTAAGGTCAGTCTGTAGAAGCTTGGAAAAACCAGCAACAAAGGCAACTATGTAGGATCACATGGTGGTTTGGTAGCAGAGAAGTTTTGGTTGGGATCAAGATATTTACAATCCTGGGAGAACATTTACAAGATATTTAAAGTAGCAGAGCAGGTTTGGTAGGAGCAGATTGGGATGTGGGACGCTTTTTTTAGCATTACAATGTTTCTGAAATGATTCACACACTCGCCGTAACGATGCAGTTCCAGAGACATTGACCTGATTTGGAACATATTTTCTATAATTTAAATTTATCTATCAGACTAAAATTATATTAAAAATACTGCTATTATAGTATACAATGTGGCCAGTTTGAAATAAATGATACATAAAGTCATCAAATACAATTTTGTAGGTTTCATTTTTTTGTATATTTATTTTAAGCATTGCTTTTTAGAGACTTGAATTGAATAGCAGGGATGGAAGGTCCAGATGGTCCATAGGCAACTACACCTCAATTTATTGAGCTTATCCAGGTAAACACGTCTACACCAATTGGAAAAGAGCTGGAAGTGAAAGGAGTTTTGGATCTTGCTAAATCTAGAAAGGATGTAAAAAATCCAATAGATTATTATTAACAAGCAATGCCTTTGTTTGTTACAGTTCTCAGCTTTAGAACTACAGTTGAAAAAGTTAATACAGCTTTAACCATAGGGACTCTGTATGATCAGAAAGACTCAAGATTGAAAGTGTTGCTAGGAGGATTCATAGCTCCTCTTCTTGGACTGTTAAGGTCTGTGTTTGGAGAAGCTCCAAAACTAGCAGCAAAGACAATCTATTGAAAATCACATGGTGGTTTGGCAGCAGAGCAGGTTGGGATGAAGATATTTATGATTGCGGGTGTTAATCTTAGTTCGTGGGAGCAGCTGCACCTTAGGTACAAGCATGAAACAGTGGTCAATGACCATTATACAAAACTCGTGCAATAATTCACATAATAATGCCAATGCAATGCTTATCTACATTTTGGTTTTGTTATTACAGATGCAAGGAAGTTGCCGGTTGGATTAGTAACTATAATTGATTGTGAGGTCATATTAAGAAGTCAATGTTTGCCTATTCAAATCTTTGTCATTCACCTAGGGAAGGAGAGGTGATTTGAATTTATTCTCTTTCATTGGCTTATCTACAAGAATAGAAGGTGAAATATCTGCACTTGTTCAGCTACTTGATACTCTTTTGAAAAGCGAAAGAGGACAGTACAGTTATTCCTGGAAATTTATGCTTTCACAGTGAAGAAATTCATGCTTGTGTTGAAACCACAAATGTTGTTCCAGCCCTCCTGTGGTTGGTGAGAAATGCTAGTTCCAGAGGACAGGAAATTATGAGCATTTTATTAGGTATGTAAATCCTCCTACTAACAAGTATATGTCGGCTTCACTTCAGGGAAATCATCCAAAACTAGGTTTGTGTTTGTAGCTACTTAGATTCTCTCTGGAATACTTTATATGCATTGTTCATCTAGATTGTACGTTTTCGATCTATCTATAAAGATCAGAATGTGTATATGATTTGTGGCATTTGGCATTCCTCTGCTTTTGCTTAATGGGAATACCACATCCTTTAGTGAATATACTACAAAGACAATTTGTGCATTTATGAAATTGCAGATCGGTTTATCTGATTGGTGAAAATGGACAGGTTGTAATTGACGGCATTTATTCATAATAGAAATAGAGTTTTGTGTTAGCCTTTGATATGCATCCGAAGGTTCAGGAACTGCAAATTTCTTGTAAGACCAAGACCACCTTTCGAACAGTAAGTTGCCTATTTTATTCTACTATATCAAAATTTGTGCCAATCTGGTTGACTGAAGATAGTCTAAAAGCATCTGTAGCTACTTAGATTCTCACAGCTATATTTTATATTTTCAGGGCACTTTGGAGAAAGTAAAGATTCAAGGCAGTTAGCATTATCTTTTATAAGGTTTACAATTTGAATTTTGAGCAAAGATTTAATAGGTGTATCGAAACATTTCTATGGGAGTCGAATTAGTGAGATGAGAAAAGCACATATGGTGATGTGTACTGCAACATTTGGCTTGATAGTAGGGCCATGGATTCATGGATGGGCTCTGCCATAAATTTCTTAAATGTTAATGGTGAAAACATTTTTATACTTCTCTTTTTTGAAGGAACTTTTAGTAGACATTCACACTTTGAAAATCATTTTAATTCAACTTTTAATGCTCCGCATTATCTTTTATATGGTTTGCAATTTGAATTTTTAGCACATGTTTAATGTGTGTATCAGTACACTTTTATGGCAATCATATTGAGAGCATATATGTTGATGTGTACAATAATATTTAATTATATAATAAGGCCATGAACTAATGGATGCCTTAAGTTTCTTAACTGGTCATGGTGGGAACATTTAGGATAAATTTACAGTAGGATGATTCTAGTGAAAAGAAAGTTTCACCACTCTCTTATAGTTTTTCCGCACTATATCCTAGGTGCCCTGTAGAAACTGCTGGGGTAAAATGAGCTGTATAGCTGTAAGCAGTTGCTACCAACTTCGAGGCATTCTTTCACGGGGCTACTGTCCGCAAAAATTGAAAGTGTTTTGGATTTTAAACTAAATATTTGAATTATTGATGCTTTCATGTATCTAATGTTTAATGGGACTCCAATACAGGCAAAAGCAGACCAGCTTCGTACGGGATTGTATCTGTACTTTTATTTTTGGAACAACCTTGAAGTCCGCAGTCTGAAAATCATTTGAGTTCAATATTAAATGTTTCACAATACCACCGTGCATAGAGCTAATTGTATAATAAACAAGTCAAAAGATTATTTTCTTAACAATTTAAACAATCCGCCACCTTTTAATTTGAATGAGGTATAAATGTGCCACTATATTTGTTTATGTTCGCCTGAAATCCTTAAGCTTATAGAATGCAGTCAGGTTGTACAGTTCACTCATTGGTCCTATTTTGAATGTTCAATTGTGAATACAAGAGAGAAAAATCACACTCTTGTGAAGATAGTTAGATCACTTTTGAGTCTTCAAATTTTGTTTGAAAATCTGAAATTCTCTGTTGATGGACTACACAATTTGATTTATGTTTGCAAATGAAAACTTGTAAACTCTTAGCCACACTCTTTTGATATGATAATGATTTTTACTTTTTAGTAGTTTTAAAGACTCTTGAAGCACTTTTGATATCTTTTTTTGAAGCAAGATTAATTATTTTGTTTGAGTGATGGAATTGTCTGAAATTGTCCATTAAATAAAACAAAGTTAATTGGTTTTTGCCGCTGCAGGTTCTTTACAGGAAGAGTTTTGGCCACTACAACCTTCAATGAATAATGTGTGATACTAGTTGTACTGAGGTTCTTGATTCTAGTTATATTCAACACTTCAGGAAACTTGTAGATCCTAAAAATTATTCATTGTACATGCAGAGGCATCTGATGTATAATGGGTACTTTTATCCAAACTAGAAAGTGGTAGGAGTTATGGTAGATGTCAGTATCATTCTATTTTGATCAGTGCAATATTTGCCCTTTGAAAAAAGAGTTCATGTAAGGGCAACCTGCTCAAACCCTGCCTGATCATGATGAAAGAGGATAGTATAAAAGTGGGATGGGAATGTATTGTAGGTGCACTTGCCTGATTATTGGTTCACATGCCAGTCAATATGCTTGTTGAGACTATTCACCATTGTGGCACTTTTGTTTCATGGATAGATATGTTAGCTTCTGCAGAATTAGAGGATGTAACATCATCAGATGCTTTAGAAGCAGCTGCCATAATTTCTAGAGGAAAACAAGGTGAAACTTTTATCCTAGCTTTCCTCCACGGGCAATACTTGTCGAGTCATATTACAGCTTCGAGCCATTAGTGAAATGCTTGTCCACATGGAGTTACCTCACATTTGATGTTCTCTCAAGGTTTAGTAGAGTCCAGCCTGCAGTTCTTCAGGATTTAGTGACAAGAACATATAGATATTTTTGAAATTAAAGTTGCAGGTACCACTGTTATATTTGTACACTGCTAAACCACACAAGCAGAGAACATTGACTAAAACAAAGGGATATATATTTTTAATTCAACTTATTTACTATCTGTGCATATACTGGAACAAGCAACGAAAATTAATGATTTAAGTATTGATAGAGTCTATAAGGATTATGGGCAGAGTCAACAGAAGCAAGAAAAAATAGACGTAGAATATGCGTGCTTCCTCATTTCAACACTCAATACATGGCTAATATATAGCCACTTACATAGCCAAACAACATCCTATTTAATAGGGGGAGGTGTTATAACAAATATCCTGGAATACCATTCATGGGTATAACACGCTAACCACAAACTATTGTGATATATTGTTATTTCAACAATATATACGACTAACCATCCAAACCTATATTAGTGAGTTTACCTTTATACATTTACTAAAACCTCAAATATAAATGTAAACATTAATTTTCCCAACATTCCCCCCTTAATGTTTACATGGTAGAAAAACATTCACACACTCTTCTGCAGTATGCTCACCCTTGTGGCATGTCCAACTATGTGACTCATGACCTTGATCCAAAAGAAAGGCTCTCTCCTCCCATGGTTTTAAACAGGCTTACCACAAACCTTGACATGAACATGAACCTCCACTCACCTGTTCACCTCGCGTGGTTTTCTGCATCCTCCCACAAACCTTTTCAAGATCCATGAACTGACTTAGTCTAGTGCTTTTGTTCGCCACTATGCTTGCACTTCAGGGAAGTTATACAGAAATCAACATACACATCACAAACTGGGAATGGAACATTGTGCATTATCCCCCCCACAATGTGAAATTTCCACTTATTCACACAACCCTTAACACTTAAAAACAAATCATATCATGCTGCATACTAGAAAATAAAATGCCACCAAAGCTAATGAGCGGCCTCGTCGTTGAAGACTAAGCAGACGTCGCCAAATTTCCTCCAACCTCCCATGCCTCCATCCTCCAGTGCCTCCATCCTCCAATAGATCTGCTACTTATTTAGCAAATTGGACTTCGATGTTCGATTTTAGAACCCCCACAAAATGGATGTCGCGTAGAAGCGAGAGTGCATCCAATTACAATAATTTTTTTTGACATTTTTAAATTTTGAAAAATGACAGTACCACTAATAAGTTGTAAAAATGGACCCTATAACATAACTTAATTTGACTTGAAAAACATAACCTATCCAAATTGACTTTGACTTATGAGATTATAACACAAATATTTCTATCCAACTTGGACTTACACGCTCCGCAACCGATCAATCTCAGGTGCTCAAATGTCATCGATAAATCTAGCTCGTGCTCAAATGTTATTGGTCTCATCCACTCAAGTTTATAGCCGCCCTATAATTGGCGCCCTCCTCAACATGTGCAATCTGTTTGTTCTGAAGAAACTTTGGGTTGTAAAGATTTGGACAAGGAAATGAAGAGATCTTCAATAGATAGAATACTTTCTTTAAAAATTTCTCCAGCTTAAGACATCTATCTGCTCCATTTTTAAGCCCTAGCAATGAAATTGGCTACCAAATAAAAATTAATCCTTCTAAGCCAGGGGGGTTGCTGCTAATTCTATCAGAATGATTTGTATGCTATTCGTGCTGATTTATCCACAAACTCTGGCCACCTGTACCTATCAGAAATACAAACTGGAATGAAGGCCAACTGGAACGAGAAAGAAAAGCATATTGTCGCAGCCACCACAATGAGTCTTGCTCCAACAATAAAGATAAATCCCTGCCAAAGGCAGGAGAACATAGGACGAGGATTTTCAAGGCTTGTAGGTTCCACCAAAAATTTAATGAAACTGATGGCCTTCAAAATCAGTTATCACGTCACAATTTGCAGCCATTATTTTCTACTTCAAACTTCACTCATCACAAAATATATCTCTAAACGATTTTTGGGTTGTGTTGTACACTTCATTAGCTTTCAAAATCACTTTGAATTTTTAAATTTCATTAAGAAATGACAAAGATATGGCAGTTTTACTGTGACTGCGTTAAATTAGTATAAAAGAAACATCATTTGAAATACAACATTGCCATTACAAAGTAAAATAGTGCTGCAAACTACTCACAATCTTTTAGTCAAATCTTTTTCCTTGATTCCATTTGCACAGGCACAAGATGAGAATGCTCTGATACCATATAAGAAATATGGGAGCGTCAACAGAAGCCAGAAAAATTAGACATAGAATATATGTGCTTCCTCATTTCAACACTCAATACATGGCTAATATATAGCCACTTACATAGCCAAACAACCTCCTATTTAATAGGGAGGTGTTATAACAAATATCCCGGAATACCATTCACGGGTATAACACACTAACCACTAACTATTGTGATATATTGTTATTTCAACAATATATACAACTAACCATCCAAACCTATATTAGTGAGTTGTTTATTAACAACATCACTATTACAACAGTCATTACCTTTCTACATTTACTAACACCTCAAATATAATGTAAACATTAATTTTCCTAACAGAGTCAACAATTTGTATGAAAGACAAGTTGGATATCTTGAAGGAGATGCATTTTCAATGCATGATTGAGCATCCATTTTCTTAGGAACAGTTTCCCTATGGTTGCTATCAACAATTTCTTCTTATTATGATGAAACCAAAGTTACTTTTATGGAAGCAGGGGCAATTGAACTCTCAACTGAACAGTTGGCTTACATTTCTCCAAGTGGAGTACAAGTATGATTTCTGCTTCTACAGAACTTTTCTTTTCATTATTGATTTACTGCAGTCTGTTATGCCTTGTTTCTTTGTGCTTGTCTTGCATTCCTGCTATGTATGCTTTGTGTGCGTGTTTGATACTCTTCGATTGAGGTTGCCTTTATTCTATTGTTGTTGAAGTGTTCTTTCTTTTCGCTTCTTTGTTAAGTTGACACCCATTTTGCATTCCTGATTTTTTAATGTCTTGTTTCTTATTCTATACATCTGTCTTCAGTTTGAATTTTAATGTCATTTACATTCTATTAAGCTTTAGATCTTCTATGTTCTAGAAGATTTGTCAATGGAAAAGATTGTTCTAACTTATGATATAGAAGTAAGATAATTCTTTGTTAGTTTCAGATGGAGGTGGAGAATGTTGGAGTCACATGGGTTAGCACAATTCTGTTAGCTATTCTGTTCCAAGATAGAGATGTTATTAGAGCTGGTGCTGTCATGCATGTATCAACATGTCTTTAAATATTTTTGAGGTCTGAGAACAAAATGATTGATAGGTATTTTTCTGGTCAAGCATTTGGCTAGCCTTGTGTGCAATGGTAATGCAAAACCACTTCCTGCTGTTGCAGAATCAGGAGCTGCTGGAGGTCTGACATCAGTGCTTGGCTGTAAGCAATTGAATGTGTCAACACATGATGCATTATCTGAAGAATTTTCTATTGTATGCAACCTTGTTTAGGTTGATCTTAAATAGCTCTTTAAAGTGTATGGCATTATGGTGGTTGCCACTGCTTGTAAATCTATACTTTGTTTAGTTGAGCTTGAGCAGCTTAAGCCTATGCCAGATCAATCAGATGCAACTCCAGTTGTCCTAGTTCTCTTGACTGAGATTGCAAAATGCAATAGTGCAAACAAATGGCCATGGCCAAAGTGAGCTTCAGATGATTTAGCCAAATATCAATCCTTATGGTCCTCAGGATGTAGTAGAAGAGGCTGCAATAGGTGTACTAGGGACCTGATCTCTGGCACTATGATTCTGCAATAGCTACTATCATTCAGCTTAAACCAATAAGTGCTCTTGTCAAGTTCGGAAGGCATAATCACCTGTGCAAGATTGATATGGTCAAAGCTTGGGTGATCAATGATTTTTGTAAAGTTCTCCTTGATGCACCAAATTCTCTATGTTTTTTAATTGCAGAACTAAGCATATGGGGCCAAAATAGGGTATTAAACGAGATGTCTATCCAGCCATCAGAAATCTAAATCTTACCAAGGAGGGACTTTAAAAAAAAAATCTCGGCTAGATTTAGATTTCTGATGGCAGATTAGACAATGGCCTAGGAAGCCTCTAATCACTTGCTTGCCTGCAACTCGTACCTAGTCAAGCCATGTAGTTGTTACTTGTATTTCTTGAATCACCCTCTTGTTCTGTTTGTCACCTTGGAGTTGAACTACTTTTACATCCTATTGCCCAAGCCTATTTTAAGTGAGGTGTGACAACACTGTAAGCTTTAGTGCTACTTGTACAGCTGCGAGACTTGGAACTCAAAACTTATATTGGAAATCAACAAAGGCACTTGAAAGTGCTTCTGCGAGTCGGCCAAATGCTACCCTAAATGCCAGCGAGTTAATTGAACTCTCAAAGGCTCTTTTACTAGTTGGTCCACAACCATCACATGCATTGTGAGAATCAGCTGCCTTTGTGCTTTAGTTCCCAGTACTGTTTGAAAGTGCCTCTTGTTCTGAAGCAGCTACAATCAAGTAGTGAGCAGAGTTTTGTAGTATCTCATAATGCACTAATTGTTCTAGAGATCGATGATGCATCAATTGCTTAGCTGATGGCAGAGTGTGTGCAGTAGAATCCCTTTTGGAGCTTTTAATGCCCCACCAGTGTGAAGAGTCAGCAACCAGGCTACTTGAAGCATTGTTTAACAATATTAAAGTGCAAGATTCGAAAGTATCTTCAATATATGCTATTGCTCCTCTGTCACAGTATCTTCTTGATCCATAGACCCAAGCCCATCCTACCAGGTTATTGGCTATAATTGCTCTAAATTATATTTTTGAAAGTGAGGGCCTTATCAAAACAACTGCCACACATTAGTTATACTGCTCAAGGATAAGCCAAATGGTGAAATCACAATGGTGGCAATATGTGTATTGCCGAATTTAATCATGCACGGTAGGAGAAATGGATGTGTTGTTGCAGAAGCATGGGGCAATCTGATTAGTTGTACTGCTTGAGGATAATGATGAAATCATAATGGTGGCAATATGTGTATTGCAACCATTTAGTTATGCACAGTAGAAGAAATAGTTGTGCTGTTGCAGAAGCATGGGGCAATCTGGTTGTGCAAGATTTTCTTAGATCGAACAGTTCTGATATGGCTTAGAAAGCATTGCCAACCATACCCCTCAAGAATGTGTGTAGTGAGTTCATAAGGCTTTGATAGGTAATATATGTACAGTGACTGTAGGAATGTTAGATGATGCCATTTCTAGGTATTTCTCTTAATCTTTTCCTGATTCTAGATTCTTATTATTACCGTTTATTGCTATTGAGCAGTGGCAATTTCATTTGGCTTCAGCCGTTAGTGTTCATGACTTCATTGATGTCATAGCATTTAAATACACATTTTGTGATGGTTTTTTTAAGTTTTCTATTTTTTCATTTGATGGATTGGCACAATAATTTATTGTATTTCTTGTTTTACTTTGCACTGTGCAGTTGCCTAATATCT
>MU224572.1:233517-275020 GCA_018584345.1 Thuja plicata | reverse complement strand
ATACAATAATTACTAAGTTGATTGCGGAGAGGCTCAAGTCATGGATCAATAGGTTAATTAAGAGGAAGAAGTTGACTTTGTTGTTGGTAGGCAAATTTTGGACAGGATAATTGTCGCAACTAAGGCTATTAGCTCTATGGTGTCTTCTAAGGATATGACAATGTTAATTTAATTGGACATGACCAATGCTTAGGTTTGTGTCAACTTGACTTTTCGAAAAAAATTGCTTTGAGCTTTTGGCTTTGGAAGTGGTTGGGTAATCAAAATATTTATATCTGTTAGTATAGTCTAGTTAATTAAGTTTCTTTATTTTGTATTGCATTCCTTTAAGTCTTAAATTCTTATTTGTCAATTAGTCTTCTTGATCACCCTAGCTCACCAGAGCTTTAGTAAAAGTGAGGTGGCGCAAGGGTCGATATGTCCCTTGAGATTTTATCAATCTCGAGGGTGGCAAATTCTCTTCTGCACACAGTGTTTATGCAACATGTTAATTGGTTTAGGAAATGGAGGGATATAAGACAATGAGTTGATGAGTGAGGGCTCCTAGGATGGAGAGATGAAGACCTAGATCTACATAGGGCGAGGCCCACCATTCCACTCGTGGAGCAGTAGAAAGCGAAATTGAAGATGCAGTTGGATGAGATATGGATGCAATAGGAGTAGGTGTAGGTTTAGATGCAAGCAACATAGACATAGGAACCAAGTACTTAGTCTCTGCCTACGCAACGACCTCACAATCAAAGGCCCTTGCCCGTCGAAGACACTTACACTCGCACACAAGCTTGTTTTGGCATAGTTGTTGAGTAGGATGAGAATCTTGTGAAGGGTTGGTAGCATCTTGCTTTGTCGGGTAGGCCATTGATGGCATGATCGACAAAGAGGACCCCACTGAAGTAGGAGGAGCTATTGAAATCGCAAGTGTAGACTCAATTGCAAGTGCCCTTCCCATTTTGCTCTAGGAACAATTGGAGGAATAGAGTGCTCCCTCAGAGGCTAGGGGGCAATAGCCAAGGGAGATGGATGAGCGTGCATGGGACAGTTCGAGACGAAGGAGTTGGGGTCGATGCATTACTTTCTGGGATTGGAGTTGTGGTAGAAAGAGGGAGAGATCTTCATTGGACAAGGAAAGTACACAGTTGAGATCTTGAATCGATTCGGGATGGAGGATTGTAAGTCCACAAGGACCAACTAGAAGAAGATCAACGCTTCTAGATCAGCGACAGTGGACTCAACTCTATAGAAACATTTGATTGGCTCTCTTATATGTATTTGGTCAACACAGGCCAAATATTTGTTTTGTAGCGAACTCACTCATTTAGTTTATGGTAGAGCCTAAGCGAGTGCACTGGGTAGCGTGAAGCATGTATTGAGTTATGAGTTAATTATGGGCTAAGGTATATTCAACATGATGGAGTGAAGCTCGAACAGTACACTAATGCAAATTGGGCAGGCAGTATAGTTGATAAGAAAAAACACTTTAAGGTGCAATTTCAGTTTGGGATCAGGAGCATTCTCTTGGTATAGAAGGAAACGAAAGGTAGTTGCACATAGCCAAGTATATGGCAGCCAATATGGCTGCATGTGAGGCTATCTGGCTTCAAAAACTTCTTGTTGGGTTTTCTGATCAGGAGGTAGATCTAAAAGTCATTTACTTTGATAATCAAAGTTGTATCAAACTCTCTGAGAATCTAGTGTTCCATGACAGGTCAAAGCACATCGAGATCAAGTGACACTTCATCAAATGTTGTGTGTAGAAGGTTGAAGTTGCAATACATTTCTATAGATGAGCAAGCTGTAGACATCTTTACCAAGGCCATGATGAAGGGCATGTTTGTATACTTCAGGGTTAAGCTAGGGTGTTGTGCAGAACACCTTCCTCATTAAGAGGAAGTGTTTATTTTTGTAGCTTTAAAGGTGTTTGCATGTTGAGTCTTGTTTAGCATGCATGAGGAAGTTCAAAGTTTAGGTAAAAGTCAGTTTCTTTGTAGTAAGCATAATTGATAATTTAGTGAGTGCGAGTGTTTGGACAAAGAAAGAGGGTTGTGAGGCTAAAACTTTCTGTATATAATTGCTATGACAATCTTGTAATGAATTCTTACTTTTGAAGTTGAATAAGCGTGTGTTTGCATGTTTTCTCTACACTAGGGTTTCTTGGGTATATCTGTGTTATTTTGTTTATGTGATTGGTTTCATGTGAATTTGCTTCCGCTCTTCGTTGTTAAATAACCGAAAGTTTTGGCTATTACAAATCAGATAGATTAAAATTATTTTTTCGTTCTGAGACTTTGTTGAGTAGTTAATCTTCAATTGGGATATAGAATTTAACATCTTTTCTATGTGACATAAAATAATTACTATATTGCTTGCGGAGAGGGTCAAGTCACGACTCAATAGGTTAATTTAGAGGAGAAAACTAAACTTGTTGTTGCTAGGCAAATTTTGGATGTGATAATTGTCGTAACTAAGGCTATTAACTCTATGGTGTCTTCAAATTTACCATGCAAAACATTGTCTAAAACTTAAACAACAATGCATTTGAATTCGGCCTTAGGCGGGAGACCGGGCGTTGGTTCTGCGTTCCCAATTGCAGGCGGAAAGGGGGGATCACGGGCTGAAGCAGGTGGAATTAGGCCACATGATGGATAGCAGGGAGCTTCTGAATCGGATGACGAGGACCCACTGTGGGTTGGCAGGCCCAAGGATCCAGGTGGAGGGCCAGTTTCACGTGTGGTGTCCAGACTGACGAATCAGGGTAACAAACAGGAGTCATCTTCCAAGTCGCGTCTGTAGTCATTTCTTTTTGACATCAAACCATTTGGAAAGTCTTCTTTCACAAAGGTTAGTAACATATCGAACCCATCCCAAGGGAAATTTTCTATTTCTATCCTAGATCCAGTGATTGATCATAACATCGCCCTTATGGCTCTATTGTTGGTTGGGATGTTTATGGGACCTAAACGAAATATTGATGTGGTTAGAGATTTTGCTAAGAAAAAATGGAGCCTCAAAGGACAAGTGGAACTCTTGGCGATGCCAAAGTGTTTCTTTTCTTTCAATTTTTCTTGCGAGGAAGATCTTGCAAATGTCTTATGTGGGGGGGGGGGGCTTGGATCGTTGGTAAGTCGTCGCTTGCCCTTCGGAAATGGGCTACTAATATGGATTTTAATGACTCTTTTTTTGTCCAAGCTCCGGTTCGGGTCAGACTTTCAGGGCTGTAGAGTTCTAGTTTGAGGACGTTTTTAGTGGTTTAGCCAGCTTGTTTGGGGAGCTTTTGTCTATTAATCCAATGACTGCTGCCAAAACCAGGCTTACATATGCTAGAATACGCGTGGGGGTTGGATAGGATATTGGCATGCTGTCAACCATTGAGATTGTCTCAAAACTTGGTAAGTGGATCCAGCAAGTTGAGTTTGAAAGTGTTCCTTTTGCTTGCTTCCACTGTAAAAAAAGTGGGTCACTGGGCGAAGAAATGCCAATCGCTCCTCCCAAAGGAGAAGGCTAAAAAACCCTAGGCGAAGAAAAAGCAGTAGAAAGCTAAGGAAGTGGATAAGAGCGGGGATAATCAAAAGGAGAATGGGGAGACTCAAAAAGACAAGGATGTTGGGGACAACTAGGTGAATCCTGAAGGTGGTCATCCCTGATTCCCTTGACCCTTTGCATCAGGTGAATCGAGATGAGAATGTTGACGGGGCTTTTCGAATCTGATCACAAGATTGACGAGGAAAAATAAGGTGAAGGAGAGGAGATAGGGCCCATCCTATTCAGGAAGATTTGATTGAGGAAGGGGAAATCCAAGAAGATAAGGGCACTATCGAAAATGAGGATTCCAATTTAGTTAATAATATTGTTGAAGCGGTGGCGAACCCTTTAAGGATTGAGGATGCCCAACCATGCAACATTCTGGGGTGTATCCCCACTTTACAGTTTGCTTCTTAAAACTCGGTGGATGTGAAATCCACCTTCCAAGAGGCTGAATACCCCCTTGCAAATGGATCGTTGGTAAGTCGTCGCTTGCCCTTCGGAAATGGGCTACTAATATGGACTTTAATGACTTTTTTTTTCCAAGCTCCGGTTTGGGTCAGACTTCCAGGGCTATGGAGTTCTAGTTTGAGGACGTTTTCAGTGGTTTAGCCAGCTTGTTTGGGGAGCTTTTGTCTATTAATCCAATGACTGCTGCCAAAACCAGGCTTACATATGCTAGAATACGTGTGGGGGTTGGACAAGATACTGGCATGCCGTCAACCATTGAGATTGTCTCAAAAATTGGTAAGTGGATCCAGCAAGTTGAGTTTGAAAGTGTTCCTTTTGCTTGCTTCCACTGTAAAAAAAGTGGGTCACTGGGCGAAGAAATGCCAATCACTCCCCCAAAAGGAGAAGGCTAAAAAACCCCAGGCGAAGAAAAAGCAATAGAAAGCTAAGGAAGCGAATAAGAGCGGGGATAATCAAAAGGAGAATGGGGAGACTCAAAAAGACAAGGATGTTGGGGACAATTAGATGAATCTTGAAGGTGGTCATCCCTGATTCCCTTAACCCTTTGCATCAGGTGAATCGGGATGAGAATGTTGACAGGGCTTTTCAAATCTGATCACAAGATTGATGAGGAAAAAAAAGGTGAAGGAGAGGAGATAGTGGCCCATCCTATTCAGGAAGATTTGATTGAGGAAGTGGAAATCCAAGAAGATAAGGGCACTACTGAAAATGAGGATTCTAACTCAGTTAATAATATTGTTGAAGCGGTGGCGAACCCTTTAAGGATTGAGGATGCCCAACCATGCAACATTCTGGGGTGTATCCCCACTTTACAGTTTGTTTCTCAAAGCTTGGTGGATGTTGTGAAATCCACCTTCCAAGAGGCTGAATACCCCCTTGCAGGACAAAGAGAAATTTGGAGGGGTCCCTTCCCAGTTAGATAGTCGCTTGGATTTGATGGATTTCATCAACAACTAAGCCCTTCATGATTTGGATTTGCAGGTTGCTAGCTTCACGTGGTCAAACCGAAGAATGGGCAATGAGCTCATCCAGGTTCGCCTTGATCGTGCTCTCATATCTAATGATTGGTACAATCGCTATCACGACTCCTTGACTGCTCTTTCTAGGATTGGATCTGACCACTCTCCCATCTCATTTGTGGCAGACCCCATCTCTGGAAAGCGTAATTTTCCTTTCAGATTTGAGAAGATGTGGACCTCTCATCCTAATCTTGAAACGTGAATCTGGGAATGGAAAGGTGTCTCGGTGAAAGGCTCCGCTATGTTCAAAGTTGCCAAGAAACTAAGATATGTCAAAGACAAGATTAAAAAGTGGAATAGAGAGGTCTTTAGGGATATCTTTATGACTAAAGCGGCTATCAAACAAGAACTGAAAGAGGTGCAAGATAGGATTCAAACTGATGGATATAGTAACGTTTCTATTGATACTGAAAATGATATATTGGTGGAATAGCATGATATTATTGCTAAGGAGGAGGTGTTCTGGAAACAAGATCCTGTTCCTTGTGGCTTTCAGATGGTGATAAAATTACTAGATTTTTCCACATGACAACTATGAAACACAAGGCAGCTAATAGGATTGCTTGCCTTTCTAACAATCGAAGCTTGTCTGAGGAGGGAAGGTAGCTTCCCGCTTTTTTTCTTCCCTTCTCTCGGCTGATGACAATCTTGATATCTCGGCTCAAGACTTGTTTTTTGAGGGTATCCTTGAGGTTATTAGTGAGCAACATAATTAGATTTTGGCAGCTATTCCTTATGAGGAAGAGGTTAAAGCTGCATTTTTCTCATTTGAAGGTAAATAAGGCTTCGGGTCATGACGGTTTAACAAAGTTCTAAAATTTTTTTTGGGGTATTGTTGGAAAAGATGTTAACGGTGTTAAGGAGTTCTTTGGAGCCAAAAACTTGCTAAAGGAATAGAATGACTACCTTTTTTGTTCTCATTCCTAAGCTGGCTGGAGCTGACTCTATGGACAACTTTCGTCCTATCAGCTTATGTAACTTCTTTTATAAAATTATTTCCAAAGTTCTCACCTTGAGGATCCTTTAAATCCTCCCTACCCTCATTTCCCCCCATCAGAATGGATTTGTTCTTGGGATGCAGATCTTGGATTCTATCATTATTGTTCATGAAAATATATAGTTTTTTGATGTTCTTTGAAATTTTCTGGGTTATTGTTGGAAAAGATGTTAACGGTGTTAAGGAATTCTTTGGAGCCAGAAACTTGCTGAAGGAACTGAATGGCTACCTTATTGGTTCTCATTCCTAAGCTGGCTAGAGCTGAATATATGGACAACTTTCGTCCTATCAACTTAGGTAACTCCTTTTATAAAATTATTTCCAAAGTTCTCACCTTGAGGATCCTTAAAATCCTCCATACCCTCATTTCCCCCCCATCAGAATGGATTTGTTCCTTGGAGGCAGATTTTTATCATTACTGTTCATGAAAATATACACCCCCTGGAAGTCTCTAGACAGCAAAGCTTTCTCATGAAGCTGGACCTCTCAAAAGCTTATGATCTGGTTGATTGTAAATTCTTGTTCAGAATCCTCAAGGCTTTCGGTTTCAGCAACAGAGTTATCCAACTCATTGATCAATTGGTCTCGACCTCCTCTTTTTCGATGTTGGTTAATGGTTCCCCTTCTCCTTTCTTTTAGACCTTCCAGGGGCCTTAGACAGGGGGGCCCCATCTCCCCAATCCTTTTTGTTATTATGGCTGAATGCATTGGGAGATTCATTGATAAGTTGATTCGGGAAGGGCAACTTAAAGGTATCAATCCTTCTTCCAATATTGTCCGCTCTCACCAGTAGTTTGTGGACGACACCATTCTTATGGGATCTTCTACCATTAAGGAGGCCAAAGTTCTGAGAAACACTTTAAACAACTACAATCAAGCTTCGGGTCAGCTGATCAATTGGTTAAAAAGCTCTTTGTTTTTTATTAATACCTTGTGGAGAGACAGTGTCGGATGGCGACTATTCTTGGGTGTCAAATCAACTTGCTTCCAACTTCTTATCTTGGTCTTCCTTTAAGATTGAAGCCCCTAGATTCTTTCTGGGATTCTTTGGTGGATAGATTTAATAGGAAGTTGGCCGGCTTGAAAGGTTCCCTATTGAGTCAAGCTGGTAAGGTCTAGCTCTTGAAATCATCCCTGCAAAGTCTCCCGGTTTATGCTTTGAGTCTGTTTAGAGCCCCTGCCAAGTATGCGGAGGCCATTGAAAGAATTCAGAAAAGATTCCTCAGGTGGGGAGTGGAGGATAAGAAAAAAATCTCCTTAATTGCCTGGGATAAAGTTTGTAAATGAAAAAAGGCAAGGTGGTCTGAGATTGAGAAGCATTAGATCTCTGAACAATGCTTTGCTAGCAAAGCAAATCTGGAGAACTTATGACCAACAATCGGAATGGAATGCTATATGGAGAAGTAAGTATCTTTATTCTTGCCCTGATAGATGCAGTTTTTTCTAGTCTCAAGATGCTCCCTTGGGATCTAGAATTTGGAGTCATGTGCTAAATGCTAAGAACACTGCTGCCCTTGGGTTAGCTTGGCAAGTTGGTAATGGGAGAAGAATCAGGTTTTGGGATGATAAATGGCTTTGGAGGACCCCCCGTGTGAGGTGGATTCCTTTGTTCCTGTCATTCAGGATTGTAAAAACAGATTTGGTTCCTTTGTTGCTGATTACTGGAGATTTGATAAGTGGGTTGATCTGCGGGGGTGAGCAATGCCCTTCTTCCACTTCATTTGGCTCTCTATTCTGTGGTCTTACGTTCTGAGGTGGAGGACAACCTCATTTGGTCAAGCACCTCCTCTAGATCTTACTTTGTGGCCTCTGTTGTCCTTTTGTTGGCCAAAACCCAGGATCCTCCACCTTGCTGGACTAAGGCCTGGTTTCCTAGCCTTATTCCGAAGGTGAATATGTTTTTTTGGATTCTCTTGCAGAATAAGTTTTTAACTACTGACAATTTGTGTCGCAGAGGCTTTTTAAATTGTGCTGGGTCTTCCCTAACTCTGTTCAAGATCTCTTCGGGGAGTCTAGGAGCGAAATAACTGTATATTTAGAGAGATGGCCCTCCCCTATGATATTGTCTTTGAAAAGATTCACAGAGCTATCTGGGAGAATATCAATACTTTACGGAATTCTTCTATGACTTGGGAATTTTTCTGATCAGAGTTTCAATCAACTGTGGGATCTTTATTCGACCACTCTTAAGGGGCCTTCTACTAATGCTAGAGATGGCTGCACAGGGAATTTCCCTCCTACTGTATGGGTTAAGATTAATTTTGATGGGGCGATTAAGGGTAACGCTGGTTTAGCTGGGTGTGGGAGAGTGAGAAGAGATGATAAGGGGTTGTGTTTGGGAGCGGTGACACTCTCCTTGGGAATTCAGACTAACCACCTTGCTGAGGTGATGAGCTTACCAGGCTTTGAATCTTGCGAAGAAGTTGAATTGCTCGAAGGTCTGGATTGAGGGGGATTCAAACAATATCATAAGGTGCCTCAAAGGCCTATGCACTCCCTCATGGACTATTAGTATCTTAATATCCTCCTCTTTGGATATTATAAAATCCTTTGATAATGTTCATATCCCATGGCTATCGGGAAATAAACACTATGGCAAATTGGTTAGCTACTAGGGGGGTTAAAGCTGACTCACCATTGTCATGGCATGGTGAGTTGTAATTATGTAATGATGCTAAGGCTATTTTAAGCCTCAATTGTACCCACTGAACAGTGGGATTTAATGTCTGATTCCAATGATGGAGAAAACAGACAGTTTTATGATGATTAACGGTGGTCAATGTCCTTTTGACAGATTGGATAATTATTATCCAAGGTCTTCTCATGCTTTTTGGGTGCTTAAGGCTTTGTTCAGCTTTCTTATTGCCAAATTTGGTTGTGATAAGAATACTTTCTATCTATAGATCATCATCCTTTGTGCCATTTGTGCTGTGAGTTTGAATCTTGTTCTGTGCGGTATGGGTGGTGACAAGAAGAGATTTGAGCCCTTGGCGTGTGATGAGTGGAGGAAGAAGCCAAGGGCCTGGATTCTGTTGCAGAATGGTAATGTTACTGTGTTTATGGAGAGACTCCATGGACGTAACCCGTCGATCACAAGGATTTTCAAGAAGGAATGACGTGATGGGTGTATGAGTATATGTGGGAGAAATGTTACTGTTGATGAAGGGGTTATCACTAAAGTGGTTGAGCTTCCCCTCGAGGGAATAAAGTTTTATAGGGATTGAAAGATTACTGAGACTGTAGTGAAAAGATTTCCCAAGGAGGATGAGAAACAGAGGTTGTTTAAAATCAATAAAAACCACTTCTCCCCGTCTATCATTAAGAAGATTTGGAGGAGGGTTCTGTCAACTATCGTGCACTACTTCACTTTGGATGGTCGACTTACGCGGGTCTATGACTACCACTTTGTTCTCCTCAACTATTTCCTCTATGGGGAAAAGGTATAATTTCCTTTTTACTTGTACAGTTCCTTGAGTGCCAATATCGTTGATGCTAGGGCTAACCTAAGTAGCAAACCGACTCTCCATGAGGGTGTGACGGTTTTAATCTATGATTATCTAAAAATCCATCCTGTAGAGCATCCTGTTATTGAAGATGTTCACTTGGATGAGAATTCTAGGGAAGGGGATGCCGAGGATGAGAGTTCTGGAAATGAGGTCGAGGGGGAAATGGAGACCCTTGTTAAGAGGGTTAATATTGCTAAAAGGAAAGTAAGATTTAATATTCCCTCTTCCTCCTCAGCTGTCAAGAAAACCCTGAGCTCGGGGGGAAGGAAGAATAAACAAATTATTGAGGAGTCTGAGAGTGATTGGTCGAATGATGAGGTTGAAGAAGATGAGGGTTCAAATACTGAGGCTAACGCTGGACTGGAGGCCTCCCCACCAAAAAAGAAAACCAAGCTCTCTCCCCCTAGGACTGTGAGTAAAGATAAGGGTTTCACACCGGTTCCCACCCCTCCTCCTGACTCCCCCAGGGTTGGTATGACTACCCAGGGTGGTAATAATCAGAATAATGTGACCACGGATGATGAGATTGCCCGAGTTGGTGAGGAGGCTGTTAGAATTGATAATGTGCTCTCTAGGGAAGGGGTCATGTTTACTGCCCTGGATAATTACAACAAAGATGATTTTTTTGGTGTCCTTCAGGAGGAGATCAAGGGCTTTTACAAAATCATTAAATGGGTCTTTCAGGAGGTGAAGGAGATCAAAATTAAACAGAGTGCCTTTTCCAACAAGCAGGATTTTTCGGAAGCGCTGGGAGGGGGAAGGACAGTACTTTCTCTGAAAATGTGAAAGATCTGACTAAAGCTGTCGGTGACATTGACACTATGGCTGTGGAGTTTGATAAGAAATTCGATGCCATGGATGTTAGGATTTTTGGTCTGGAATCTACCCTGAAGAAAATCAGGGAACAAAGCTATAGGATCCTCAAGGCCTCTACTGAACATTTGACTATTCTGGTGGGGAAGTTGGATCAGATCAATCAGGAGAAAGCCATCGTCCAAGTGGAGGAGGTGAAGGATACTAATCCTGACGGTAACGTTGGACCTAGGAAGAGGACAAGAGCAAGTACCAAGAAGAAAGAGGCTCTCAAGGCCAACAAGGAGATTGAAGACCTCAGGGTTGCTGTTGACAAGATGACTTGCCTAGAGCTTGAAGTCGTTGAGCTTCTGAAAAAATTGTTTAGTGTCGGTTCTATCCTGTTCCTTTTTGCTGTTTGTTTGAGGGCCTTTAGCCGGTTCCTGGTTGTCTACTGGCATTTGCTCTGTTCTTGCTAACGTTTTGTTTTGTCTCTTGTAGTCACTGTTTTGTCTTGTTGGACCTTTTTGACCATATCTTTGTAATCCTTCATATAAGGGGTTTGGGTCCCTAAAATTTTTTTTTCACGTTATCAAAAATTCTATGGTGCCTTCTAAGGAGATGACGATCTTAATCTAATAAGACATAGTCAATGATTATGATTGTTTCAAACGAGCATTTTTGCATTAAGTGCTTTTAGGTTTTGGCTTTGTTAGTGATTGTGTTAATCACATTTGACCAGTTTAGCTAAAGAAGAGATGAATTGTGTCACGTCAACTTCTTTTTCTATTCTTATCAATAGCGAGCGTTTAGATTTGTTTGGAGAATCTAGAGGCTTTAGGCAAAGCAACCCCATGCCACATTATTTGTTCATTTTATGGGCTGAAGGGTTTGAGAGATTATCAACTCTGAGATGAGGCAAGGTTGGAGTGAGGTAGTTTGCCTCCTCACTCTTATTTACAATTTGTCGATGACACAACTTTGATGGGATTAACTCGAGTAATGAGGTTGTTAACTCAAGAAATTTGGCTGGTTACTTTGCTACCATAGGGCAAAGGACTAATGAGAACATGTACTACATTTCCTTCTTCAATATGCCTAAGCTTATTCAACTCAAGAATGCTTGGATTATTAGATTCCAAATCAGTTCCCTTCCTTTTGTTTACCTTGGTATTCCCCTTGTTTGTGGGTATTTTACCCAAGGAATTTTGGCAAGATGTGTTGGAAAAGTTCCGTAGGCAAGTTAGTCATTGGACATGCATGCGGCTCTCAACTGCTAGGAGAGTGACTTTATTGAAGTGAGTGGTTTAGGCTCTCCACTTACACATGCTTCGTGTAGGTTTCTCCTTCAAGACTCATTGAAGAATTTGAAGTTTTTTCTTGACAATTTTATGGGCTTGTAATTTGCTTTCACCAAAGCGGAGTTTGGTTGGGTAGGAATCTGTCCGCAAGCCAAATTAATAGGGTGAGTAAAAATGTTCCTCGATTCAAGCTCCTGTGGAGTCTCTTCTTCTTTGGTAAGGGGGGTCTATCATCTTGGCACTCTCAAAAGGGTTGTTGAGTTATTAAAGCATGGATTATGTTGCATTTTTAATAAGGGCTCTGAGACACTGTTGTGCTATGATTTTTGTGATGGTCACCCTTGTATCATATCAATATATGGTCTATCATCTGGGCACTCTCAAAAGGGTTGCTGAGTTATTAAAGCATGGATTATCTTGCATTTTTAATAAGGGCTCTGAGACACTATTGCGCTATGATTTTTGTGATGGTCACCCTCGTATCATATTAATGTATTTGCACTCATAGTCCCTTTGGAGTAGCTTTCTTAAAGTGAGTTGGAGTAGAGTTGAGAACTTCAAAACGAGCCAAGACTTGGACCAGGTAGACTTTTTTAAAGAGAAAGAAACTCACGAGTGGCTGTTTGGAGAATCATAGGAGACTCATCAAGAGCTTGCTAGGATTTTGGCCAAAAAAGTGTGCAATTCTTTCATGGGGATGTATGTTCTTACCTGGGACCTTAAACTAAAAGGTAGAATCTCTGTTGCCTTAAGATACTAGTTGTTGGATCGACAAATATATAAGAGGATTGATGTTCCCTAGTGGCAACAAGTGTGGAATACATTTTCTTAACCTAAATGCAAGTTTTTCATGTGGTTGATTTTGCAAAATAGATGCCTCACCTAGGAGAATTTACAGAAGAGAAGATTTTAGGGTCTGTCTATGTGTGTTCTCTGTAATAATTGTAGGGAATGCTCCTTGCATTTGGTAAGGGGGGTCTATGATCAGGGCACTCTTATAAAGGTTGCTGAGTTAATTAAAAAAGGATTATGTTGCATTTGTAATTAAGGCTTTGAGGCCCTGTTGTGGTATTATTTTTTTGATGGTCATCGTCATATCATATCAATATAACTGCACTTGTAGTCCCTTTGTAGCAGTTTTCTTGTGGATGTGTTTAAACATAAAGAACATCATGAGTGGGGAGAATCAGAGGAGACTCGTCAAGAGCTTGCTAGGATTTTGGCCAAAAAAGTGTGCCATTCTTTCATGGGGATGGATGTTCTTACATGGGGCCTCGATCTAAAAGGTAGAATCTCTATTACCTCAAGATACTAGTTGTTGGATCAATAAATATATAAGAGGATTGATGTTCCCTACTGGCAACAATTGTGGAATAAGTTTTCTTGGCCTAAATGCAAGTTTTTCACGTAGTTTGTTTTGCAAAATAGATGCCTCACCTAGGAGAATTTACATTAGAGAAGTTTTTAGGGTCTATGTGTATTCTCTGTAATAATTGTGGGGAATGGTACTCGCATTTGTTTTTTCAGTGATACTTCTCTAGGGATATTTGACAATTTTTGAGGAAGGCTTGGAATTGGGCCTACGTTCATGCCATTTTTGTGGTTGAGTTCTAGGGTCATTTAGGGAATTCCCCACCTAAGACTTTCTTTCTTCATGTAGCATGGGTTATTGGCCCCCACCTCATAATTTGGTAATTTTGGTTGCAAAGAGACCACGAGATTTTTACGATAGTTAAATGGTGCTTCATCAAATTTAGCTAAGGATCATTAGTATGCTCCAAGAAACATTATCTACAAAGTGCAATCTTTCTGCTCCTGTGGACGCCAACGATTTAGAGGTGATGAATTTATCCTTGTCGAGAAGGTGCTGACATTCTAAAACGAACATCCAAAGAGAAGGTTGTTATCCCCTAGGTCAAGGGGTTTTCACAATTAATACCAATGGGTCTTCAAGAGGGAATCTTGGGCATGCCAGGATCAAAAGTTATTAGTAGAGATAGTTCAAAGGTTGTCATGTTCTTCTTTTCTATTTACAAGAAAATTTTATATCCAAAGTGCAATCTTTCTGCTCTTGTGGACCCTAGCGATTTAGCAGTGATAAATTTCTCCTTGTCGAGGAGGTGTTGACATTCCAAACCGAACATCCAAAGAGAAGGTTGTTATCCCCCAGGTCAAGGGGTTTTCACGATTAATACCAATGGGTCTTCAAGAGGGAATCTTGGGCACGCCAAGATCAAAGTTATCAGTAGAGACATTTCAGAGGTTGTCATGTTCTTTTCCATTTACAAAGCACAACAAACTAATAAATCCATGGAAGATCTTTCTATTTTCTATGTTATGGAAAGAGGTTGTGCCTTGGCTGGCGAAAAATTATCTGTGAATCGGATTCATATGTTGAAAAGAACAAAAGGTGAATGGATTCATAGGACATGGTATTCCAATTCATCAACGGGAAGAGCTAGCAAATAAAGCTATATATAATTGTGTGTGTTTACATATAGGTATTGGTAAGTGATGATTAAGTGATTGTTGATTTAATGATTGATGAGCGATGATGTAATAAATGTTGGTTTGGTATATTGGTGAATAAAGAGTGAATGAATATTGATATGATAAAATGATTTACTGATTGATTTGGTAATTGATGATTAATTTCGTCGATTCATCAGTGTTGATTAATAAGTGAACCTTGAATGCTCGGATTGATTTCTCCCTTTTCTAAGAATTCAGTCACCAACCTCTATTTCTTCCTTTTGAGAATACTTAATTGTTTTCCTAATGGATCTCTTGTTGAATTGAAACCTTCTCCCCATTTATATCTTCCAATGTGAGAGAGAGCGGTACCTCTTCATTGCGTTTGCCTTTTACAAATACCACCCTTTGAAAGAGTAAAAACCTTCATCATTTCTACCCTTTCAAAGAGTCAAAAACCTTTCGTAAGTACTTCCCTTTTAAAGAGTTGCAACCCTTCATCATTTCTGCCCTTTGAAAAAGTCACTTTCTTATTTCCGTCCCCTTTCTTTCTTCATCCATTAATCCTTCTTTCATTCTCATGCTCCAACCTATCTTCCTTCCTTTATCCACCCTTTCAAACGAACTCTTCTCCCTTATATCTCTTGAGAGAGTCACAATTCTTCATTTCATGCATGTTGTCCTCTCATTAAAGTTAATTAAATTTTAATTATATTAGTATATTTTTTATAATATAATTTTATTATTATTATTTATTATTAAATTCTATTTCAAAAAATAGGACATTACAAAATTTACCAAAACTTTGTTGGTAAATTTTTTGACAAGCTATCAACTTTTGAAAATAGTAGTCTATAGGAAGCACCAATGTGTTTTCTATATTGACAATTGTAAACAATTGTCCATAGCAAATCAAAACGAGTTTTATGGAGATTATTATTTTGTTATATTTGAAACAATAAATGGGTAGTATAAACTTGTTTGTGATAGCAATATCACAATTTGTTTGTGATGCTGGCAATGATTTTTCATCTCAAACTCTTAAAATAGAATTAGTTTGTCTAACAATCTATAGTATGAACATTGGTTTAGTCAGTTGATGATAATGCATAGGTTGCAACTTAGAATGTTTCTCTAGAATTGAAGGAGAATATTGTGCATGCTTTTGATATGCCTCCAAATGCTTAGAAACTACAAATAAATTATCATATTGAAAACACATTTGGAAAAGTAAGATGCTGATTGTGTTATTTTGAGATTTTGTGCTACCCACCCTTCATTTGAGATAATTTGAAGTCGTTTTTAGCTACCCCAATATCTCATTTTGTTAATGACTAGTGGGATAGCCACATTTTATGTGAACTGTCTTAGTAAACATATTCACAAGTTGTCATTATTTTTTTAAAAATTTTGTAGTATCATTTTTTAACTAATACTTGGTACGGGTAATTCAAAGTAATACAAACTGAGTTGTAGAGACTTTTTAAATATTTGACATTGCTTAGTGGCATTCTTCATGTTCCATATTTCTATTAAGATTGGAATGCATACATTAGTTATATCTTATTTGGTAGTCTTTTTCTTTTGATGAGTGAGAATACAACATCCTGTAACGAATAGAATACCAAATGGGAAAGTTTCTGAATTTATGAAATTGAACATTCGTTTATCATGCTAATCAAAACAAAAGAGTTGTAACTTGGGGCATTTCTATAGAATGGAAACGGAGTTTTGTGTTGGCATTTGATATGCCTTCCTAAGGATTAGAAATTGTTAACGTCTCACAAGACCAAGAACGCATTTTGAAAACTATGTTGCCTATTTTATTCTACTATACCAAATATTTTGTCAACCTAGCTACTTAGATTCTTACAACTATATTTTAAACTTTCAATATACTTTGGAGAATGTAATGATTCAGACATAAAGTTATGATAATTGAAACAATTAGTGGACAGTATAAAATTGTTCTTAATGCCTAATAATGATGGTAAATCTAAAAAAAGTTGAACTAGAATTTTAGTGGTCTATGTTGGTTTTTAGAGAGTGCAAAACAATAATGATATAATTTGATATTCCGCTCTGTTCATTTATTGCTGAATACACTGCACTGTCTTAAGGTTTACAAAGAGCGTAAAATAATAGTGATATAATCTGATTTTCTACTCTTTCAATCCATTGCTGAATAGACCACACACTTATAAGATCTTCAATTCCTACATTATAGGAACCATTTCCTAAATATTTGAATTTGTTTAGCAACTCAAAAAAATACGCTCTGTACAACAAAATAAGTCTATACATATGACTGACTAACCTAACAAATATCTTTAAGACTCATAATAACTATGTGAGTTAATAATTTAACTCACTTTACCTCACACTAACATGAATTCCTAACATTGTAATAGGTGATGGCATGAACGTTGGTTTATCTAGTTGGATAAAATGCAAAGGTTATAGGTCAATATTTCTCTAGAATGGATGCAAATTTTTTAATGGGTCTTTGATATCCCTCGAGTTATTAATTTAACTCACTTTGCCTCACACTAATATGTGAACACTAACATGAATTCATAACAGTGTAATAGGTGATGACATGAAGGTTGGTTTATCTAGTTGGATAAAATGCGTAGGTTATAGTTCATAATATTTCTCCACAATGGATTTAAAGTTTTTGACGAGTCTTTGATTTCGATCTTAAGAGCTAGAATTTGCAAATATCATGCAAGACCAAGAACACCTTTGGAAAAATAAGATGTATAGCTTTATATTAAATTTTTTGATAAAAGTTTTATTGAAGACAAACTAAAAGCAGTTGTAGCCACTTATTTTCTCATTTAATAATTTATACTATTAGGGTTCTTTAGGGAAGGTTACTAGTTGGATTGATAAAGTTGCTAGATTGGAACAATTACTGGACAGTTTAAACTTGTTCCTCTTGCTAATTGTAAGAGTTAATTTCAAATATTTGAAATAGGATTTCAATGGGTCTAGTAGGTGATTGCATGAACATTGGTTTATTGGGTTGGTAAAAATGCATAGGTTGTAGCTCACAACATTTATCTAGAATAAAGAAGAGTTTTGCATGGGCCTTTGATATGCCTTCAAAAAGGGTCAAAATGTACAAATATCTTGTAAGATCAAAGACACCTTTTAAACATTGTGTTGCATATTTTACTTTATAGCATAATAAAATTTGTCTCTACCATGTTTTAATGAGGTCAATCTAAAACCTTTTGTAGCTAGTTATTGTCTCATTTAATAATTTATATCATGAAGGATCTTTGAGGAAACTAACTATTCAAATGGATAAGTCACTTATGCTTGGAACAATAAGTGGGTAGTACAAACTTTTTTTGATGCTAATTCTGATAGTTTATCTCAAACACTCATCTTTTGAAAACTGAGTTTAATATTTTACTTTATAGCATATTAAAATTTGTGTCTACCTAGTTTTTTGAAGACAATTTAAATTTTTTTATTGCTAGTTATACTCTCATTCAATAATTTATATTGTCAAGGATCTTTGTGGAAAGTAATCATTGAAATGGATAAGTTAGTTACGCTTGGGACATTAAGTGGGTAGTTCAAACTTATTCTTGATGCTAATTGACATTTTATATGAAATACTCAAAATAGAGTTTGAGTTTGTCTAACTAGTGATATAATGAACATTAGTTTATTGGATAAGGTTATAATGAATGGGTTGAATCTAAAATATTTGTCTAAAATGAGTGAATATTGGTAAAGTGTTTGTAACTTTTTCTATTTTCATTTCAATGTTTTTATTGTCGAGGTTTAGTGGGACAATCATGTATTATGGTAACTTTTTTTGTAAACATTTTTACAAGTTGTCAACTTTCTATTGAAGATAGAATCAATTAATCGGAAACACTGATGCATTCTCGAAACTGAAAATAGTAATTTTATAAACATATTTTATCAACAATTTTTATTTATATTATTTCACATATAAGATCATAAAAATATAATTTGATATAAGTGACTATAATATTCGATAGAACCTTTTTTTAGTAATATATATATTATACCATTTTTTTAGCAGTATTTTCTTAGTTTCTTTTATTTTACGAAACCATGATTTTGAGCCTTGCCCCGAAATAGTTATGGTTACAAATGGGGAACCATCTCCCGAACAAAAGCCCTAGAGAAGAGACTATGCCCCCCAATGCTATGAACTTTCAACAGGTTGTTATATTTTGTCATCAACTTGATTTAACTGATTGCAAAATGGTAATATCAGCCACAATGTAATAAGATAAAATGTCTCATGTCAGAAAGGGGGGAGGCCCCGTTCTTATTGCTATTGAAGACAATTAAACACTTAAGTTACTTAGACTATGCTATTAATAGGGTGTGACACTCATCATATTCTCTTTTTTAGAGAAGACGTTCTCTGCTTACAATAAAATTCAAACACAATCCTGTAAGACTAATGAGGTTCACCACAAAGTACCAATTGGAGCAATAATTCTGATATATGAACTTGTCAATGGACAATATTGAGAAGTTCCCAGAGTTAACCTCTGTCTAGATCAAAGAGATGAACTCTGGGATCACTACACATTCAGAAAGAATTTCCTGATTCTTTTTCAACAACTTACCAGGGATCTCTCCAACTTTGGCAGCAATGTCTTTCCCTTTCTCAACACTTGTTTCTTGAGTCACTTGTTAATCCTTTGTCAATTCTTTAAGAGAATCCCTTCTATGTTTTATGACTTCTTGATATTCAATGTATTGTTTCCTTGAGGGGATCACATCATTTTCAGCCAATATCTAAGTTTCAAGATTTTTTTTGTGCTTGCAACTCCTATGATAGTACCCCCAACATCTGATCCAACTCAGACTAAATCTCATTCGTTTATTCAAATATTCAGATGACCATTATCAGGATATGAGCTACTTGTTCAATCACCACCCTCACATCCAGTGCTCTTCCTTGAGCCCCAATCCTCTAGGCCTTTTTGACAGACTCCTTGTCAATAGACGTAGTCACTGGTTCAATCACTTTGGAGGCTTGAATTATCTTCAAAAGTACTATAGTGAGTTTTTAATTAAGGTTAAAACAGGTTTTGAAGGGGCCCCGAAACCCTTTACAATCAGTTTTTGAGAGGGATCTGGAAACCCACTAAGAAGAATCGCTGCAACAGAAAAAAATTGAAAGCCATCAACAAAACACCAACAGATTGTCATCCGCAAGAGATAGAATCTAGTAAGACACTAGCTGACCAGAACATACCAGGCCAAAGAATGGATAACAGGCCAACCAGAACAAAAGGCCAGCCCCCCAAACAAAACACAAAAGAACACTGCTAATGATTAAACTTTGAAGGTCGGCAACCCCAAATCAAAACAACCATTATGATTTTCCTTTAGTCCCCAACTTATGGGACCGAAGTGTCATGTCAAAAGAAGGTGTAGACCGTATGGAGTGTTTACCTTTTACCATGGTCCACCCTTCTTCCACCTTGGCATTCTCATCTTTCCATCATAAGGAATCCAGAACCAGGGTCCCATCACCTAACAAGAGTCCAACACTCTGCGTAGGAACTGCTCACAGAGTACACCCAGAACCAGCATCCGCCAAAGAGACAACAACAACAGAGTTTGCAGGGCTAGTAAAAACGTGCTCACCAACAAAAGCCCGAGCACTATCCAACAAAGCCGAACCGACAAGAACAACAGAAGTCAATTCAGCAAGTAAAGGACCAACTGAAACCCCATTATCAGGACCAACAACAACAATAGACATTGGCAATAGCGAGCCATCACCACCCGCCCGAGAAGAAACCGTACCCACCACCGAAGCCGCACAATCCGGAGGGGAAGAAGTAGAAGAGTCTTGTGCAACCACTTGGGAAAAGCTCCACTGAGATGAGACATTTTCAACCGTATAATGCTGGGAAAAGCTCCACTGAAATGAGACATTTTCAACCGTACATTTTCACATTTAGCCGCAACATGTCTAGTTTTAAAGCACCTTCTGCGCCTAAAGGGAATTCCTTCATAGTCCCGACGCTGAATCCAACTACCCTTAGGATAAACAAGCTTGATCTCAGTAGGCAAACCATTAGAGGCACCTATATCCACCAAAATGCAATCATAGGTGGAATGAGAAATGTCTGTAGATTCTGTATCCAACATCAGGAAGTCTCCAAGAGCCTCGCCCACTTCCTCAAGAAGAGGATCCACCCAAAGATGAAGAGGAAGGTTTGGAAGCCTGAGCCAAATATGCATCTTATTGAAAGTTTTAGAAGAAGGATTGAAATCCTCATGCCATGGCTTTACCATCAACACATATCGATCATCCCAGCCAAAAAAAATGCTCACAAAGAATACGATTTCTATCCTCAGCAAAGTCAAATTTAGCTGTAAAACATCCTTTAGCCAAAGGAAAAATATGGACTATACTGATAATGATAGGCTCCCAATGTTTGGATATCCACGCATGTAGCTTTGGAAGACTTGGCCAAAATCCCCTTAATCTGCAAATAACCCCATGGGCTAAAAAACTAGATGTAGTATGTTCAATCTCAGCCACCATTTCCTTAGCACTTTCGTGTGTTTGTTGACCAAGTTCAATCATTTTGATTACATAGTCTGAAGATGGAACATCCTCAACAATTTTGTCAGGATGATGGTCAACTATTTTTGCATACTTGTTCGTGTCCTAGTCAACCTTGACCCTGGAAATAGTTTTAGCTCTTTTGGAAATATCAGGTTTGGCCAGAACAAGTTGATCGAAATCAAAGTCATTTGGAGAGTTGGTTTCATTTGTCCTTTTTGGTGTACTTGACCCCTGCCATGGAAGGAGAGCATAAGAATCTTCTTTAGTGCCCATGACAACAGTCTGAGTAAGTATGTCTGTTATTGCACCATAGTATTCACAATAGGTGAGGTCTCGTTTAATACTATGAATGTGGTTTCCAAAGTAGACACATTGGGCAAAAAGTTAGACATAAACTTGTCAAAGTCTGTCATGGTAGTGTCAAGCATGGAAGTAGACACTTCACACAAACTTGGAAAAGAGGAAAGTGAGCCAAACACATTCTCAAGGTTATGAGGTGTATCAAAAATAGACTCACTTGCTGTAGAAGAAGGGCTTGATTGAATTGACACAAAACATGTGATAGGATCAACAGTTACAGTAGAAAGAAATTATACATTGATATCAACAAGATATATCAGGAGCTACCCCTGGAGTAGGTTCCCCTTTTGTAGAAAGTAGAGGTTCTTGAGATTCTTCCTCTCGATGTTCTTCCCCTTGTTTTTCAACTTGCTCTTTACCCTTAACAAATGTCTCCTCTTGAGCCTTCTTTTTGCCATTTCCCACTATGAACCTATACTTGGGTGTCCTCTTGGAAGAAGATGCATCTTCCTCGTTCTTTGTCCTTAGTTTAGATTTCATAGTAGCAGGTTTTTATGTATCATCTTCTGAACTCGTTTTAAACTATTTCAACCTTATTCCCTTCCCTTACTTTGTAACCAAGTGTTAGTGTTTGCAAGAATAGGCTGAAATCTTTCTCTGATGGAAATGCATTCTTATTGAGACCATTGAATTGGGGGTAAGGGGTAAGAGGAGTACTTACAATCTTCTTTTCCTTGTAGACTGGATCTAGAATGTGTCCATCATCCGCCATATCCTTAGGAATGTCCGCTAAATCATCTGCTCTAAAGTAAGCCAACTATAATCCAGCTTTCTTATGTCTTCATTTGTGCAGAGATGAATCCATATGTCTTCAATTCTATGTACATTTGTGTAATTCTTCTTGGTTTTATATTTCATTGTCATGCAGTCAAAGTCCTCTGTTCTTTTGAACTTATTTAGTGTGATATCTTGCATTTTGTCTCCATAGCCTTGGCCTGAAGGGATGTTGTTCGTGAATATCTACCAATCGTGAGAGGAAACTTAAATCCAACCTTACGAGCTTCTACCTTTTTATTATTGTACCTTCATGATATGCCTACACAACTCCATAAGTGTGATCTTGTCACTGGGATAACTCAGAAGCATATATGGAGTACCCTTAAAACAACCTACTATGAGATAGGTGAAAGTGGGAAATCGTAGGAACATACAACCAAACTCTTTGACAAGTTTCCATGCATCATCTGATATTGTTCTCTTCCAAAGCTTCTTATGAAACATACACATGTAGGCACTGAAGAAAGCATCATTAACTCTTTTATAATGATGAATACTTGATTTCAGAGCCAACTAATTGTAGTACTTGTAAACCATAACTTATAAAATAGAATGGTACCTAAAATCTTTGGATTGTACTACCTTTCCTTTTGCTTATACGACACAACACCTAATTTGAGAGAAATATCATGTTGCACTTCCTTTGGACAAAAAGACTTTTAAGTCATCATAAGAGTAAGCCAACACATCTATGTACTTTCGTAAAAGTTTCATAAACTTTTCCTTTTCACTTGTTGTGCACTTGCTAATGTTGACCATATTTGGATCAGCTTCCAATCGCATTACACTTCTCAAGCTTCATTGTTGAATTAGACCTTGGCTGTTGTTGTCTTTTCACATAGCGATCATTGCCTTCAAAACACAAATCACTAAAATTTTATTTTGTTTCAAGCAAATCGACAATATGATGATCATCATTAAAAACTTGCCAATGATCAGAATTATTAGGCGCACTAGTTCGGAAAACTAATTTATTGTATACTTATCTCCGGTAATGTTTCAACCTTTCATTCCTTGTCTAAAGACATTTCTCATCTGACAGACAAGTAGTTCGACATTACCTTGTGCATGGAGGTTTTTAAATCCTTTCTTTTGTGCAATGTCCATCTCTAGCAATAATGACTCATAATCGACAGTTTTGTTAGTATTATCAAATTGCAACTTGAATGAAAAAGGGAAAATCTTTCCGTGGGGATATGACACAATTACTGAGCTTGTAACTATTAATCAACAAGGAAATATAGAAAGACTCAATTTTTTAATTATAGTTGAAGGAATTCTAACAAGGTTGTTTGGTAAAGACGTAGGCTTAGATCCCTTGGAAAGTCCTTTCAATTAGATCGTCACTCTAACTTCTTTCTTGGGTAAGTCATCACCTTCCAGGAGTTAGAATTTTTCTTTCACATGCAAAATGAGGTTTTTTCTCCAACACTGCACGAGTTATTCATTGCACATATGCATTGTAATGTGGCCGATAGTTAATAGGTCGTAGCATTAGGGTGAATAGTCTCTTCTCTAAGGTTTTTGTTAGGGAGATGTTTCCTGATTTGTAACCATCTTTGTTTCGGACCAAACTCAAAATCCTGGTTTAGTAATAAAAGAAATTGAATCATTACCAATAAAAAAGGTATTATATGTATATATTAGATTAAAAAAAAAATCTATTGAATATTATAGTCACTTATATCAAATTATATTTTTATGATCTTATATGTGAAATAATATAAATATAAATTGTTGATAAAATATGTTTATAAAATTGCTATTTTCAGTTTTGAGAATGCATTAGTGCTTCCGATTAATTGATTCTATCTTCAATAGAAAGTTGACAACTTGTAAAAATATTTACAAAAAAAGTTACCATAATACATGATTGTCCCACTAAACCTCGACAATAAAAACATTGAAATGAAAATTGAAAAGTTACAAACACTTTACCTATATTCACTCATTTTAGACAAATATTTTAAATTCAACCCATGCATTATAACCTTATCATATAAACTGATGTTCATTATATCACTAGTTAGACAAACTCAAACTCTATTTTGAGTGTTTCATATAAAATGTCAATTAGCATCAAGAATAAATTTGAACTACCCACTTATTGTCCCAAGCGTAACTAACTTATCCATTTCAATGATTACTTTCCACAAAGATCCTTGAGAATATAAATTATTGAATGAGAGTATAACTAGCAATAAAAAGTTTTAGATTATCTTCAAAAAACTAGGTAGACACAAATTTTAATATGCTATAAAGTAAAATATTAAGCTCAGTTTTCAAAAGATGAGTGTTTGAGATAAACTATCAGAATTAGCATCAAAAAAAGTTTGTACTACCCACTTATTGTTCCAAGCATAACTGACTTATCCATTTGAATAGTTACTTTCCTCAAAGATCCTTCATGATATAAATTATTAAATGAGACAATAACTAGCTACAAAAGGTTTTAGATTGACCTCATTAAAACATGGTAGAGACGAATTTTAATATGCTATAAAGTAAAATATGCAACACAATTTTTAAAAGGTGTTTTTGATCTTACGAGATATTTGTAGATTTTGACCCTTTTTGAAGGCATATCAAAGGCCCATGCAAAACTCTTCTTTATCCTAGATAAATGTTGTTAGCTACAACCTATGCATTTTTACCAACCCAATAAACCAATGTTCATGCAATCACCTACTAGACCCATTGAAATCCTATGTCAAGTATTTGAGATTAACTCTTACAATTAGCAAGAGGAACAAGTTTAAACTGCCTAGTAATTGCTCCAATCTAGCAACTTTATCAATCCAACTAGTAACCTTCCCTAAAGAACCCTAATAGTATAAATTATTAAATGAGAAAATATATGGCTACAACTGATTTTAGTTTGTCTTCAATAAAACTTTTATCAAAAAATTTAATATAACGCTATACATCTTATTTTTCCAAAGGTGTTCTTGGTCTTGCATGATTTGCAGTTTCTAGCTCTTAAGATGGAAATCAGAGTCAAAAACTTTAAATCCATTGTGGAGAAATATTATGAACTATAACCTACACATTTTATCCAACTAGATAAACCAACCTTCATGTCATCACCTATTACACTGTTACGAATTCATGTTAGTGTTCACATATTAGTGTGAGGCAAAGTGAGTTAAATTAATAACTCGAGGGATATCAAAGACCCATTAAAAAATTTGCATCCATTCTAGAGAAATATTGACCTATAACCTTTGCATTTTATCCAACTAGATAAACCAACGTTCATGCCATCACCTATTACAATGTTAGGAATTCATGTTAGTGTGAGGTAAAGTGAGTTAAATTATTAACTCACATAGTTATTATGAGTCTTAAAGATATTTGTTAGGTTAGTCAGTCATATGTATAGACTTATTTTGTTGTACAGAGCGTATTTTTTTGAGTTGCTAAACAAATTCAAATATTTAGGAAATGGTTCCTATAATGTAGGAATTGAAGATCTTATAAGTGTGTGGTCTATTCAGCAATGGATTGAAAGAGTAGAAAATCAGATTATATCACTATTATTTTACGCTCTTTGTAAACCTTAAGACAGTGCAGTGTATTCAGCAATAAATGAACAGAGCGGAATATCAAATTATATCATTATTGTTTTGCACTCTCTAAAAACCAACATAGACCACTAAAATTCTAGTTCAACTTTTTTTAGATTTACCATCATTATTAGGCATTAAGAACAATTTTATACTGTCCACTAATTGTTTCAATTATCATAACTTTATGTCTGAATCATTACATTCTCCAAAGTATATTGAAAGTTTAAAATATAGTTGTAAGAATCTAAGTAGCTAGGTTGACAAAATATTTGGTATAGTAGAATAAAATAGGCAACATAGTTTTCAAAATGCGTTCTTGGTCTTGTGAGACGTTAACAATTTCTAATCCTTAGGAAGGCATATCAAATGCCAACACAAAACTCCGTTTCCATTCTATAGAAATGCCCCAAGTTACAACTCTTTTGTTTTGATTAGCATGATAAACGAATGTTCAATTTCATAAATTCAGAAACTTTCCCATTTGGTATTCTATTCGTTACAGGATGTTGTATTCTCACTCATCAAAAGAAAAAGACTACCAAATAAGATATAACTAATGTATGCATTCCAATCTTAATAGAAATATGGAACATGAAGAATGCCACTAAGCAATGTCAAATATTTAAAAAGTCTCTACAACTCAGTTTGTATTACTTTGAATTACCCGTACCAAGTATTAGTAAAAAAATGATACTACAAAATTTAGAAAAAAATGATGACAACTTGTGAAAATGTTTACTGAGACAGTTCACATAAAATGTGGCTATCCCACTAATCCTTAACAGAATGAAATATTGGGGTAGCTAAAAATGACTTCAAATTATCTCAAATGAAAGGTGGGTAACACAAAATCTCGAAATAACACAATGAGCATCTTACTTTTCCAAATGTGTTTTCAATATTATAATTTATTTGTAGTTTCTAAGCATTTGGAGGCATGTTAAAAGCATGCACAATATTCTCCTTCAATTCTAGAGAAACATTCTAAGTTGCAACCTATGCATTATTAGCAATTGACTAAACCAATGTTCATACTATAGATTGTTAGACAAACTAATTCTATTTTAAGAGTTTGAGATGAAAAATCATTGTCAGCATCACAAACAAGTTTATACTACCCATTTATTGTTTCAATTATAAAAAAATAATAATCTCCATAAAACTCATTTTGATTTGCTATGGACAATTGTTTCCAATTGTCAATATAGAAAACACATTGGTGCTTCCTATAGACTACTATTTTCAAAAGTTGATAGCTTGTTAAAATTTTACCAACAAAGTTTTGGTAAATTTTGTAATGTCCTATTTTTTTAAATAGAATTTAATAATAAATAATAATAATAAAATTATATTATAAAAAATATACTAAAATAATTAAAATTCAATTAACTTTAATGAGAGGACAACATACATGAAATGAAGAATTGTGACTCTCTGAAGAGATATATAAGGGAGAAGAGTTCATTTGAAAGGGTGGATAAAGGAAGGAAGATAGGTTGGAGCATGAGAATGAAAGAAGGATTAATGGATGAAGAAAGAAATGGGACGGAAATAAGAAAGTGACTTTCAAAGGGCAGAAATGATGAAGGGTTGTAACTCTTTCAAAGGGAAGTGCTTACGAAAGGTTTTTGACTCTTTGAAAGGGTAGACATGATGAACGTTTTAACTCTTTCAAAGGGTGGTATTTGTAAAAGGCAAAGGCAATGAAGAGGTGCCGCTCTCTCTCACATTGGAAGATATAAATGGGGAGAAGGTTTCAATTCAACAAGAGATCCATTAGGAAAATAATTAAGTAATCTCAAATGGAAGAAATAGAGGTTGGTGACTGAATTCTTAGAAAGGGGAGAAATCAATCCGAGCATTCAAGGTTCACTTATTAATCAACAGTGATGAATCAACGAAATTAATCATCAATTACCAAATCAATCAGTAAATCATTTTATCATATCAACTTTCATTCACTCTTTATTCACCAATATAGCAAACCAACATTTATTACTTCATTGCTCATCAATCATCAAATCAACAATCACTTAATCATCACTTAGCAATACCTGTGACTTCGTATATGTACACACACACAATTATATATAGCTTTATTTGCTTGCTCTTCCCGTTGATGAATTGGAATACCATGTCCTATGAATCCATTCACCTTTTGCTCTTTTCAACATATATATCACAACTTGTGAATCCGATTCACAGATAATTTTTCGCCAGCCTAAGGCACAACCTCTTTCCATAACATAGAGAATAGAAAGATCTTCCATGGATTTATTAGTTTGTTGTGCTTTGTAAATGGAAAAGAACATGACAACCTTTGAAATGTCTCTATTGATAACTTTGATCCTGGCATGCCCAAGATTCCCTTCTGAAGACCCTTTGGTATTAATCGTGAAAACCCCTTGACCTGGGGGATAACAACCTTCTCTTTGGATGTTCGGTTCAGAATGTTGACACCTCCTCGACAAGGAGAAATTTATCACTGCTAAATCTCTAGGGTCCACAGGAGCAGAAAGATTGCACTTTGGAGATAATATTTTCTTGTAAATGGAAAAGAAGAGCATGACAACCTCTGAACTATCTCTACTGATAGCTTTTGATCCTGGCATGCCCAAGATTCCCTCTTGAAGACCCATTGGTATTAATTGTGAAAACCCCTTGACCTAGGGGATAACAACCTTCTCTTTGGATGTTCGTTTTGGAATGTCAGCACCTTCTCGACAAGGATAAATTCATCACCGCTAAATTGCTGGGGTCCACAGGAGCAAAAAGATTACACTTTGCAGATAATGTTTCTTGGAGCATACTAATGATCCTTAGCTAAATTTGATGAAGCACCATTTAACTATCGTAAAAATCTTGTGGTCTCTTTGTAACCAAAATTACCAAATTATGAGGTGGGGCCCAATAACCTATGCTACATGAAGAAAGAAAGTCTTAGGTGGGGAATTCCCTAGATGACCCTAGAACTCAACCACAAAAATGGCATGAACGTAGGCCCAATTCCGAGCCTTCCTCAAAAATTGCCAAATATCCCTAGAGAAGGATCACTGAAAAAACAAATGTGAGGACCATTCCCCACAATTATTACAGAGAATACACATAGACAGACCCTAAAATCTTCTTTGATGTAAATTCTCCTAGGTGAGGCATCTATTTTGCAAAACCAACTACATGAAAAACTTGCATTTAGGCCAAGAAAACTTATTCGACAATTGTTGCCAGTAGGGAACATCAATCCTCTTATATATTTGTTGATCCAACAGCTAGTATCTTGAGGTAATAGAGATTCTACGTTTTAGATCAAGGCCCCATGTAAGAACATCCATCCCCATGAAAGAATGGCACACTTTTTTGGCCAGAATCCTAGCAAGCTCTTGACGAGTCTCCTCTGATTCTCCCCACTCATGATGTTCTTTATGTTTAAACACATCCACAAGAAAACTGCTGCAAAGGGACTACAAGTGCAGTTATATTGATATGATACGACGATGACCATCAAAAAAATAATACCACAATAGGGCCTCAGAGCCTTAATTACAAATGCAACATAATCCTTTTTTAATTAACTCAACAACCCTTATAAGAGTGCCTTGATCATAGGCCCCCTTTACCAAAGAAAAGGATACTCATCAGGAGCTTGAATCGAGGAATGTTTTTACTCTCCTAGACTCTTAGAATCTAAGAATCAAGAGACTTAGTGGTAAGGATTGACGCTCAATCTTCATCTTGAATAGTGCACCATCACAAGGAAAATTTTATAGGAAAAGCCTCACCACCAAGGTATGCCTATTGAAAACCAAGCTCACCCTATTGTTTTGGCCTGCAGACAGATTCCCATCTAACCAAACTCCGCTTTGATGAAAGCAAATTACATGCCTGTAAGAATTGTCAAGGAAAAGCATCAAAGTCTTCAATGAATCTTCAAGGAGCAACCTACACGAAGCGTTTGTAAGTGGAGATAGCTTGAACCACTCCTTTCAATAAAGTCACTCTCCTAATAGTCGAGAGCCACGTGCATGTCCAATGACTAAATTGCCTAGGGAACTTTTGCAACACATCTTGCCAAAATTGCTTTAGTAAAATACCCACAAACAAGGGGAATACCAAGGTAAACAAAAGGAAGGGAACTGATTTTGAATCTAAGAATCCGAGAAATCTTGAGCTGAATAAGCTTAGGCATATTGAAGAAGAAAATGTAGTACTTTTTCTGATTAGTCCTTTTCCCTATGGTAGCAAAGTAACTAGCCAAATTCCTTGAGTTAACAACCTCATTACTATAGTTAATCCCATCAAATTTGTGTCATCGACTAATTGTAAATGAGAGTGAGGAGGAAAACTACCTCACTCCAACCTTGCCTTCTCTCAGAGTTCATAAATCTCCCAAACCCTTCAGTCATTAAAATGAACAAATAGTGTGACATGAGATTGCTTTGACTAAGGCCTCTAGATTCTCCAAACAACTCTAAAGGTTCGCTATTGATTAGAATTGAAAAAGAAGTTGAGGTGACACAATTCATCTGTTCTTTAGCTAAATTGGTCAAACGTGATTAACCCAATTATTACCAAAGCCAAAAGCTAAAAACACTTTATGCAAAAATATCCGTTTGAAACAATCATAATCATTGACTATGTCTAATTAGATTAAGATTGCCATGTCCTTTGAAGACACCATAGAGTTAATAGCCTTAGTTGCACTTGCGACAATCTTCCCATCCAAAATTTGCCTAACAACAACAAAGTCAGGTTTCTCCTCTAAATTAACCTATTGAGTTGTGACTTGAGCCTCTCCGCAAGCAATATTGTAATTATTTTGTGTCACATAGAAAAGACATTAAATTCTATAACCCAGTTGCAAAATAAAACCAATATACCTAGGAAATGCTAGTGTGGGGAAAACATCCAAACACTCACACTCACTGAATCACTTTGTTACCCAAGGTTTCTAGGACGGGGGACGAGGAAACGGGTTTCCAGGATAGATTTTTTTCCCAGAGCAGGGCACGACAGTGGGAACAACTGTATAAAACATAGGGAAAATTAAAAATATATAGCGAAATTTTAAATATTCATATGAAAACATGCATAAAGCATGCTTATATAAATTATATAACCTTAGCATATAATGTTTGTGTTAAATAATCTAAGGTTAGAGTTCACATGAGAGTGGAAGTCAAAGATATTATAAAAAATGAAACATTAATTTTATGGGACAACCAAGGGACGGGTCTCCGGAAGTTTCCAAGTTTTCAGGACATCCTTGTTTCCGAGACGGGTCAAATTATGCCGGAAACGCGTCCCCGGGTAACACTGTCGAATCATCAATTATGCCTACTACAAAGAAACTATGACTTCTACCTAAACTCAGGGTAAAGTGTATTGTAAGTTTGAACTTCCTCATGCATACTAAAAAAAGACTCAACATGCAAACACCTTTCAAGCTACAAAAATCAACACTCCCTCTTAGTGAGTAAGGTGTTCTGCACAACACTTAGCTTATCCTTTAAGTATACAAACTTGCCCTTCATCATGGCCTTGGTTAAGATGTCTACAACTTGCTCGTCTATAGAAATGTCCTACAACTTCACAGCCCCCGTCTGCACACAATATCCGATAAATTGCCACTTGATCTCGATGTGCTTCGACCTGTCATGGAACACTAGATTCTCAGAGAGTTTGATACAACTTTGATTATCAAAGTAAACGACTGTCAGATCTAGCTCCTGATCAAAAACTCAACTAGAAGTTTTCAAAGCTAGATAACCTCACATGCAACCATACTGGCTACCATATACTCGACCTCTGAAAAACTTTGTGCAACTACCTTCTGTTTCCTACTATACCAAGAGAATGCTCCTGATCCCAAACTGAAATTGCACCCTAAAGTGCTTTTCCTGTTAGCTATACTGCCTGCCCAATCTGCATTAGTGTACCCTTTGAGCTTCACTCCATCATGCTGAATATACCTTAGCCCATAATTAACTCATAACTAAATACATGTTTCACGCTACCCAGCGCACTCGCTTAGGCTCTACCATAAACTAAACGAGTGATCTCACTACGCATCAAAATCTTGCCTGGTGTTGACCAAATACATATAAGAGAGCCAATCAAGTGTCTCTATAGAGTTGAGTCCACTGCCTTTGATCTTCCTTTTTACAGTCATATTCAACACCATAGTAGCGATCCTTTGAAACTCATTAATGTAGGAATCCAAGGATCTTCCTTGTCTCAATTGAGCCCTCCCTTGAACGAACTACCAGTTACGCACCATCCAACAAGAAGAAACCCATACCAAAGTGAGGTTTCAAATTTCATAAAAAAGTCACTCATCCCTTTTCTCCTAGTTTTCTCAAGAATGGCTGCTACATGTCCTTGGGGGACAGCTTTTGGTCCAAAGTTCACTCCTAGAAGGCTCTCGCATGAAGTTCCCCAAGTTTCTATGGCAATGGATAACAACATCCCGATGAACACATCAAGGCGTTATACATTGCATGTGACGTGCTTGGTGTTGAGTATCAATATGTTTCTGTAAGATTGTTCAAGCAGTATTGGCGTGATGTAGGGTTTGAGTAGTAAACGTTTCTTGAAGAATACATAGACTTGAGGATGAGGTATATGCCCACTAGGGGTAAGGGAGACTGGAATAATGATCTAAGACGGAAGATTGGCAATGAGGATATGGGCCCTAAGAAGGATGAAGACTCGATCACAAATTCACTTCGGCCACTTGAGGATATGGATAAACAAGAATCAACTATTATTGCACCTTCAAGTGGAGAACACTTAAGCTTTCATGGATGCCACATGGTTGAAGAAGATGCTTCCACGGGGATCGCCAAGCCAACATTGATTGATCAGCTACATGGAGACATGGATCCTACCATTTCTCCTTTGCAGGAGCTTGCTCTACAACTGCTTTGTAAAGAATCAATTTGTAATAGAGATGATGTTTGGTCATGTAGTAAGACTGTTTTCACTTGTTCCATACACATGATTGCATTGAAGGAATAATTGTTGAAATCATATGAGGCATTTTGTTTTTTAGAGAGCTGATTGTAGGGACTAAGAGATTGCCTAACAATAAGGTCCTACAATATGATAATGTTTGGTTTGTCATGAATGCTTTACCATGGAATTGGTTGGAGGTAAGGAACATAATGGAGATACAGATTTGGATAAGTCCAAAGACAGCTATGGCAACATGTGACTTTCAGCATCATAGACCAGCACTTACTGAAGATGCAATAAGGAATTTAAGCCCTTGTCATCATATGAGCAATGCATCAAGGACAACCAAGAGTGGGTTGACAAGCACATGGTTGAAGTGGGAAATGCTGATTGCTCGCAGTCTGATCTCACAACAGCAGCTGAAGAGGAGCATGAATTGAAAGACTTTATTAACAGTAATGTTAATAATCATTTGTTTGAGCATGAGTTGGGTGGAAGAGATGTTGTGGATGGAGCTGTATATAAATCAACTTATGCTTCAGGAGTCACATCCCTTGGAAGGACAGTTGAGGCTAAATGAAGACATGATTTTTGTATCTCTCACTTATATTGATGATATTCACCTGTGGGAAGCGCAAGGAGAGCTATCTCTTGCAGACTTGCAGTTTCTTAGAGAAGCTATGGCAGTGATGAATCAGATTTCCTACGCTTACTGATAGAGATCATTTCCTCTAGCTCAATGAGATATATCCCGATGCGTTGAGAAGAAATGAAGATGATGTAGATAAGGTTGCCCTTCACAAATAAGATAATCATGTTGATGAACTTGGTGGTGAGTTTAGCTTGACACATTCTTCAGTCATCTAGACATCTTTTGAAGCCACGCCTAAGGAAGGAGAACAGAATGGTTGACATTAGGCAAATGGTTGAGGGGATGAATGATTAAGTTCACTGTCATAAATATAATTTCCAGTTGGGTGCTTCGTATGGAGATGTTAGTGGTGATTCAAAATGGAAGAGATGTCTGTGTGCTTTCATATCTTAACATAAGGAGGGTGGGCTTGATGCTGCCCTAAAATCAAAAAGTTCTGATTTACTGATTGATGATAGTGATTTTTTGTTGAAGCTTGATGCTATCCTAAACTCAGGAGGTCTTGATCTTTTACTTTGCCTTGTCTTCAGTCTTCCTGCTTGCCTTACGTATAGCTTTGCTTCCTCGCTGCTCCACATCCCTACATCTGAGAGATAATAATGACATTAGATCAATGATCTAAGCAATGTCGGGTCATCATATACTACATATACCTGCATCTGCAAATATACAATTTGATCTTCACATGCATGATAACAACTAGCTAACCACGGATATCTGAGAAAACAAAAATTATCAAAGCAAGACCCATATGTTCATTTTTTATCTGACGGGTTTGTTTCATGTGAAGGAGCAGGTACACAGTTATTATTTATCGGCATGTGGGAATCAAGTGGGCTCCCACAAGGGTTAAGCCCAACATGCCAATGAATAATAAGCATGCAGCTCCAAGTTTATTTTTAGTTGCATAGTATTATAACATATTCAAATCAGTGCAAAAGTGTCAATTTTCAATGCAAGATAACAGTGAATAGGGATCCAGATAATAGCAGCTACAGGAACTCAAATAATACAGGCAATGATGCATCTCAGTTTGATATTGCAAGGGCAGGTTATGGAAATCAGATTCATAATAGTTTAGCATAAAAGAGATAATTGTCAATAGGTATTGGGGCACATATAGATGCATTGTTGCTGTTAGTGAAGTAAAAAAAACAGATACATTGGTTACATTGGGTGGCATGTGGTCAACTGGTAAAAAATCAGTCACAAGCACAAGGATAGCCATATCTATGTTTCAAAGCAAGATAATGACAAAGTTGAGACCACGAGAATTGTCAACATCCATATCATTTCATATACTATAAGAGTGTATGGGGACAGCAGAGTGCCTTGAGAGGACATCAATGATATAGTAGAACATCAACATAAATTCAGCTACAAAAACGAATGATCAAAGATCAAAGCATGAAGGGCCAAAACACAAATGCATAGAGATAAACCATGGCGATTATGCCGTTATGTTGTTCAGAAAAGGAACATAAAGATAGACATAGAGGGCATAATTCTGTGCTTGTAAAAATGTCTTACTAGTTTCAAACAAAGTGTTGTTATCACATGTTGTTATCTACAAGTGCAGTGATCATATCAAACAGAGCCATACACAGCCCCAAGATCAAATCACATGATTTTTATTGCAAAAAAAGGTAAATGATGTATGAAAGCAATTATCAAGATTCAGTTAGAAACAATGGTACACAGCATGGGGTATTGAAGAAACATCAGGAGACAGTCACAATGAGACCAAAGAAGCATGTGATCAGGTACTATAATGCATAGTTGAAAATCTCGCGATTATATCTCGGATATCGCGATATATCGCACTACACAAACTGAAACGATATTATCTCCATTAATATCGCTGACGATATTTCCAATATCGCGCAGCGATTTTTACCTAAAAATATTGCGATTTTTGGCAACTTTTACCCAAAAATCTCGCCGCTTATAAAAGTTAAAAACAAATGATTTTTAAAAATTTAGGGGTTTTTTTAAAGTTGTAAAGGCGTTGGGATTAGGTTGTTTTTTTTGAAATTAGGTGCAGTCTATATATATTTCTAGTTTTCATTGATACCGAAACTTGAACTTAATATGTATTCAGAAGTTGTAGACTTGTAGTTTCACGGAGTTTGACTTTGATATGTGTTGAACTTATTTTTATTCAGATGTCGTACTTGTTTTTTGGTATATGATAATGATTCTATGTTTTCTGCTAAGTTCTAAATTCTAATTGCTATGTATTTTACTCAAAACTTTGATTAATATATGGTGAATATCTCAAATCAGTATATATTCTACAAATTTGGTGTTTATGTGTGTGTTTTTAAGAATATTTTTAAAAATTATATATTTTCAAATGTTCGATAAAAGTGCTGATTTATTGCCGATTTTTTCGCCGAGTTTTTGTAGAGACCGAGATTTTCAAAAAATTTGGGTCCACTGAGTTTTTGCCGAGACTGAGATTTTCAACCTTGCTATAATGTATATAGAACAAAATCATCCAAGGTCATGAACAGTTCATCATTAAGTAATGAATAGAAGACAATAACATTATGAGCATGTGTTAAAATATGGGAAATTACTGTTTCAAGGCATTCATTAAGGAGGCCATCATACTATTACACTGTTATCAAAGGTCATTATCATATCAATTTCATCATTTCAAGAGGAGATTTAAGGTGTGGTAGTTGTCACACAAAAGTTGTTCTGTTTCTTTGAGCATTCAAATGTGTCTAATATACCTGTTTCAAAAGGAGGAAACTATATATCATCAACTGATGCTTACTATTGTACAGTCACTACATTTAGAAATCATTCTTGGTTACAAAACCACTAACACGTGGATCAAGTACCAGTGACCACGAATAGCCAAAGGAGCAGATTCAGAACAGAACAAAGTATATCATGGAAGCAGAGATTTCCAAGTCATAAAAGCATCACAAGATTGGAACGACAACTTATTTCCAGTAGAGTACAGGTTCATTTTTATAAACAGCAGAGGTATTGACCATTTTTCTTTGTTTCAACAAGTGGAAACCTTCAGGTATGAAACTCATTTTTGAATGCATATCTAACAGATAAATATAGTGGGAGGTAAGTGCATTGCTCAGAGTTATGCTGAATATAGTGGAAGGTAAGTGCATCGCTCAAAGTTATGCTGCTGTTATTTAAAATCAGAAATATGTGTAAATGAAAAGTTATCGTTTTGAAGATCTCTACAACATTGAAGGAATAGGACAGTCTTTAAGATGCTCTGACAGTGACTTTTAAGGTTTTAAAAAAATGCTTTTCCAAAGCTTAAAATAGACAAATTTATATCCAATGAGGAGAGCAGATATGTATAAGGATGTTGCAAGATACAATGGGTCAGTCAGGTATTTCATGTATTGGGACAGCAGCCCATCAAATGATAAAGTGCAGAATTGCAACATGCTGCTACAATATTCAATATATAGAGGATACATGTCACACCGTGATGATACAAAGAACAGGGAATGATTATGATCTATTCATGCCTAATCATTAGGACATAATTAGTTTTAGAGCAGCAAAGGCTATATCATTTAAGGTCAGATTTTCGCCGTTCAAGCCCTCACTCACATGTTTATTTGAAACCACTAATTCATAGGTTGCAGAATTTGCCCAATTACAAAAGCCCACTGGTATTTCATGGCAAGTATATGATAGTAGCAGAGCGTCATGAAAGAAAAGAAACCATATATGATCATGATACAAACAACCAAACCCTCAAGCTGCAAAGTAGACAGAAGTCATGAGTTTCATGTTACAAAAGAGCACGATAGACATGACAAAGAAAGCATAGATCCACTGCTACTATGAACTACTACAGGAATAATATTTTTCAGACATATCATAGTTTGGAGCCCTCATTGAGCAAAGGAAACTCACGGATTCAATAGAAAATTCAAAGATTTCATCATTCCACGCCCCTCATTCCCAGTTTCATGAGTTTTTTGAATTCACAGAGCCTAAATATAGAGCTCGAAGTCGAGCTTCAAGAGAGTGCAGATGAAAGATCCCGTACACAGTTTGCAAGGAGCCTCATACATTTTAGGATAAGCCCAAAGATTAACAAAGATTTCTACAAATATTTGTCAGAACATTACACAGAAATTTCAAAGCAAGGGTCGCGGCTATGTGTTAAGAACTCAGTGTAAGAATGCAAAATTCTGAATGCGAAGGCTTGAGTGTCGCCTGGAGTTACTTCAGAAGGAAATATATTTTTTTTCTACATCTTTAGCTTACAAGACAAAAGCCAGAAGTTGAAAACCTTACTTCAGAATATACAAAGCTCGAAAGCCCAAAAAGGATAGAGGTTCCACTATTTTCATGTCTCAGCGAGAGGTACCTGTGGAAGCTGAGTTCAACCAGCAATCTCCAGCTCAAACCCTCATTCAAACATGGTGGCGTGGCAGAGGCCCAACATTGCGCAATGAAAGATGAAAAATGAAGTGTTGAGGAGGTATTTTTAGGGTTCAAATACCCTATTTCTATTTCCTTCGCCAAGGAGAAGGCTTTATGCCTTTTTTGTTTTTTTCGAAAGTCTTAGTGTGGGAAGCGATTTTACAAAAATGATTTTATATTATTTTTTAAGATCCCAAGAACATAGTGATTTTTTAAAGGTAGTAATAATGTATGTTTTTTTTTTTTTTTTAATTAATTTATTGAATAATTTATAATTATTATTGTAGACGTCTAAAATCGTCCTTATATTAATTTAATTAATATTCCCATAGCATTATAATTAATTTTAATTAATTAATTATATTTGTTATATTCTTCTATTTATTTAATTAAACTTATTTAATTAAATATAATTCACTCTCTTTAGTATTTAAATTTAATTTAAATACTATCCCCTTTAATGTATTAAGTTTAATTTATATATATTACCCCTCATTAATCCCTTTTAAATAAATTTCTAATTTATTTATTCCTTCACATGACTTAAATTCTGCTAAACTATAATTAATCTAAATTTTAAATTTGGATTAAGCTAATTTGAACCTAGATCCTACCCTACCTCACAGCACTCTCACCAAATAAACCTACTCACTAATTAACTAAGGTTAATTAGGCTAATTTCCTAATTCCTACACCAATTAGTTCTAATTATTTGTTCACACGTGTGAGCAAATTTCCAAAAATCCACTTTTTCAAATAATCCTTATTTGGTGCCAACAAGATTTCTTACACCTATGATGACACCCTCTTACACTTTCTAAAAGTGTCTCATTGGTCCAAAACTCTTACATCTCTTACAAGATCCTTCACATGTGTACTTTAAGTACACTTTGACTCATCACATCCAAAGTTGCTCACACATGTGTGAGCAAAGTGGCCCTCTTGCATGACTTATGTGTCCCTCATGTGGCACCTATGTGGATGCCACATGAGCTCCACCTCATCCAAGCCTTCTCTCTCCTCCAAAAAATCTATAAATAGAGGCCATTGTCAAGAGCAAATCATCTCCCTTTTTTGCATTGTTATCATGCTAGTTTAACTTTTGAATTCTTAGCTTAGTTTTCATGTTCATGCTTTAATGCTTGTAGCTCATTTCAAATCTAGATATTGCATGTTAGGATTAATGGAATGAACTTAGTTTCTTTTCATTTGATCTTACATATCATTCTTAGCATAGTTTTTGCATTATCATTTTCATACATTTGATGAAGGCTTGAGACAAGTTCCTCATACTTGTTCTTGAGCTCTTTATTATATCTATTAGTTGCATTTAGTTTCCATCCATGGATTAAGTGGGATTTTGATATTGTGTTGGGAGAGCACACCCACAAATATCTCTAAGAGCAAATCAACAAGGCATTGGGTGCCCTTGTTTGGCTCATCGGAGGTTGTGGTGAAAGTCTTTGTTTTGGATTTCATTTTAAACATGCTAACTCTTTGAATCTTGTTTTTAATGACTAACCTTGATGTTTGCATGTTTTAGTGTTGTCCTTTGCAGGTATACTTTTAGCACATACATTTTGGCACGCTCGGTGGGACCCACGTCCCTATTTTTTTAACGTTTTCTTGTGTTTTTCAGAATTCTGGAAACTTTTTATGCAGACCTGTCTACGCTCTGATTTCGCCGTCCGCGTTTCTAGAACGTTGTCTGCGCCGATCATCGTCTGCGCACATAAACCACCGTCTTTGCCTGTTATAAAACAGACTTGCAAAAATATGGTTTAAACTGTTTTTTATCAAGTTTTAAGTGTTTTAACTTTTGGGTTTTTGACAGTAACATACTTTTTAGGAGTTAAATGCTGCTAAAATTTGATAAAAATCTTATTGTTATGTTAAGTTGTTTTTATAGCAGAACCTGACTATGTTTTTTTTATTCGGCCGTCTGTGCAGGTTAATGACCGTATCCGCAGATCACCGTCTGCTCAGATCGTCGTCTTCGCGGATCGCCGTCTGCGCGATTTTCCTGTGGTTTTTCATCTTTTGCAGCATTTCATATTTCAGAGATCAGAAAACTACTAATAGTTTCATGCGGGTTTCCTCAAAGTTTTAATAGATTTTTTGGAATAAACTTGTATGGTTAATTATTTGTCTTTGAATTTATGTTGCTTAAAATGAACCTCATCCAATCTTGAATGTTTAAGGGAATGAACTTCAGCACTCTTGAGTGACTTAAGGCAAATAAACACACCTTTACAAGCTTTCCTCTTTGCTGTGTGGGAAACAAATTGAACTTGTATGTTTAAACACACTATTGTGTCTTTTGCTTAGGTAGAAAACACATAGTTGCTCTAATTAGGTTCAATTTTGGAATGAATTCTTTTTGGTGTGTTTGAAAAAGTGTTTCTCAACACTTCTTTCGAGCTACTTGTCATTAGATAGATACCTTTAAAATACGTGACGCTATGATTAAGTTATAGCCGTATCCTCTCCCCTCGCCTTCGTGGAATTTGGGTGAAGAGAAAGCTTAGCTTAATCAAGCTTCTAGAGAGGCCTGTCTAGAGGGTGCGCTTCCCCTTTAGAGGACGACCTCAAACCGGTAATCCCTTCGGCCGGTATAAAAATAAAGTGCGACTCAAAGGTCCGCTTTTTCCCTTCAAGCTCGGGCGGGTCGTGTTCAATGGTAGTCCATACTGAGTGAATATCCTCAACATACTGGCATGGTTGAACTAGAGACTTAAGTGTCTCACGCCGTACAAACTGATTGCGGGGACGCCACGAAATCTTATTAGCAACTATAACTTAGTAGCCTACCCGATTCACCTCCGAATGGTGATTTATTATAGTGCAAGGGGAGGGAAGATTCTTCCCCCAAGATTCCCATCATACGTGTCCCAGGGTATTGTGTTGCGAAAGAGATCTTCGTAGCACGACAACAATACCTGACAAAAGGCAAAAACACGGGCGCCCTTCCGGGGGTGACACTGCTGTGTGAGCTAAAGGACTACCAAGCAATGGGCCTATAATATTTCAGGCGAAGCCAATTTCCTAAGGTAGCTACTGTTTGAACTGTCTTCGTTGTGATAAACCAAGTGCAAACATAAGTGGCTTGAAAGAGTCACTTGAACATACACAAACAAAATTTCGCAATTTGAATCAAAGTTCCCCAAAGTCACATTTGCTTGTATCCCTCAAGGTTGCTTTGTCCCTTGTTGGGTTGTTTTAAGACGTGTGCCTGTTATTTTTTTGGTTTGAGTGTGTTGAAATTGGTTCTTTCCATCGAACAAATTTGTCCAAAATCAGACTGAAGATCAAAATCTGCCCAGAATTTCAACACACTACCTTAACAACAGTCGGCCGTCTCCGCTCTGGAGTCGCCGTTTGTAATGAGCCTAAGCTGGCCTCATCCTTAAATCATCAAATTTTACCAATTTCCGTACAAATCATACACTTGGAATTTTATCAAACAGTTGGTAGGCAAGCAATGTCATAACAATTCTCCTTTTTGCTATTAAGAAATTATTTAAAACTCTTGACAATTGTGACCATCGATATTCCTTTGTATTTTCAACACCAAAAATGCATGCATGGAATTGGAAGAGTTCGATGTCTATATTTGACTTTTGGATTATTACTGGTCTTGTTCAAGTAAATATTACAACAGCTAGCAGCATGATTTAATTAACAGGTGGATATTTCATGATACACCCATACATTTACTTTCCCACATTTAAGCACTTCTAATATTTTTATTGAAGGAAATACATTTAATAACAATGGACCCTGTTTATGCACCTTATAGAAGTTTGCTGTTGGTCTTTCTTCCCTTTATCCACACGGCAGCAGTTCCCAACTTCTAATGCCACTCACTGAATAGTCACGGTTTAGGCTGGCAACTGCTGGTCTCAATTAACGCAGGCCCCACACCACTGCCTGCAACCAATGTTCACGCAGACTCACACAATCTGCCCGTGATTCCCAGCCAATGCACTTACTGTAGTGTCACGCCATTATTGGTCTATGACTGGTGGCTGCAAAACAATGATCTTGCTCTGCGGCAGCAAATAAACTAAGTATATCCACCTCACAAGAATGGCGGC
>MU224572.1:219149-230751 GCA_018584345.1 Thuja plicata | reverse complement strand
GTCAAGAAGTTGCCTATAATGAGAATTACTTAAAAAGACTCTTCACTAGGAGTCTTGGAGGCGCAGCTTTGGAATGGTTCATGGCCCTTCCTTATGGGTCAATCTCTACTTTCTCTGATCTTGCAGAGAAGTTTGTTGGACAATATTCGTATAACATTGAGCATCAGGCAACACTAAGCGATTTGTGCAATACTAAACAAAAGAATGGAGAAACCTTTGCTAGTTTCTTACAACGATGGAGACATCGCAAATCGCATGCCATGGAAAATACCTGATAGTCACTTAATTGACATCTTCACAAAGAATTTGATCTCTGAGATGTCTTTCCAAATGAAAATGGCTTCACCTGACACCTTTGAATCCCTTGTCAAGAAGGGAAAAGACATTGAAGATGGCCTTTTTCAAAGAGGTAGCATCAAACATTATACTCCTTCCAACAATGATAAACCAAAATTTTGGAGTAAAAACAAAGGAGTTGTCCGTGATGGAGTGACTGATGCCAAACATGTTCAAACTGTTCAAGCATCCAACAATAATCAAAACAATCGCAATAACAATCATAATCAAAATCAGAATCGCAACAACAATCAAAACCAGAATCAGAATCAGAACAATTAGAACAATCAGAATGAGAGCAACAATCAGAATCACAATCAAAACAACAATCAACAACTGCGCAATCAATCATTCTTGTTTCCTCGCAACAATTACAACAACAACAATAATAACGACAATCGACAACGGTGACAATTCACAGCATTGGCAGAACGCCTAGACGTGATCTTCAAACAACTTGCGGATCAAGGGATGATAGTCTATCCAAATACTTGGCCTTTTGATGAGAATCAACCTAAGCCTGTTTGGTACAGAGATAATGAATATTGTGATTATCATCGCATCAAAGGACATGATACCAAGAAATGCATGAAGCTTAGACACTTTGTGCAAGATCTTATTGAGGATGGAAAAATTGAAGTTGAAGGTCAGAATGCATCCTCATCAAATGCGAAACTTAAAGTCTACAATCAGCCCTTCCCACCTCACAATCAGAACAATGCATCAAACGCAATCCCATATGACTATTCTACCAATACCATCACAGGCCATGATCGAACATGTGGGAGTCTAGAAGAAAATGATATCTTTGGGTTTGACTCTCTTTGTGGCCGCATTGAAGAATCTGACACACATGTCAACACTATAATCCTCAAGGCTGCTGATTGTAATGCTACCACACGCAGACCCAGAGTCACTGTCCAAGTTGCAGATAAACCTTCTAGATCTGCAAATCCACCAGCTGCACCTTCTACCGCTGCTCGGCCTGCCTCGCGCTATGACCTATTGGCTCAGTTAGGGAAGACGCCTGCATAGATATCCATTCTAGAGCTCCTGAAGACCTCGCCAATTCACAAAGAAATCCTTGAAGATGCTCTAAATGAATCCCGTGTCCCTGAGAACATCAATGCCGCACAATTCCAAGCTATGATCGAGAACCTAGCTGCACAAGAGTATCTTGTCTTTACTGATAAGGATTTTCGTGGTCCTGACCTTCATCATAATAAGTCCCTCCATATAGAAGGCAAAATCCAATCCACAAAAATAAAACGAGTCCTTATAGATGGTGGATCTGGCCTGAATTTGTGCACATTGAAGATGATTTGTAACATCGGTCTTTATGAGGACCTCTTGGATGTAGACAAATGAATCACAATAAAGACCTATGATGATCGAGAACGAGAAAGCAAGGGTCTGATCACACTACCCTTACAAGTGGGCCCGCCCTTGATTGAAACTGTTTGCCACGTGCTGGATCTAGATCTACCTTATAATATCTTGCCGGGACGACCCTGGATACACACTATCAAAGATGTACCCTCTACTTATCATCAATGTCTAAAATTCCCACATCACGGTAAAGAAATCACAATCCCCGGAGATCCTGAGCCCTTTGAATACTGCAAGAGACTGGAAGGAAACAATCTAACTATTGTCCATTGAATGAGTTTGGTCGATATTCTAATCAAGAAATCCCTGTTTCAAATACTCCTTCAGTTCCAGAAAAGACATCAGAAACACCAGCTGGCAATCCAAAGGAAAGGACAAGGTTACTGAAGACAAACCCTCTTCATCTGAAGCAAAGGCCACTTTTACAGATCAAGGCATGGGAGAGTATAAATTTGAAAGTGCTCTATGTATTGGGCAACTCCCTTTGTCTCCAAAGTCTTATGGAAGACCATCACCATTACCCCCCTCTAAAGACAAAGAGCTCATGCGTTGCAAAACAACCACTTTTGAACATTGGGGGTCCCTATCAGATGAACACATGGAATACAATGTCCTTGATTGGCTCTATAATGATGAAGAAGAGTGACCTGTAACTTTCCACAAAGGAAAGTATCCTAAGGTTACTCCCATTGTCGAAAGCATGGGATGTCATGGTACTGGCCTTGGAGCTAATGAAGGTAAGAAGAAGATCATAACAGCCAATGGCTATCCTAAAGGACATGGATTGGGCTCCGTGGAGACCAAGACTAACTTCGCTAAGGATTATTGTCTAGCTGCTTCAGATTCAGACACTGAAGAAGAGTTCTTTGAAATTCCTTTCCACTATGTTGAAGATGACCTAAACGACCATAACCATGTCTTCACTATCACCCAAGCCGACCTTTCATCCCCTCGTCTTCCCCTCACAAACCCTGAATTAATTGACTGGGATCAACAAGATTCACCACCAGTTTTGGACGTTTGTGATTCGGATGAGGCAGTTTTAGCCCTCTTTGGACTTAAGAATCTCCGAGAGTACGAACATCAGATACACTACAACGAACAAGCCTACTTCGGTAGCTAGGTCAATTCTCTCGGTCGCAAAAATAAAAATAAAAAAAATCAAAATACGGAAACATCCCCTGGTGAAAACCTCTCGCAGGCACCTTTGGATGAAGAAAAAGATAAAATAAAGGACATATCCTCTAGTGAAAACCTTTCTGAGGCGCTAGAAGAGGGAGAAGCTGACCTACCGTTTATATCATCAGAACCAGAAGTGTCCTCTATGATTATTGAAGATACTATTCCAATCAATCTAGGCACAGAAATAGATCCACGCATCACCTACATTGCAGTTTCTCTCAGTGATCAGGAAAAGAAAGACATGACAACATTCCGGCATAAACATAAAATCAACTTTGCCTAGACTTACAAAGACATGCCCGGGCTAGATACAGATCTTGTCATGCATCATCTTGCTGTAGATCCCAGTGTAAAACCTGTTAAGCAGAAACTTCGCAAGATGCATCCGCAAGTCGCACTGGTAGTCAAAGTAGAGCTTCAGAAGATGCTGGATACTGAAGTAATCAGACCGATCGACTATCCTGAATGGGTTTCCAATATTGTACCAGTAGGCAGCCTACTGGGGGCATTCGCATCTACATTGATTTCAGAGATCTAAACCTTGCATGTCCCAAGGATGATTTTCCACTCCCAAATATTGACATTATAGTGGATTTGACTGCCGGACATGAAATGTTGTCGCTTATGGATGGGTTCTCAGGTTACAATCAGATCAAGATAGCACCCGAAGACTAGCACAAAACTGCATTCACAATGCCTTGGGGCACCTTTTGTTATCAGGTGATGCCCTTTGGCCTTAAGAATGCCGGAGCCACCTATCAGAGCGCAATGACTACCATCTTTCATGACCTTTTTTCCATGTCATCATGGAAGGTTATGTGGATGATCTTTTAGGCAAATCCAAGACAAGGGAATCACATATTCCTATCCTTACTACCATTTTTGAGCGACTGGAGAAGTATAAGCTTAGGCTAAATCCCAAGAAGTGTGTCTTTGGAGTACAATCTGGTAAGTTGTTGGGATACATAATGTCACGACGTGGATCGAAAGAAAGTGAAAGCAATCCTCGAGATGCCACCACCCAAAACATTGAAACAATTGCGCAGTTTACAAGGAAAACTGCAATCAATCAAAAGATTCATGTCACAATTGGCAGATAAGGTGCATCCGTTTTCTCATCTCCTGCGCAAGAATATCAAATTTTAGTGGGATTGCTTATGTCAAATTGCATTTGAGAAACTAAAAGGCTCTCTGGCTAATCCACCTGTGTTGGTACCACCTATTGCTGGCCGTCGTCTGATTTTATACATATCTGCTACAGAGGTCGTGTTGGGAGCCCTCCTGGCACAATAAGATGATACCGGCAAAGAGTGAGCAATTTACTATCTCAGCAGGACTCTTATTGGTTATGAGTTGAATTATTCCCTAATTGAGAAAGCATGTTTGGTTGTTGTTTTCTGTACACAGAAACTGCGGCATTATATGCTTAATCATAAGATTCATCTTGTTGCCAAAATTGATCCACTCAAATATCTCCTAGCACGTGCTGCTCTTACTGGTCGTACAACGAAATGGGTTATGATCCTTAGTGAATTTGACATTGTTTATGTAGATCGCAAAGCTATCAAAGGACAAGTAATTGCAGATCAGTTAGCTGAAGCACTTGTTGACGGTAAACATCCATTGATCACAGATTTTCCAGACGAATCAGTCCTCAATCTTGCCCCGAATACACCATGGAAGCTTTATTTTGATGGATCCTTCACTCAGAAAGGATCGGGGGCATGAATCTGGTTTGTTACACCAAAAGGGGATCTCATTCCTAAATCCTATAAACTACAGTTTTCTTGTACCAACAACATTGCAGAATATGAAGTCCTTGTACTTGGACTCCGACAGGCCATACAATGGAAGATTCTCAATTTATTGGTGCTTGGTGATTCACAATTGGTTATCAAACAAGTTATGGATGAATATCGAACAAAGGATGACAAGTTGCTTCCCTATCGCCGTACAGTTGAAGATGTCAAAACACATTTCACTGAGTTGATCTTCCAATAGATCCCCCGCACAAACAACAAAGCAGCAGACGCCATGGCAACTATTGGGTCTTTGATCAACATGCCAGAACACAGCACACGGTGTGAGTTTCTTGTTGAGAATCTTACGGTCCCTGCCTGTGACAAACCGAATTCCGAAATGGTGTGTGAAATTGCTGATCCTAACTCCCCATGGTACCAAGAAGTATATTCCTACCTTCGTGATGGACACACCCCACTTACCTTAACCCCCAACCAACGCAAAACCTTCATTCGCCGCACTTCCCGATACACAATCCTTGGTGATACCCTTTTCCGAAAGCATTTTGATGGAACTCTTTTAAGGTGTCTGAATTCTGATGAAGCACAAACGTCCTTGGAGGAGGTACATCAAGGAATCTGTGGGGCTCACTCTAGTGGACTTACTTTGGCCAAGAAGTTGTTACGCACTGGATATTACTGGCCTACTATGGAACAAGATGCCTACAACTATGTTAAGAAGTGTGTGCCTTGTCAACAACACGACGATTTGATACACACCCCCTCCCAATCTCTTCAGCCCACCATCACCCCTTGGCCCTTTTCACGCTGGGGTCTCGACCTTGTTGGCCAGATTTTCCCTAATTCTTCCAGTGGCCATAAATACTTCCTTGCTGCTACTGAGTACTTTACCAAGTGGGTCGAAGCTGTTCCTCTCACCTACACCACTGGAAAACAGATTTCGAAGTGCATTTTGAACTATCTTATCTGTCGCTATGGCATTCCTCGGGACATTGTTACTGATAATGGAGGACCTTTCAAGAACAAGGATGTTACAGAGCTATGTAGGAAATTCAGCATTACCCACCATACCTCTTCCAAATACTTTCCGCAAGGCAACGGTCAAGTAGAGGCTACAAATAAAACCATCCTCAGAATCCTCAAGAAAATAGTCGATGAAGCTGGCCGTGATTGGCACCTTCGCCTCAATCCCGCCCTTTGGGCCTACCGCACCTCCATTTGAACCCCCACTGGAGCCACCCCCTTTGCCCTTGTTTACGACATTGAGGATATTTTACCCATTGAAATTGAGCTCCCTTCCCTCAGAATCTCTCTCAAGAATCTGTTGTCCGAAGAAGAATATAGAGTTGCCTGCTTGCAAGAGCTAGAACTCCTCGATGAGAGATGCCTCAATGCCCTAAACCACCTGCGCGTGTATCAAAATCGCCTTCGCCTTCAGTTCAACAAAAGGATCAAGCCTCGTCAGTTTGAGGTTGGTGATCTTGTCCTGCAGCACAATATGAAGAACCTCCAAAACCGTGAAAAGAAAGGTAAGTTTGAACCTAATTGGTTGGGGCCCTTCATTGTCACAGCAAAGTATGGCTCCGGCGCTTATTAGATTGCGTCACTAGAGGGAGATCTTATTCCTGATCCTGTAAATATTGTACATCTCAAGCGCTTCTATGCTTGATCCGTCAGTAGTCCATTGTAAGTACCATGGTGACGCAATGGATAAGTACCATGGTGAAAACCTGTTTTAGGTGCCATGTGTAGTCAGATCCACCATCTGTTTCCACATTTTTTTCCATACTGCCTATGTCGCCTTCCATAATAAAAGTCACTACCCATATTTGTGCAGGTAGTTCCTTGACCGTTTTCCACCTCCGCAATAAAATTCCCGCACGACTGAGCTTACCCCATCAACACTGAGCTTTATTCTAGATAGTGACCGCAAACGTTTCCAACAAATCAGCAGACAGATTGATTTTCCTAATGATCGTTCTATTCACAAGCAATTGCCAGCGAATTCCTATTTTTATCAATCAATCTTTGGCCCATCACGATGCATCCTTCTGGTGTCGGCTGTTTTATCAATTCTCACATCAAAATTGTTCATGGCAAGAACTTTTGGACTGAATGACCCCTTGGTCAGGATGCCTTTTTGTTGATTTTATCTTGTGTTTTACTATGCCCTTATCGCGACAACCTCGATCTTTTATATCTTCGTTCGTTATGGTGAGTATCTAGTGAAATACGTGTCATTTGTGGTATGATCTGCTTGTCATAGATTGTTAGTGCATTTATGTTTTGATATTTAGTTATGACTATGTATGCCTCACTGGGGGCAGGATTCATGCATCTCAAATCCCTAAAAAGATCTGGATGTACTGCGTCTCCTCATGAGTAACATTTCATAGGTCTCATCATACCTGATATCTCACATTCTTGTTCCTAACAACCGATTTGTCTGAGAGTCTAGTCCACGCAAAGGAACCATGTCACTTGTGTTTTCTACCACATGGTGCATAACTCCTTTTGCAATATCAAACTAGGGTGTGCTCTCCAATATTAACACAGTATCAATCCCACTATTATCATGTAGTTAGCATTGCATCTTAGCTAGGTCATATTGCACTTTGATTTTGCTCTTGGCAAGGTTTCTATTTATTCCCCCTATCCAGTCACCTAAGTGATTTTATTAGACCTATTTGATACACACAAAAACAGTGTCCCCATATGTCTCATTTGCATTCATTCATTAGGTTACTTATGTTCTTCATTAAGTCCATTCATTAATCATTATTCATTAAGGTTGCATTTAGTTCCATTACATATTCCATTCATTGTTCATTTCATTCATTATTTAGTTGCAATTGCTACTTCATTCATTAATCATTATTCATTAAGGTTGCATTTAGTTCCATTACATATTCCATTCATTATTCATTTCATTCATTATTTAGTTGCATTGTTAAGTCATTCACATCATTTTAGGATTCATTTCACAAATCACATATGCATTTACATTTATTAACCATCACGTTACATCAAATACATGTAAAATACACCCATCTATAAGCATTCACACATCACATCTACCATATATATATGAATCCCATCCCTGCATCACAAATAAGTCAGTATAATCATGTACATTCATCTCATCCTGCATGTCAGTCATAAGCATCATATAACACATCATATAAAATCATAATGCATCCATACATCCTGCATAAAACACCACATCATATAGCATCATAAATAAAGTCCATAAATCAAGTCCAATAGTCCACAAAAGTCCATGTATATATCTCAAAATGTCAGTATTACATAATGTGTCGCATAACTCATACAAAAATGTGTATAAAAAATGGTCTAAGACGAATCATGATGGTGGCTGCGATGGTCCTGCACCACTACCTGGATGCGGTGGTAACCCCACCAATCCCTGCGAGCCTCGCCCTGTGCTCCCAGTCTGCTCTCTCTCTGAGTATGGAGGCTGTCGTAACCCCTCTGGCACCGTGGTGTGATAGAGACCCATATAATATGCGGCCTCTTGGCCTCTCCTACCAGCCTCTCTCTGTTCTGCAAAAGTGTCCGCCATCACCTGTCCTAAACTTGCAGCCCTGCCTGCCTGACGAGCTATCTCTCGATCCGCTCTGTAATCCTCTGCATGTCTACTTGTTAAGTCTCGCTCTACTGTTAGAGCTGCTATCTGGGCTGACATAGCTGCCAGCTCCTCCGCATCTCCATGCTCCTCGATCACAGTGAACTCTCCGCTATCCACCCGTGCCTGTAATAAATCTAGTGCTCTATGTGCATTATCCCCCCGAGCGGTCTTTGCTGCCAACTCCCCCTGTACCCTGGCTAGCTCTGTCTGCAAACTGCTAGATGTAGCCTGAGCTGTAGCTAATAACCCTTGCAGCCTCTGGATCTCTTCCTGCGCGCTCACCTCAGTCGCCTGAGATGCCGCTAGCAAGCCCTGTACCCTGCCTAACTTCGTCTGAAGACCGTTCCGCTCTGCTACCACGGTGTCATGAATGTCCTAGGCTATATGCCCGGCTGGTGGTACCTGTCCCTGTGGCCCCTGTCCCTGTCCCTGTCCCCGATCCTGTGCACTTGGGACTATAGGAATCTGCCTCCCTGCTGGTATCTTTACCTGCCCTCTCCGCCTCTGAGCTGCAACCCTGGGCTGGACTCTCCTCCCCTCGGTCCCTCCTCCATCCTCATCATCGTCATCATCATCTTGACCCCCTCCATCTCCTCCCTCTCTCCAGGCTGCTCATCTGCCTGTACAATCCCTGACACTGTCAACCTGACCGGTCTATGTGCTACTCACCACTGAGCATATGCTGGTAATACTCCGACATCGTGTAGGGACTCTCGCGCCCTGACCCATGGAACCTCTATCATCCCCATCCAAGATGCTCGCGCTATGCGCAGATCGACGCCCATCCCCTAGATACTCCCCACCTCTCGTGTCACCAGTGGGTGCGGGAACCCATCTGGAACCGCCTCCTGCACTTGTCCCATCTGTCTCCGTACCCTCGAAGGCATGTACCTGGAGATCATGTAAGTTGTCCGCTCAATGAGCCAACAATCGGTCTGAACAAATCTCATGTAATACGAGTCATAGAACTCGTCCTCCGCGTACCCATCCTGCTGTGGGATCTGGTGTCCCTAGGCCTCGCACCCTGCATAAGTCGCTCACTGAATCTCCCCCATCTCATCAATCCTCCTCCGCCAGTATCCCACTGAGTCGGTGGCCTCGTAACTGATAGAGGGCCTATACCTGCATGCGAACGAATTGTAAGCCGCTCGGGTCTCTCGTTGCCTGATCGGTCGTATGACAACAATATGCTCCCACGTCCATACAAGAAGCAACGTGCATCCTGGCCCTAGGGCCCTACGCTTACGGTAGGCGCACATGTGTAGGTCATAGTATAACTGCCCGAGGATGGTATATTTCTAGCAGTACTGATCTCCGTCCTTCACCATGCTACTAAGAATGCGAGCCCAACCTATCGGAAATCCCTTGCCTGCATGATCAGGCATCAATCGTCCTCCTATCAATCCGGCTAAGTATAGGGCCACCCGCCGCAACCGTGGCCGAAGCGCCATTGCTCCTGCCTAGGACATCCACCGTCGTGTAGTCGGCAGATCTGCATACCTCCGCCCAAACGCCATCTCCATATAGGGCTCTGAACCATCAAAGCAGTACTTGGGTATCAACCCCCGAATCGACACTCTGTAGATTCTCCACACATCGTGGAGGGTGATAGTAGCTTCCCCTATAGGGAAGTGAAAGCTCGAAGTGGTGTTGTGCCACCTCTCAATCAAAGCAGATATAAGCGCATTATGCGCTCTCAGATGTGGCCACTGATGTATGTGATCCAACCCGTACAGAGTCACGATCCCCCACTCCGCAGCAGTCAACTCGTGCTCCAGCACCATCGTCGCTGGGTAGCACTCCCTTGCCCGGAAGGTAATAGTATCCTCCTGCATCCAACCAAGCTCATGTCAGATATCAGATAGCATTCTGGGGCATCGAAAAATGCCCCTAGCCTATTCCAGGGCATCGAAAAATGCTCCCGCCTCCTTTCTTCCCTCTTATTTTCCCTTCTTCTTTAGTTTTCGGGTCAATCCGTGCAGACGATGGTTGACCCTCGCAGACGGCGGATCTTCGTAGTCGCCAGTTTGCGAAGACGGCGGTTTAGGCCGCCGCCTCTTTGCCGCGCAGACGGCGGAGTTCCAACTCCGCCGTCTCTGTTGCGTGTTTTCTCCCCTTCCCCCTGCCCTCGCATACGGCGATCGACAGATCGCCGTCTGCGCAGACGCCGATTAGGCGACCACCGTCTGCGCTGCGCGCCGGTTTGGGACGCATTTGTGATGCCTAAATACCTACAAAAAGCATTAAATGCATAACAGACAAAGTGGTATTCGACTACTCATCGGTGGTCCAGCGTCCGCAGGTCGCTGGTGGATCCGGATGCGCTCCCCAAGCTGTGCTCGCTCTCTTTTTCTTCTCTCTTTTTGCTTTTTGTGAGTGAAAGTGACTTCTCTATGGGCCCCGGTGGACTATTTATAGCCCCTTGGGACCCGTTTCTTCCGTCCTTCTCCCCGTTCCCCGTTCTGATCCCCGTTTTTCTTCTATTTTTCTTAGACACGCCATGCAATTGGTCTTCTTTCCCCCTTTTTTCTGCATTTTTTCGAGAAAATTTTATTAAAAAATTGTATTTTTTCCTATTATTTTCTCGAGGGGGCACACTCCACTCTCGCTGCCGTAGGTTTTCCTGACCTTTCTGGGGCATCTTATTTTCTTTTCTTTGACTCGACGCCACTTTCAACACCGCATCAAAGAGGGGCAAAATGTAGACGTCTAAAATCGTCCTTATATTAATTTAATTAATATTCCCATAGCATTATGATTAATTTTAATTAATTAATTATATTTGTTATATTCTTCTATTTATTTAATTAAATATAATTCACTTTCCTTAGTATTTAAATTTAATTTAAATACTATCCCCTTTAATATATTAAGTTTCATTTATATACATTAACTCTCATTAATCCCTTTTAAATAAATTTCTAATTTATTTATTCCTTCACATGACTTAAATTTTGCTAAACTATAATTAATCTGAATTTTAAATTTGGATTAAGCTAATTTGAACCTAGATCCTACCCTACCTCACATCACTCTCACCAAATAAACCTACTCACTAATTAACTAAGGTTCATTAGGCTAATTTCTTAATTCCTACACCAATTAGTCTTAATTATTTGTTCACACATGTGTGAGTAAATTTCCAAAAATCCACTTTTCCAAATAATCCTTATTTGGTGCCAACAAGATTTCTTACACCTATGATGACACCCTCTTACACTTTCTAAAAGTGTCTCATTGGTCCAAAACTCTTACATCTCTTACAAGATCCTTCACATGTGTACTT
>MU224572.1:203173-218637 GCA_018584345.1 Thuja plicata | reverse complement strand
GCTCATCGGAGGTTGTGGTGAAAGTCTTTGTTTTAGATTTCATTTTAAACATGCTAACTCTTTGAATCTTGTTTCTAATGACTAACCTTGATGTTTGCATGTTTTAGTGTTGTCCTTTGCAGGTATACTTTCAGCACATACAATTATTTTAAATAAATATTGTTAAATTAATAATATTATTATTATCACTTAAAAAAAAATTATTATCAATGTAGTTAGCATTTATTCAAATAATAAATCATTTAATAAATCAATTAAAGTACAAAATAGATATTTATTTGCTTTCAAAAAGTCAGAGATATATTTTTGGAGAGTAATAACAAGATGTTAAAGTCTTATAATGCAGTTGTTATGTCTAAGGTGAGCTATTACATTTCAGAGGGCTTTTTATGAGCTGTTAAAGGGATAACATTGCATTTATTAGGGGCTTTTATAATGATATTGATGAAGCATGACTTCGGAGTCCTTTTTGCACCTTTTTGAAGTCCTTTGAGGGGCTCAAAACATGCCTGATGGATTGAATCCGACCCAAGAGTTATTGCTCTCCTAAATGTAGTTGGTTAATAAAGCATAAGTATGAGTTGAAAACTCGTAGTCTTTTCTGAGCTCTTTGACAGAAGTGAAGGGTTTTGTAACCCATTTTCAGAGATACTTATTTGTAACACATTTTTGCTGTGATATATAGCTTATGCCTTCCCACTTTCTTCTGTTATTATGTGCTTAGTGTTGGTGCAGGTTTCTGTGATGTTAATTATCTTTGGAGCTATATTCCATATTGGTGCCTTTAGGCAAGAATTGTGCTTAATTAGTTTCCAAATTGTGAGGAATTCTTATCTCTTTTCAGGGACTGTCATTATTGTGAAAATGCATAGCAAAGTCCTATACTGCATTGAAGGATGAACACAGTAAAATGGGTGCTAACTAAGCATAAATTGTACACCTTAGTAAAGTGCTTACAATTTACGATGCTATAGAGGTGCTTCTTTCTGTGAAGGAAAGAACCAAATCTCGCTAGCCTTCATCCTTCCTATTTGCTTCTCCCGGATGGTCTCTATTTTGGGATATAGGATAGAAAGGCTATGTTGTGGCATTTCACCTGTAGTCAGTGTAGAGCGGTTAAGATATCAAGGCAAGTGGATGACCAATTTGTCTATGGGAACTAGGTGGAGTGCCTCAATGAGAGGTTATGATACACGGAGACTTTAGCAACATGAAGATACTCCCTTTGGTTGATTTATTTAGGTATACCTATACGGTCACTCTCAAGATCTATGATGATTCTCAGACTTGGGATTCAAGGATTTACATGATGGCTGGAATGATTCTCACAGTGTTGCAGCATGACAGTGTGGTTTATGATAGTGATATTAAATTAACGCAACGGATTGGCAAAGCAGTATCTTGAAGATTGGTATGAGATTACAATATTCCGACTAGAACAGGTGCAAATAGCATTCGGTTTGGTATGCAAATGCAGATTGCTTAAGGACAAGCAAATTTTTGGAAGGGCGGACGGTAATGACCCCATTTTTGCACCTTACTAAGCATCATTTATTTTCATAGGTTAGCCTATTATCAATGGTCCCTATAGAATAACGTGGTGATTAGGGAGCCCTTTGAAGGTGATTCAAGATTATTCAATTGACCCTTTGGGTGTCTATTTCAATACTTTCCATATCAGTGCATCAACTTATTTGTGGTTTGCCTTCCAGAGGTCTTTTAGGCTCCGTTATACACACTTACTATTTTTAGTAAATCACCTGAATATTTGGGTCCATACTTGTAATTTATATTTTTTATTGAGTTGTAGCTCAAACAGGGGTTGGAGCCTCTATTGTTTTGGGAGTTGGTGCTCTTTAAATAGTTGGAGCTCATGTATGTAACTAGTTTGGTGCCCATTGAAATGGAGCCCATTTTTTGTTATAACAGTTTTTTGTGCAGTGGTTTTTTACCTGAAAGGACCTTCCATGAGATATATAATCTGTCATCTTGATGGTTGCATGTTTTGCTTGTTTAATTTGGGTAAACCTGTCAAAATATTTAAAATAACGATTCACCCCCCCTCTCAGTATTTTCAAATTTGTTTTTTTCATATATGTCCACGGCGATTATAATGTTCAATAACCAATACTTCTTCCAAACACACAATATTATATATATATATAGATAGATAGATAGATAGATAGATAGATAGATAGATAGAAAGAAAGAAATAAACTAGTTAATTAATTTTAACGTCCGCAAGGCTAAAGATAGCCTATGGGACAAACCGCTTCACACACTGATTTCTGCATTTCTACCCTTTTCTTGTGTAACTTGATGATGAGTGCCCCCAGCTGCTCAACAATTCCCTCATTGAATAAATCTACCAAAGAGTTCACTAACAAGAGTGGTAAAACTGTCCCTGCTGTCGTTGAAGGTGTCACACTCTAAAGTGAAATGCCTTTCTGTTTCCACTTTTCCGGAAGTGCAGAAAATACACTCTTTCCTCCCAAGCTTCTTTTGGTCTTTTCTAATGCTCGGTTTCACAACGAAGTTGATGAGAGTTGGTCCTTAATTGGGCAATAAGAATTTTGGCTCTCCAAGAGATATTGACCCCAATGTAATCTTTTTGGTGATGGTTACGAGTGTGATTTAACTCTGCAATATAATACTCTTTCTTTCTCATTAAACCTTGATCCCACGAACGCTTGTGGAATTTATTCATAACAAAAGCCTTTATCTCTTTACTATTTGTGGGGCACGAGTTCAAGTAAATATCCCATTTTTTTAACCATTTTTTTTTTACGCATCCAAGTCATCTTTCTTTTGCGCAAAGTGTCACTGAAGACAACCTTAGGCCATCTGCCCTCATCCATTTGCTCAATTCTTTTTAAATATCTTATGAGTAGCACCATAGCAATTGCTTCAATAGGAGAAACCCCCACCTCACTCAACATGATATCATAGGGGACCGAACTTTTAATTTTGAACTTGTTTGTAATCAAACGTTTTTGAATTTTTTCAATTTCCTTTCACTGTAAATCAGAAGTGCTGCTGGCCCACACTTCACAGCCATAGAGAACAACCAGCAGAACTAAAAGCCTAAAGAGAGTTTGAGTAGTATTCCAATCCCATAGCTCAGCCTCTCTACATCCATTTTGGAAAGCATAAAACGCTTTCCAACCTCCCAAAATTCTCTTCTTTCTGCACCCTTCCCAACTTAGATTTTTATTGAAGTCAATTCCGAGGTATTTGTAATCTGACACTTCTTCAAGAGTGCCGCCTTCAAAGTAAAACTTATGCTGGTTATTATATATATATATATATATATATATATATATATATATAATAAGGTACCAACTTTAGATTACGGAAAACAATAATCTACAATGCTCCAAATAGTCTCGTTCAATCTATTGTATGATTATTAATAGTTGATGATATAAATATTTCTTCTCAATAATACCTTGCAATGATAGCCCACCCCAATGAGTAAATTGGTTTCGATAGGTATATTGATATGTAATAGCCACAAGTAAGATGTACACCACTTATGAAATATATGCTCTGAACTTTGAAGGAATTGATTCTAATAAGAATCGGGTTGGGTCGAGCCCCACATCAAATGTTATGCCAATATCAAAGGTTCGTATTATCGCACTATGTAACTGTTGATTAATATTATATTCCATGCTTACATAAAGGATGAATCGCCAATGTCTGAATGGAAGGCAAAAGTAACAAGAATATTAATCAAAGAGTTCTTGTGATAAATTATATTAATCGATCATCCACCAATAATATTTATGGATAATAACATTATCACATCAAGTCACTATGCTGATATTGACTTCCACAAATATATATTCTACCAAATATTACTCAAAATGACATTTATTGAATTAGTCGTCAAATTTGTCTCTCAAAAAGACTTCACAAATTTGGATCACAATGTGAAATATTGGAATGATATTTCCAACTGCAGACTAGGGTGGGACTGAATCACCACTGGAACCGCAAAACCCCTTCATCTTATAAAGGACTCCAAGAGAAATATCTGGAATATCATAATAGGTCGATTATTATTTTAACTCATAAAATGACTTTATTTTATTTTATTATTTTATCTCACTTTATTTTATAATTAAACTAATTAATTAAAGTCATCCTTATGGTATTAATTTAGTTTTAGGACAACTTGATCAATTAACTTAAGTCAATTTATAAATATTGGGGACATTGCAGTCGTCCTGGTCCAAAGATTATTTGCCCTCAAGCAATCTGCCATCAAAATTGTTTGTCCTCTAAAGAGCTCCTGGATCCCAAACCCTTCATGGATGTTGGTATGAAAATTTGTTGAAGTTTCTATGTTGCACCATGACTGCAACTGCTACCTCCTTTATTGTCCTGGATGTAGGCCGAAAGAGTCCTCCAATGTTGTGCAACTCTCATTCAAACTTCCACTGCTCTACTCTGATATGAGCATCACGATGTCCACAGTTGTGAAGCAACTCATAATGATCCCATCGAAGCAAAGCATCAAACATACCAATGCCAAGTTCCCCATCCATCATACTATCACACCAATCAGTTGTTGTCCAAAAATGGCAATTTGAAATCTCAAAACTTAGCTACAGCTTGTCCTCTCCATGTAGATGTCACTCACCCTAAAGGGCAATGATCACACGTTCCTTATGCTCTACAAAGTGATAAGCTCCATACACCCACAATGCATCATAAGGGGGGAGTATTCCAATGGCTTCTCCAAGGACCTCCACATGCAACGATGAGTCTATAGGATCATCATCTACACATATTTTCTCACGTGTTGGTCCAAAAGAAATGAGCTCCACCATAAGAGTCACACGAAGAGACAACTCCTCAAACCCGCTATAAAAGATGCAAGAGCCAACCACCTCTTAATTATTTTTGTCTCCCTCAACATGTGTTGACATAACACTAGTGGCTGCTCCACCTAGTGTGTGTTCCAGTAACCCACTTGTTGTGGAGATATCTTCTCTCACACACTTTTCACTTACATAAAGACTATGCTTTATGTGCACATTTGAAATATATTAAACTATTATATTTCTTTCCACTTTAATGATGAAAAAAAGACTCTTTCATTAAAATAACAATATTCTGACACATAGGGTCCCTGTTTTATGAGCTCAGGATTTTAAACTTCTCAACTTGGTTCCAACGATCTATAACACTTAAATGCCCAAAATACAATCCCAATACAAATAACAATCTTAGCTGATTTAATTAAATAATAATCATAATTCACCCGTCTTGCAAAAATGACTGAGGAAGCATCATAATCAAAATCTAACAGCACAAGAGTGATCCTGACGATGAAAGATGATGAATGAACCTGACGGGGTGACTTACTAAAAATAGACGCTCCCTCCAAGAATCTTGAAACCCAAACCGGAAGTCAAAAATAAAATTGAGAGCATCATATAACTCCTCTAAATCATCCGAGCTCAGTGGAACCATATGTTGACTTACAATAAATAGTAAGTCCCTCAAAACGGGGCAAAACCCACAACAGGGTCCTCTAATCACCAATTTTAGCCTCCAAGGACCCAATGATAGGCTAAATCCACTAACTCCAATGCTCGCTCAAAATGGGGACATTACAGTCCTCTCTCCTTGAAATTGCTTGTCCCCAAGCAATCCCAGGAAACAAAACACACAAGTCCATCTGGATGGGTCCTCTAATCACCAGCATCAACCTCCAAGGACCCAATGATAGGCTAAATCCACTAACTCCAATGCTCGCTCAAAATGGGGACATTACAATCCTCCCTCCCTGAAATTGCTTGTCCCCAAGCAATCCCAGGAAACAAAACACATAAGTCCACCCGGATCCCAAGGATAGAATGGAGTAATGTCCCTACGATCACCTACAAACTCCTATAATGAAAACACCATCCACTGAGCTAACCAGAACACACTGTCACCATGCCAACCATAGAAGTCCACACAATCTGTAGTGCTGAACCTGTCATCACCTGGATCCCAGTAGAGATGAAACTCATAACCATCCATAAAAAGGAAGAATAGATATCCAATACCATCTGACAAACCTAAACTCCCATAACCAAGATATCCAACCTCTATCAGTGACTCATCAATATCAAACTGAGAATCAAGAGATGGCTCCAATCTCTAGCTCTGAACAACTGGCTAGGCAAGACCCTGAGTAACCCTCTCAGCAAACCGAACTACAAAGTCTCGATGAGGAAGCAATTTAGTCAAGGTAGCTACAATCTTCCCCACTAACATCTGAGTACTGCAAGAACCCCGGATGAGTGTACCCTCAGAAGCCCCGAAAGGTCCCTCTTACAAAACCAGACTCTCAAGCAAGTATTCCATGAACCACTCCGTACAGTAGAAATTATAAGAAGCAACATCAACCTGCTCCCCTGGAATCCACAACACTCCAACTCCACAGTCCTCTCTCCCAACTGCAACTGCGACTCCCAAAGAGCCAACTGGGTGCTCGCTAAAACCTTAGAAGTGGTTGTGAGCTCCTGAGTAAGTTCACTCACCTCCTCCTCTCTGTCCATCAGTGCCTCATATGCCATACTCCCCCACTCAACTAGGTGATCTTGATCGGCTACCAATTGTAAATACTAAATAATTCCTGTCTCAAAATCCTAACAGCCTCCCGCAAGGAATGAATCTCTGTCAGGGAAAGTTATCTACCATCATGCTCATTTGTCATAGGAGCATCCCAACCATAAACAACCAACAAATGATGAGCAACATCAAAATGCTCGAGAGTAGAAGTAATGTCTCTCTCACCGACTCTCAACTGGCTAGTCACATGATGACTCTGCACAACAGGCCTCCTATGCACAATCTTAACTGCACTGTCCACACTATGGAAGGAAGTTGTATTGAACAAAATCCCCTCAAGATCACCGTATCTCTGTGTACTGACATCCGAGCACACATCTACAAACTGAGCACTGACATGAGACTCATCCTCATCTACCCCCGAGGAAGCTGCTGCTAAATCTGACTCATCATAATCATCAGCTACCTCGTCCTCTGTAACCACATGACAATCCAGATCCTGGGACCCATCCTCACTCACTAGCAACTCAGAGTCCTCCCCTAGGGTCTGATAAATCAAGCATGATTCGCTGCAGGTAGAGTCATCATCATGAGTCACCGAGGAAGCAACCTCATAATCACTCTCCTCATGTGTGCTATCAACCTCACACATGTCCACCAATGAAGTATCACTGCTGGGTACCTCTACAAACACCTCGACTAATGGAGTGGAAGCCCTGGCTGAAACAAACTCCTGCCACTCATATGCTTCCCCATCCTCATCCGTGAGTCCCTATAGAAAAGGATCCTCAAACCCACCACCACTGGATGACAACGCCGAGTCCACACCCAATGTTTGATATAAAAAACCAGACACACTGCAGCAACCATCATCCTCACACCCAACATCAGAGGTCGCCACTCGCCAATTCCTCTCTCTACAGCCAACCTATGACTCCTGCTTACTTGTGCCATAGCCCTTAACAATCTTTCCTCATTTGCAGGGATCTTAGCATCTACAGTCACAAGATCTTCAACAACTTCCTCATATTCTTCTTCACTCTCAGGATTCCTTCTCAATCTAGTCAAGACATTTCAGATCTCAGTCCTCATCTCATTTCTAAAGTCCCCCATCATTTGTTCTAGCCTTCTAGGGTTCATCCTTCTAGGCAACATCTTTCCAATCTTTAGGTGTAACTTCTAGCTTCAGCGATCTAATTACAAGGTGCTAATTGCCTCTCGCTCAACAATATATCAGACACACATGCAAATGCCTCCAACTCGGCGATCTGTTCACCCTTTATATGCTTTCAACAGTCCAAACAAAGTTCTTAACCAGCAACAATCTTCTTAGTGATCTTCTTGTGCAAGTCCTCTACAATTACGACTTGGATCTACATTCTGCCACCTCACAACACATTCAACTAGGGCTTCCCAAGCTCAGGAACTCGATCTGCTAACGCAGGAACATCAACCTTGCTCTGATACCACTTGGTGCAGTCATGGCCAGAGTTTCCCTAATGGAGATGGTCCAACCATGCAGCAAGAGTCAACACAATGGAAACAACTAACTCAGAAACAAGAATAGACAATCAACATGCCATAACAGCTCTTCGCATTATCATAGAATCAGATATTTACATCACATTGGCTTGCAACATGCAACTTACAGGCTTTCGGCATACATGCCTAATTACAACAAAAATCTATATCTAAACCCTAATGCTAACCATCCAAGGTTATCTCCTGAGAACTGCCCCTAAACAAAGAACAAGAGCCTCAATATATAGAGCCTTCGCAACTCACAAGTTGGCTAGATCAATTACATTTTCCAAGAAATAGGAAACGTAATACAACAATATGGGTCAGGACCCAAATCATAAAGATCTTAATGCCAAGATTTAAAAATGACCCGCGATCCAAGAGAGCTGTCAGCCAAAGGTCCATGAACAATGAGATATGAGTCACCAAGCTTCGCCGATCGGAAAAATACTTCACGAGATCGGAAAACCTCAATTGATCGTTAGAACATGAAGAACATACAAAACTGACCATGAATTCATAATATCTCCACAACGAAGCATCCAAATGAGGTGCAAACACAGACATAGATAAAGAATGATGTCCAAAACAAACCCTTTAGTTTGTAGCAGCTAACGATCTAAAACCAAGGAACACTACCAGAAACACAAAATTGCTAACATAAACTAAACTAAGAACAAACTGAAAGGGAAATCTTTTTGGGTGATGCAAGATTGCCAACGAGCCAAGAATGGTCCTGCATCAATGGTTGTATTGAAATTGGTGAAAATTCACCCACTTGGGCCTTCCCTTTCAAATTTCCTGGTGGCTACTCCAAATGTTTGATATTGATAGTCCTTCGTGATGTTGATTTTATTTCCATCTGGGTCCATGTGAGTCTCTGATTGTGTGTAGGGGAGTACTTTGCATATGATGTACCGTAAATGCATAATATATAGATGGGTATATGGTTTCCTATAGGAAGATGTCATGTGATATGATTCTTGTGTATGAAGAGTTTTGGAACTTGCCTTTCAGTTGTAGTGGTGCTAAGTGTTTCCTTGCATGTCTTGTTTTAGCAAGGTTATGGGATTATAATATTGGCGATCCTAATTCATATTTTATTCTGCCTTGAAGGATGCTCCTAGAAACAGGAATCGGGGGCGAGGTAGAGGTCCTCGTATTGGCACACGAAGGAATCCTCGATAAAGCATTTCTCATTCTTAGTGCTTAGAATTTCATTGTCATAATTTAAGGTCTTTTCACCCTAATATACTTTTTTATTGCAACCAAATGTATTTCTTAGTCCCATCAACCTTCTCTGGATTGTTTTTTAATGTTTGTTAAATTTCTTTCTTTCTTTGATTTTAGAAAATCTAATTAGATGCTATGCTTTCTCAATGGAAAGACTGTAGGATTTTGTGATGGTACTACTGTGTTATTTTGCGAGATCTGCATTTCTGCAAGAGGACTTAGTGATTCCAATGTTAGTACTCTGTTGTTTTTGAGATCTGTATCTCTACACGAGGACTTAAGACATTTTTTGCCCATAAATTAACCCCTGTTAACCATTTGGTTGAAACCATTATATTAAAGTCTTACCTTTTATTATGCTTGTACTTCGGAACTAACAGATTAGTTTTCTTAAGCATGCATTTTATCGTCAAGTTTGGTCCCATCAGCACTGTAGAGTATAGACAGTGAATTATCAAACACTGTTATGAAAAAGTTGGAATTGGCTGGTAACACTTGAAATTTTCACTGATATTATCACAGGGTCATTAAAGTACGTAGGTTCCGTTTACCAATCCCGACCATTCTTGTTACAAATACATAAGCGTATCTTTTCCTATATCTATAAGAACAATTACAATCCTTTGATGTGCTTGTCAGCAAACTCATTATTAAATTATTTTGATGCATACGGTTTTTTGGACCTTATGATTTTGAATTTTAATCTTTTAATCTTTTATATATATGGACTACACCAATTATTTTGATGCATACGGTTTTTTGGACCTTATGATTTTGAATTTTAATCTTTTAATCTTTTATATATATGGACTACACCAACTATTTTGATACAAATGCTCTTTATCTTACATGTTTCACTTATTCATTTTCAGTTCCAAGTAAGCTTTTAGTATATAGATGAGAACTGGAATCCTTTTTTAGTTTTTCTCGTTACTCATTTCTTTATCTATGAACTTTCAGTACATATGTTTGTGAAATGGGAAAGTTCTCATTCATCACTGAAGGATCTAAAATTGCCACATTGTGCAGGATCGTTATTGTGCTCATGCCAATGAACATGCTGATAAGTTGATTTTAGGACACTTGTTTCTCATTAAACCATGATTTCAGTGAACTTGTGAAGTGTAGTTATAATAATTTCTTTCTGCTATTTACAGTTTCTTTTTGATATCTTTGTGCTTCCATTCCATATAACTTTAGATTTAAATTTGTAGGTTTCATTTTTTTTTGAATAGTTATTTTAAGATAATTGTTTTTAGAGACTTGAATGGAATGGAAGGGATGGAAGATCCAAATGGTATATGGGTAACTATAGCTCAAATTATTGAGCATTTCCAGGTAAACATATCCACATCACATAAAAGGATCTGGCAACAAAAGGACTTTGGATCTTGCCAAGCCTGAAAAGAATGTAAAAAATGCAATAGGTTCTCATTCACAATCAATAGCTTTTCTTGTTACGCTTCTCAAGTCCAGAACTACAGTTGTAAAGGCCAATACAGGTTAACCTTAGGGATTATGTGTTATGAGGACTTCAGACTTAAAGTGTTGCTAGGATGGTGCTTACTCTGCTTGGATTGCTGAGGTCTTAGTCTGTAGAAGTTCAAAAATACCAGCAACAAAGGCAACTATGTAGGATCACATGGTGGTTTGGTAGCAGAGTAGGTTGGGATGAAGATATATATGACTGAGGGTGTTATTCTTAGTTTGTGGGAGCAATTGTAGCTTAGCTACAAGCATAAAAAAGTAATCATTGACCACGTTAGTGGAGCATTACAAAATTTATGCAGTAATTCACATACTGGCCATGATGATGGAGTTCCATACAAATTAATGTGATCTGGAACATATTTTTCATAATTTATCTGTCGGGAATTTTTTTATAGAAAATAGTGCTATTATTGGATATCATTTCTTCAATTTGAGATAATGACACCCAGAGACATCAAATTTAACTTTGTAGATTTCAATTTCTTTATTCTATATATTTATTTTTAGTTGTTTTCCAAAGACCTGAATGGAATAGCAAGAATGAAAGATCTAGATGGCATATGGACAACTATAGCTCAATTTATTGAGCATTTCTAGGTAAACGCATCTGCATCAATTGAAAAGAGTTGATAACAAGAGGAATGTTGGATCTTCCTAAGTTTAGAAAGGATGTAAAAAATGCAATAGGTTCTCATTCAGAAGCAATGCCTTTGCTCGTGACTATTCTCAATTCTGGAACTAGAGTTGCAAAGGTCAATGCAGCTTAATCTTGGGGATTCTGTGTTATGAGAAAGAGTTAACAGCGAAAGTGTTGCTAGGAGGTGCATACCTCCTCTCCCTGGATTACTAATCTCTCGCTCTATAGAGGCTCAAAAACTAGCAGCACAGGCAATTTATGCAGGATCGAATGGTGGTTTTGTTGCAGAGCAGGTTGGGATGAAGATATTTATAATTTAGGGTTTTATTCCTAGTTTGTGTGAGCAGCAGCTACACCTTAGGTACAAGCATGAAGTAGTCACTGACCATCTCATTGGAGCATTACAAATTAGTGCAATAATTCATACAATGGCCATAATGATACAGTTCTGAAGATGTTGATGTGATTTGGAACATATTTTTTCGAATTTGTCTATCAGGGGAAATTTTTATCAGAAATATTGCTATTACTAGATACCATTTGGTCAGTTGGAGATAAATGATACTCAATGACATCAAATCTAACTTTGCAGGTTTCAATTTTCTTTTTCTGTATATTTATTTTAAGATAATTGTTTTCTAGAGACTTATTGGAATACCAGGGATGGAAGATGCAGATAATATATGGGCAACTACAACTCAATTTATTGAGCATTTGCAGGTAAACAGATCAACGTCAATTGAAAAAGAGTTGGCAATAGAATGACTTTTAAAATTAAACTGTTATTTTCATGTACTTTATTACATACCTTTCTTATTATCAGATTATATTAAGTTTATTAAGTTTACTGTTAGTATTGAAATATCATTTTAGTTAAAGTAAATTATAAATATAAATAGATATTTTAGATTCATGTTCTCTTGTCAAGTAGTAAAGTGAATACATAAATGATATTTTAAGGAAAATATAAACTGTTTATTCAAATGCTGATATTTTAATAGTGCCGGACTTAGCCGACACACTGACGATTAGATGATGAGGCCCGCAGCCCCACTTGCAACTACAAGTCAATTTATTGAGCATTTGCAGGTAAACAGATCAACGTCAATTGAAAAAAAGTTGGCAATAGAATGACTATTGGATCTTGGTAAGTCTAGAAAGGATGTAAAAAATGCATTAGGTTCTCATTCACAAGCAATATCTTTGCTCATTTTGTTAAGTCTAGAACTCATGTTGTAAAGGTCAATGCAAGTTTAACCCAGTGTTACAGGACTCTGCGAGTCCCAAGCTGAGTCCTGGCTCCAGAGTTTTTTTGGATTTGGATCGGCCGAGTCGAGCAGAGTCTTGCTCGGACTCGTTGAGTCCAAGGACTCGCCGGACTCTGCGAGTCCCGTTGTCTGGACTCTGCCGCGGCCAACAAGACAAAAAGGTAATTTTTTTTTAAAATTAATTTTAATTTTTGCTTACTATTTTGGGTTTATATTAGTGGAAGGGGACTCTCAGATTATAATCAATGGTTTGTAAAAAGAGTTCTGCCCCAACTGGCAGCTCTGATCTTATATTTTAGAAGTACTTATCTGGATTAAAAAGTTTGACTTTATGGTGATTCAACATTGTTATTGTTAAGTACCAAAATTTGCACCCGATACCAAACTGCAAGAGTTTAGCAATTCTGGTATAACATGGGAATCACTTCGATGTGGGACATGCAAATGAAGTGAGACCTCCGGTTTCTAGGCCGGCTCCTATCAGATGCTTCACTTCAAACTTGAAAACTTATGAGGGAAAGGGAAAGAAAGATAAAGGAAAACAAAACTAAACCTATGGTGATGCACCTAAAGTTTGAACCAGTGATATTCAGAGAACTTCTACACTTGAAAACCATGAAACAATTTTCAAACTCACACAACTTGCCTAACACATGCATGCACAAATATTTTGCAGAAAGGTTGGAATGGATATTGCTCAGTAAAGGAAAATTGATTTTTTCACAATAGAGAACAAGTTATATTGACCCTACACAACCTGCAACCTGCCATACATTTATTACAGAAAAGGTACAACAGTGAGACAAAATTGAAAGGAAAATAAGGCTTTCACTAACAGTTTGATCAAATCACACGAACACAACTCTGCAAATGACAAGAAGGTGATAAAAATTATGCCAAAATAGTCTCCAAGGTAGCTTCTGAATATCATAAAAAGGAGTTCTCTCTTATTAACAGTTTTGGCACGCCCGGTGGGACAAGGTCAGAATTATTTTGCTTTCTTGCTGGTTCTGATATGCTGTCAGCAAGTTTCAGACCTTTGAGAGGTCATTTTTGCATATCTGGCGACTCTGAGAAAAATCTACTGGTTTTGAGTAGATCAAGTGTTTACAATGGCCTATCATCCTCATTTTGATGAAGAAGTTTCTTATACATCTTTTTGTCAACCTTACCCAAGCAGTTCTACTGCTAAGTTCATGCAGAATGATCCTTTTCCAGCAAATACCCAGCAAGTCCTACAGGCTTTCCACCCACTTACCCCTGCTGAAGTATACTGGCAGCATGAGCCTACAGAAGAGGTTTTTCGCATAGGAGAGGAACAAGAATTTGGCATGCAACAACAGGAGCTTGAACATCAGGCCCATTTGCATGAGCAAGAGCTGCGTCATAAGAAGTATCTGGTGGAGCAGTATAGGCGGCATGAGGCAAGCCTTGCAAAAGAACTGGATCTTCTCATGTAGCTGTAAGTTATTTTGTACACATGTAGCTGTTACTGAAATTTTGCACAGGTGTAAAATTTCAGTATGAAGACAAAGACAAGGAGAAATGCCAATCATTTCACACAATAATTTCTTTTGTATTAATCATCATAAGTTTATACATTTGATATACAATTTTTCAACGATTGATGAAATGAGAAAGTAAAATGCTGAATTACATATGCACCTCCCACACAATAAGGCCGTGAGAGTGCCCAATGGAAAGAAAATAAATGGCAGACAAGAGTCACGGCAGGAGCAGCAAACATGCCCAAAAAATCAGGCCCGTCAAACTCAACTTCCCAACAAAAATTCATGGCAGCAGCTCACAGGAAAAGTGCATAGAAGACCGGTCAAAATGGCGGACATTACCACGCTTTGCTCCAGCTTTCAACTCAAAGACCAAATCAGACCGGCAGCCTAGCAGTGCAGAATTTCATAGCAAAAGTTTTCTTGAAAAGAGGACGCAAAAGCTTATCAACAAAATAACTTACAGCTACATGAGAAGACCCAGTTCTTTTGCAAGGCTTGCCTCATGCCGCCTATACTGCTCCACCAGATAGTTTTTATGAGGCAGCTCTTGCTCACGCAAATGGGCCTGACATTCAAGCTCCTGTTGCTGCATGCCAAATTCTTGTTCCTCCCCTATGCGGAAAACCTCTTCTGTAGGCTCATGCTGCCAGTATACTTCAGCAGGGGTAAGTGGGTGGAAAGCCTGTAGGACTTGCTGGGTATTTGCTGGAAAAGGATCATTCTGCATGAACTTAGCAGGAGAACTGCTTGGGTAAGGTTGACAAAAAGATGTATAAGAAACTTCTTCATCAAAATGAGGATGATAGGCCATTGTAAACACTTGATCTACTCAAAACCAGTAGATTTTTCTCAGAGTCGCCAGATATGCAAAAATGACCTCTCAAAGGTCTGAAACTTGCTGACAGCATATCAGAACCAGCAAGAAAGCAAAATAATTCTGACCTTGTCCCACCGGGCGTGCCAAAACTGTTAATAAGAGAGAACTCCTTTTTATGATATTCAGAAGCTACCTTGGAGACTATTTTGGCATAATTTTTATCACCTTCTTGTCATTTGCAGAGTTGTGTTCGTGTGATTTGATCAAACTGTTAGTGAAAGCCTTATTTTCCTTTCAATTTTGTCTCACTGTTGTACCTTTTCTGTAATAAATGTATGGCAGGTTGCAGGTTGTGTAGGGTCAATATAACTTGTTCTCTATTGTGAAAAAATCAATTTTCCTTTACTGAGCAA
>MU224572.1:170848-185131 GCA_018584345.1 Thuja plicata | reverse complement strand
TCATTCTTCTGCTTGAAAAAGATCATCAATAGGAGCACATTATCCTTGCCAGGTTGGGATCTATAACCTACCCAAAATGAAAAGACTTTTAGATAACCCATCTGGCTTAAAGAAGGAAAGGCAGTGGCAGGGAAACCCGGCAAGAAATTCCTACCTAAGGAAGACTTAGACCTAGACTCAAACAAGACTAGACCTGACTATGACTTCAAAATCCTCCACTTTGACAGCATGGGTATAGGATGAAAAGTGGGGCAACAATATCTTACTTTGTTCTTTGTTTCTTTGCTCTTTGTTTGCTGCAATTAGTTTTTGGGATGAGATGATAGCTATCCCCCACATATTTGAAGTGAATTGGTGCATGTTTGGGATTTTGTGTAATTTGGGTGGTTTTTGTATTTGGAATGTGAATTTTCGTATTGTCATGCTGCTTGGTTTTCTGTGTGAGATCGGAACGAGAATTTTATTAGATTTATAGAATGTTTTGCATTTGGGAACCAATGGGTTTTCTTGAAATCATAAGATTCTAATTTTGATTTTTGAGCATTTTTGGGAGGTCCTCAATTTGTGTGGCCTCCAGAATTAGGTTGTTGCTAGTAATTGTTTCATCTTATGAAATTATGCTTGATTTGAGAATACATTTTAATTTATCCATGCCCGGTGTTTGAGACCACACTTGTAGCATAATTGAGTTATGCTTTATTGATGGGACCCTTGAGAGATCCGTACTCTTGGTTTGAGACCAATTTAGTAAACCATGCTTCATTGTGATTTTATGACTGAGTCTTTCATTGCTTTGTGCTTTATTGATGCATTTTTTTGCATTGTGTCTCGTTTTTGTAACTGATGATCTTGTTGGTGTATGAGTAGCGGAGTTGAGTGGCTCTCCATGGCATGCTATGACCCAAAGTGGTCACCAGGGTAACCCATGGACGAGTTCTTATTAAAAGTGATAACTAAATAAATGAATGGGAAAAAAAATAATATCTAGACATAAGAGACTACCTATCCATTTGAGGGCGTTGATCAAAGGCATAATATTCGATCGTCTAGAGGATGTAGATTGAAGATATGTTCTCAACCTGGTCGTCTTGATGACATAGACTAAAGGTATGATTTATCATGGCTATGTACAGACATGATTGATGGATCAATAGGGCATCCTTGATGAGAGAAGGGTTCCTGAAGTTGCATGGGCCGTTATGTACCATGTGATGACACTCCCACTCTTGAGTCTTTGCATTAACCATTGTTTAGGTCTGAGTAGTGACCTTGTGTTTAGATTGCTTGGTATCTTTTGTATAAGAGATTGCATTGGATTACATTATGTCATCCCCTTATTGATGCAGTTGTATGGCATGAGTGTTAGCGTCATTTCCTTGTGTACATTGTGCTTGATTGGGTCGTGTGACTCTATTTGTGAGCACGGTGTGGTGGGCCTAAGGGTACCACATGGTTGGTGGCATGCCATTTCATTGTTGGAGACTGTTGTACAGGTGGTGGAACGGATCTAGTGCCTTTAGTATCGAGCCTGTTGTGCTTAATTCTATCATTATGCATTTATTTTCAGTGCTTGTATCTCTATTTTATCATGTCTTGTCGAATAATGTAATTATAATTAGATTGATTATATTGAATGAATTTAACCTTGACTATGTGTATTCAATACTCCCCAATGTGGAGCTTGTTGCATTTTAGCTATACGTTTGAGTTGGCATAGGGTTTTGTCAAATTTTCCTAATATTTGTTTAGATGGATTTGAAGGATTGACCTAGTCTCCTTTATTTTAAACCATGAATTATCGTCTGGCTTAGTCTCTTGTGGCTCATTGGATGTTGTCTGGGCCCTTACAAGGAAACTCATTAAACATGTGCTTTATGTTCCGGTTGCATATTTGGGGTTGACTTGGAACCCTTGGAGGTGTGTGAAGACTTCCGCTTGTGCACGATTGTGGAGCGATCGTTGTTATTGTATTATTGCTTATGCTTTTGTATCTGTGCACTTTTAATGTTGTTATGCAAAAAAAAATCGCTGCATGTTTTACCCTATGTTATGAGGGTTCCTTGTCGAGGCATTACATCTGGTATTATAGCCCATGTTCATATGTTGAGAGCTCTAGTGTATATGTATCTATTGTAATTGGTGTGATTGTTTTGATTTCCTTGATGCTTATCATTTTTCCCTTATTTACCTTTACATGGTTTTTAGACATGTTTATGTTGGTTTTTATTCATGTCTTATTTTTTTATGAAGGATGCCTCCTAGAAACATACATAGTTGATGGATTCCCCTTACAGAAGACTATGAGGAGGAGCATCAAGAAGAAGAGAATCATGAAGATGAACGATAAGAAGATCATTGAGGTCGTCAACAAGATGATCGTTTGGGTGATTAGGATGGTGACCAGAGAGGTAGTTGTGGTGGTGACAATAGGGACCCCAAATAGTGCAGTTATTACATGATCTTATTGCTCGGTTGGGACCTCATCAAGAGGCCTCTCAACATGGGAGTCTTAGTGGTTTGAGTGCAATGATCTGTAGGAGAGGAGAGAGCGTGAGAAATCTCGTACCCTGACAAGATCTAGAGTAGAGCATAGGAGGGAGAGAGGAGCGGTGGATGAGAATGCTATTCTTACAAGGCACACAAGAGACCTGAGGTGACATCCACCCACTTTTGATGGATTGTATGGTAGTACAAAGGTCGAGACATGGCTTATAGATCTTGAGTGTTGCTTCACTATGCATTTGTATGAGAGCAATACTAGAGCTTGGTGTGCCATCATTTTTGCGTCTACATATAGAGGAATAAAAGCTCCAAGTGGATATCACTATTGTTTCGTGGGATATATTTGAGGAGTGGTTCTGGGCATGTTTCCTTTCTTACCATTAATGTTTGAAGTGTGCAGATGAGTTTCACCATCTTTGTCAAGGCTCCATGACACTGGACTTGTATGAGCATAGGTTCTTCGTGTTGAGGCAGTATGCTAGTATCGCACATGACGATCCTATGTTAGTGAAGCACTTTAATTGGGACCTTGATGTTAGTGCTAGTGGTGATGTTCATATTTTTCAACCTAGGACACTAGTAGTCACCGTAGAGAAGGTGAGATTGGTTGAGGAAAATATAGCTATGGTCTTGTAGGTAGGATAGGAGTATTGGTCAACAGTGTACATCCATTTGGATCGGGTTTACAAGGTACTTATACATAGCCCTCGAGATCTTCTAGGGCACATTTTACACCTCCTAGGTGAGGCCATCAACAATAGTGTAGACAAAGACCTTCTCAAGATCATTAGAGTGGTCACGGTTCAGGTACCCTAATGACTAGAGGCCACAATTGGTACCATAAAAGTAAAGCCCCATCATAGTCATCCATCTCAGAGTGTGTAGCAGAGTGCTAGTAGAGATAGTTTCCATTAGTTGAGTGCACCTTATGCAGGGCATAGCTATGGTTCAGGGGAATGTTTTACTTGTGGCCACCATGGTCATACGGCAACGTAGTGTCCTCAAAGAGCAATTCTAGGAGCTAGTTAGAGGTCGGCTACTTTCGAGCCTACAGTAGAGGATGCAAGGAGGTTCCACAAGTTATTTACGATAGATGGTAACCATCGGGATGAGCATCAAGGCACCATTGTTGAGACTACACATGTGTTAGGAGGTATATCCACCTTTATTTTATTTGATTTTGGTGCTTCAAATTCCTTTGTTTCTCCTTTCCTTGTGGAGCGGTGTGTGCTAATGGCAACATGACAGGTTGATAATTGGTAGGTTGAGTTAGCCATAGGTTCTAGAATGATAGTGGACTCCCTAGTTCGTGGTTGACTCTTGGAGTTAGGCACCTTCATGAACATCGTTGATCTTCGTATCCTATCCTTAGGCTTTTTTGACATTGTTTTGGGTATAGATTGGTTAGCTTCCCACTAGGTGTGCATAGATTTTTGGTGCAAGTCGATACAATGTTTGGATGACACATGTGAGTTAAGCTTGTAGAGGTCTAGAGACCTATTTCACTTTGCATGATCTTAGCCACCCAACTAAATATGAGTATTCGACAGTGTTGCCAGTTGTTCGCAGTCTTTGTTAGCGATCTTGATGGGATTTAGAGTCGAGAGGTGTCTCTTGATGGTCACCCACTTCTTTGTGAGTTTGCAAACATGTTTTTGAGTGATATTCCAAACATTCCACCTAAGAACGACATAGATTTCATGTTGATCTCATTCTCAGGGTAGAGCTCATTTCGCATGCACCGTCATTATATGACCACTCGGGAATTGAGTGAGCTTTATTTGCAGTTGGATTTGTTTTCCAAGGGCCATATTCGTCCCAGTATTTCTCATTGGGGAGCACCAATCATCTTTGTTAAGGATGGATCTTTTCATTTGTGCATTGATTATCGATAGTTGAACAAGGTGACTGTGAAGAACCCATATCTTTTGCCGAGGATTGCTGATTTGTTTGATCAAATGAAGGGAGCTAGAGTGTTTTCGAGGATATACCTTAAGTCAGGGTACCATCAACTTCATATTCACTAAGCAAACATTCTTTAGACAAATTTTCGTACCTAATATGGACATTATGAGTTCACAATTGTAAGCTTTGGGTTGACAAATGGTCCATTAGTGTCCATGAGTTTGATGAATGGTGTATTTTGTACCTACCTTGACACTTGTCCTTGTATTTCTTGATGACATTTTAGTGTATTTGAGGATGATGGAGGAACATGAGGGTCATTTTCATAAAGTATTACAATGTCTTGATAACCATCAACTTTATTGCAACATTCCCAAGTGTGAGTTCTTCCAGACCGAGGTGAGGTATTTGGGTTATATCATCTCGGGAGAGAATATTTTAGTGATTCCTTTAAAGATCAAAGCCATTATGGATTGGCCAATGTCAACTAGTGTTTCTAAGGTTCGTACTTTCATGGGTTTGGCATGATATTATGGTCAATTCGTGAAGGATTTCTCTTAGTTGGCATACCTTATCACTTCTCTTTAGAGGAAAGAGTAGAAGTTTGTGTGGTTAGAACAATGTGTAGTAGTTTTTTAGACTCTTAAGGAGTGGTTAACCAGTTAACCTATCTTGGCAGTGCCAAATCCTATAGGTGAGTTCATGGTGTGCAATGATGCATCATTGGAGGGTGTTGGGGAAGTTCTTATGCAAGAGGGATGAGTGATTATATATGAGTCTCGAGAGCTCAAGGATCATGAGCTAAACTGCCCCACCCACGATTTAGAGTTAGCGACAATTGTGCATGTGCTTGTGCACTAGAGATAGTTTCTTTTGGATCACAAGTTTGAGTTGCATAGTGATCATCACAGCTTGCAGTATATATTTACTTAACTGAACATGAATGAACGACACCGTCGTTGGATGGAGTTACTTTGTGCGTGGGATTTGGATATTCATTACATCAAAAGGAAGGAAAACGTTGTTGCAGATGCCTTGAGTAGGAGGTACGAGATACCAGTTTTGTCTCTAGGTGTAGATTTGCATAGTCGTATTCTTAAGGCTTTACCTAATGACTCTTGGTACTATGGGGTTAGAGTAGAGATTGAGTCTGAGCGAACCCTTATGGCTAGGTTTGCAAGTTATTCCTTGATGTCAAGTGGCCTTTTGTGGCACCTTGAGCACATTTATGTGCTAGTGTCAGATAACCTTTGTTCTTTGGTTTTGTTGGAGGCACATTGTGCACCATATTCCACACATCTTGGAGTAAAGAAGATAAATGCCAACCTTAGACAATTGTACCTGTACATAAAAATGAGGATGAGGGGATATGGTTATCTAAGGTGTATGCAAGATAATTGTCAACCCTCTTTCTTAATACACACTTGGAAGGAAGATGACCCAATAGGCTCAAGTAGGACTTAAGTGCTAAGTGAGTGCAATAATTCTTTGTTGTTATGATTAAGAATGTAATGGATTTGAGAAATTAATCTAATGATGCAAGGTAAATAAATAAAGTAATCTAATTTAGATAGTTTTGAGAAAATACAGACTGACAAAAACATACATAAACCTGTAATTACTAGAAACTGAAAGCCAAAAATTGTACTAACTTGTATATTGAATCTCATGTTGTTTTGGGTGGAACAAAAAGCCCGAGGTGTTTTGTTCCCTAAAAATCTATCCAAATTTGGACTGTCAATGTTGCAGGCACTGACGTTTCCAGATCTATTCTGACAACTGCACTGTTTGTACCTGCACCTAGAAAAAATAGGGAAAAAGTTGTGGAAAAGGGTTTGCCTTGGTCAAACCCCTGTTTAGGAATAAACCTTGAAAATGAAATAAAATTTCATAAAGGAAAGTAAATATGAAGGTAAATATTAGATCTACCTTGCTAATACCTTCATGAACAGATGTTGAGATCACACATATTCATGAAGACGCTTGAATGCCACTTGTATTGAAGTTGTTTACCTTGGAATGTAGAATGGAGTCAAGGATGCCTTCACAAATGTATGAATCTATGAATGCCACTCCTAGATCTTCAATGTTGTTATGCTTTCTATTGAGGAAGAATGCATGAGAATGGATAAAGGATCTTCTTGCTTACTTGAGAACTCCTCTAGTTGGCCTTCATGGGATAGAATATTGCTTCAATGAAGAAGATTGGCTTCAAATTCGTTTGGATGTTTGGAGAGAGACTAGATATTGGATGCTTGCCTTCAAATTTTGAAATCAGTTGATTGCTTGAATGTTTTAATTGCTTGGTCTCTTGAAATGCTTGATTCTTTGCGATTGATCATGAATGTATATCAAAATGAGGAGAGATGGGGTATTTATATACCTCATCACACATTTTGGGATTCATAATTAAGCTAGGCTGACTATTGGATCTAATTTTCCACCAAAACATCGCAACAAGACTCCGGTTCAAATTTGGGTTTGTTCCTTGGGGAACAAAACACTCTGAGCATTTTATTCTTAGGAACAAAAATCCTAGGGCTTTTTTTCCTAGGAAAAAGTACCAAAACTCAAATGGAAAGTTGGGAAAATAGGGCAGATGCCAGATTGAGAAGAAATAAGTAGCTGGATCAAGCATAACAGACATAAAATATCAAAATCGCCAAAATGGGGCCTAACTGAGCATCTAATCACGAGTGCTAACTTTTTAGGATGATATATTTAGCCCCCACTTTAGTACGAGTATGGGACAAACTCACACACAGTAAAGTAGATCAACACATTGGAAGAATTTCATCAAGGTTAAGGAGACAAAGAAACACCAAGCCCCCAAGTGAGCCCTTAAGTGACTTAGGAATTCATCAATTCCAAAACCAAGATAAAAGAGACATCTTTCAAAAGAGTGAGAAAGAAAGAAAGACAAAGAGACATGACCAACTAGCCTAGTAAGGTATTGCCTTACTATGGATCATGCAAAGGGAAAATGCTACAAAAGATGGAATTAACAGTCTAGCAAGCTATGAGATGCTAGTCAACCCATCAAAAGGGATTATTCCTTAAGGAAAGCCTATCTCCATTAAGGGATCCAGAAAAGAGGTCAATCAAAGGACCAAATGAAAGCAAGAAGGATCAGTTTTAGGATCCACTGAATAATGCTCTTGGCATGATAATGTAAAGATGATCACAAGGAAAAATATTGTCTCCTTAGCCATCTACATAAGAATATTGCATTGAATCATTGTGTGTGTTTGAAAAATGTGAAACAAGGAGCAGAGTGTATGCCCCCACGTTAAAGCAATTGTAAATGGCTTAACAAGAGTAATGACTTTAACAGATCATACATGTACCCACAAGAAACGTTTCCACTATGAGATGGCCCCAAGCAAGGACAAGCCAAGGGAAATAAAACACATGAACAAAGAGAGCACGAAAGAGATCTACTAACTCTGGGGTCAGTATGATCATATGATAACTCATGTATATCAAAACTATATCAAAATGAACTGTCATCATCCCCCAAAGGTATCATAACTACAAGCACAATGGAAGGTCACATAAGAGATATGAAGAAGAGTCTTTTTGGGTCGGCATCATGAAGACCAAAAAGAATGGTAGTGTATAATAAGAAATGGTGATCAAGGGGGATCAATCCAAAGATCCTATGAACATTAGGAATGCAAAACCTTTTCAAGACAAATATGATTGACAACACCTTGATGGAAGAGATGCCAATACAATATCTATGCTCTAGGGGTTTCAGTTCCTTTTTCTACTTGGAATGAAGGAAGAGGGATAAAGCTATAACTATGTAAAATATATTATTATGAACTTTTTAAATCTATAAAAATTATAAAGATGGAGATAGAAAAGGATTTGTGCACCTGGAAATGAAATAGGAAGTATGCTGCTATAAATCTCAATTTCCAATAGTTGAGACCCCGCAATACACCTGTACTTACTAATTTGAGATTTCCCAGTTGGTACCACTTGTGATCTGAATTTGAATTGAGTGTGGAGGGTACAAAATATTTTAGACATCTTGTACCTGGTACTTTTGACTAAAATTTGTAGGGTTACTCCATTAGGTCTTTGATCTTTCTGAATAGTTCTAAAAACTGTGTATTCCCGCACACAGAAAAATAGGGAAGAAGGTTATGGAAAGGGGATTTCCTTGGTCAAATCCCTGTTTAGGCATCAACCTTGAAAATGTAATGAAATCACATAAAGAAAATATAAAATAGAAGCTAGATCTGAATAGTAAATCGTCTTATACCTTGATGGTGCAATGCCTCTTTGGATATGATCACAAATGTTAATGCAATATCTTGAACTCCGCAAAAACCCTAAAGGAAATCATGAAAGATAATCCATGTGTAATGGATGTTGTAGTTTTCCACAATGCTTGATGAAAAAGAAGAATCATGCTTTTTGAAGACGTGGATGCCTGAAGACCTTGAGAGTACTCTTGAAATCTAACAATTTGATTTCTTGATTGATAATGGTTTCTTGATGATGTTTTATGTCAAAAAGATGAGAGACATGCCACTTATATACCTCTCACTACATTTTGGAATTGAAAATTGAGTCAGGCTGAGCACAAGATTTATTTCCCACCAAAACACCATTACAGGGATCGAGACCAAATTTGAGCCATTTTAGGTTGGTACATAGCGTCTAAAATGTTATGACCTAGGTACGTAATGTCTAAAACTATATATACCTGGGTACATAACGTTATTAACGTTATGTGCCTAGGAAAATGTAATGAAATTTGAATGGGAGGCCCTTAGAGATAGGGTAGAAGCCAGAAAAGAAGGTATAACTGATTCTGAGGTCAGGAAGGGGTACAAAGGCCACAAATGGTAACATTTGGCCTATATAGACCTATAAATGATTGAAGAAGAAAAATAATAAAGGAGCACACTTAGCAATAAGGGACTACCTCGAGCTTTGAATAAATTAAATTAGCTCATGACTTATAATATTAAATTAAAGGCCTGATAAGAATTAAGAGAGTGCAAAATCAATTTCGAAACCAATACATACAAAATGGGGCTAAATTGAGCATCTAATTATAGATGTTTACTTTTTAGGATGGTATAGGTAGCTATCATTTTGCATCATCCATAATCAAACAACACAAAGCCACATTTACAAATAGTGAGACATGCACGACATAACATGTATACAACATATAGAAGAAATGAGATACAAATAGAAGAATGTCACAACAAATGGATTCCTTTATCATCTTGCGCCAACAAAGTAACAAGGGTCATCTAAAGAAATATAAACAAAACATATAACAAACAACACATCACAGGGGAAGCAAATTTCAACAGGAAAACACAATGAATTCATCGCACAAGAGAACCTAATCAAGCATATCACCTGTCCCCATTTCATGGTCTATTTCATTTAGGAAAGGTGGACAACATGCAAGAGGATCCACATCAAGCATGACAAATAGAACAATAGCAAGTTCCAAACAAGGACCATGTTGTAAGGATGAGTTACTTTGTTTGTCACTGAGAGATAATTGTTTTGCAAAGCGAACTAGTAAATCATGATTAACATCAATAAGCTCATACATATCATCAGAATCACTAGTATAGACATCATTATTTGCATTAAAAATATTGAAATCATCACCAAGAGTATCTTCTTCATCCAAATTAATCAATATAGGATCTCTAATCTGAATAGAATCATCATGTTTTTTCACTTTCATCTTTTTGAGATTAACTTCCTCCCTTGGGCTATGCATAGGGTGGTCAAAGGGAATCAAAGCATCAATTGGTGTCTTAGGGAAGGAATTTTTTTGGGAAGAACGTGCATGAGCTCTAGCACGTTATTTATGATGATGCTCACGAGCACAACGATTTAGTTTTGTTTGAAATTTGAGATGGTTTAGGATAAATGAACATTGGGTCCTTTTCTTCTTTAGGAGGAAGAACTGAAGGCACCTCACTAGGTTGAGAGATGGAAAGTACATATCATTTATAAGATATAGGAGGTGGAACTAAAGCATAAATAAGAGGTGTAGGAAGAAGACCAGGTCCAGGGAAAGGAGATGGAACTATAGGATATAGGAGGTGGAACTAAAGCATAAATAAGAGGTGTAGGAAGAAGACCAGGTCTAAGGAAAGGAGATGGAACTATAGGAGAGGAATTTCCAAGCTCATAAATCTTCTTAATCTTCAATTTTTTGATAAGATAAGAAATAGTTATCTTTGCGATGTTGGGTCAGTTCAGGCATAGAAGGCCAAAATAAATCAAGGTCAAAGTTCCCTCAAGTAGCTAAAGGACGATAAAGACTATGGTTAATTGTGATGATTTATCTATCATGGGGAAATTTCAAACACTTATGGATAGTAGAGACTATAGCTTTCATGGAAGTAAGCCAAGGAAGACCAAGTCTGTCTTGAAACTGATTGGAAGTTGGACTGACAACAAAGGTGACATCTAAGGTTTTCTTTCCAACTTCTACGGGAAGAGTGATGGAACCATAGGATAAGTGAAGCCATTGAATATTTTAATCATCACATCAGATTTATCATAGGAATCTTGTTGGAGCTTTCTAGTGTATAGATGTTCTTCAGTTATAACATTCACAATGCAAGTAGGATCTATAAGAACTCCATGCGAAGGATGACCACTAATCTTTGCGACTATGTAAAGAGGACCATTAGGTGTCCTAATAGTCTCACTAGGATCAAAGATAATGCAAAGGTCAGGTTTAAGTTTGGGTTTAGGTTTGGAATGATCAATACGATTAAAAACATTGTTGGCTTGGATATTCTTGATGTTATAGGTCACAATGGTAGGAAAATCAACAACATGGGTAGATGAAGAAGGAATAGAATGAATAGTCTCAATGGTATTGATTGAATGTGAAGGTAAGGGATTGGTGTAAATTTGCAAGTTTTGGTTGGGAAGGCAAACACATTTTTTTCCTTGATTGTTAACACCCTCAATAGATATAACATTAGAATTAATGAGGCCTTGAATAGTAGTTTTCAAATGGTAATACTCCTCAATATCATGACCAGGTTGGCGATGATATTGGAAAAAAGATTTGGGATCAAAGTTCTTGTTGATTTGTTTGGAAGGATCAATTGGCTTAATGGGAGGAAGTGTTAAGACATTAGCATTAATCAACTTCAACATCACATTGTGCAAAGATTCAGAAATAGATGTAAAATTATGAGAATGTTTAAAATAAGATGACAATATAGACACACCTTTGGATGTTGTTGTCACTTGCGCATCAACATTGTTTGATGAATTATTAATCTTGATGATGCCTTTTGGTTTTTGAAACTTCTGAAAAGGTTGTGATATGACATCACTCTTATCAATCATATCCATTGGAGTAGTGCTCTCAAATTGACTCACTTGAAGCTGATAATTATGAAGCGCTACACATAAATTGAGTAAAGTAAGAAAATTCAGAAAGCAATATCTAATTCCTAAAGTCTTTTTGTAAATTGGTAATGAAAATACGTTGAATATCAACATTAGGCACATGATAAGAAATTTGTGCATGAAAATGCTTAAATCTACCAAGGAAGTCAGTCACTTTTTCGTTAACACCTTGTTTACAATGCATTTAAACCAGTTAAAGAGGTCTTATGACCAATATTATTTTGAAACTGTTGGATGAAACCATTAGCAAATTTTTGGAAAGATTCAATGGAATAAGGAGGCAAAGAAAAATACCATTGTAAAACCTTATCTCAAAATTTTCTAGTAAATAGCTTAGCCACGAGCCTATAGTAATGAGAAAATTCACTTCACATTGTTTGAAAGGTCGTAACATGAGTCAATGGATCACATTTACCATTGTAAGTCTCTAAATGAGGTATTTTCACGTATTGATAAATAAGGACACACATGATATCCAAGGATAAAAGACTAGCAATGTCACAAGTAGGGATGTTAAACTTGGATTGATTCATAGAGGCAATTTATTGTTGCAAGGATGAAATGGTTTGAGTGAGGCTTTTAATAGTGGACTCGGAGAGAGGTTGTTATGCGACATATGTGAAATGTTAGGACTATTATGGGAAATAGAAGGAACATTGGAATAAGACAATGAAACATTGGAATAAGACAATGGAACATTGATGTAGGTAGGCATGGATGAAGGTTGTGAAACACATGGAACGCTTGAAGGTGGAGGAACAATAGGATTATGAATGCTTCCAAGACTAACGTGAATAGGATTAATATTTGAAACAGATATAGTCATGAGAGGTGAAGCATAAGTGGAAATACTAGGTATTGATGTAGGTATAGGAATTGATGTCTCAACACTAATAGGAGGTTGAGTGTAACCTAGACCTTGAGCACAATCCTTAATAGGTTTAACGTTGCTATCAACAAGATGTGAAATAGTTCTCAAGAAATCATTATGAATCAACTTCCTTAAACCTTCAATTAAGAAAATAACTTCCCATTAGGGTTCTCTTGACTTAACCATTGTTCAAATTTCTCAAAGTCATGAGAAATCTTTTACATTTGGGTAGGAGGAACTCTTAAAGGTTCTTCTTCATTATGAGAAGAGTGGGAATAAGTATTCTCATCCATAGTAGGATATCATTAGTAGGCATGTGTGTCTCATCATGATTCGTAGGAAATAAGGACTCAAAATCAAAGGAACTCAAAAATCTATAGCTTCTCCTAATGGGAATACTATAGGTAGAACTCAATGTTATAACACTCATGCATAAGAGAAGAAAGAAAAAATAGATCTAGCAATTATGAAATTGAAAAGAGATATGCAAACATTCATTAAATTGAGGAAATATTAAATGAATTACACATATAACTATGATTTGTTCTAATACATATAAATGAGGATCTAACACCATAATCAAAATGGAAATGGAATGTATTGGGTTCATAAAAAATGTACATAAAAAGGAGGATGAGGAGATATGGTTATCTAAGGTGTATGCAAGATAAATGTCCACCCTTTTTCTTAATGCACACTTGGAAGGAAGATGACCAAATAGGCTCAAGTGGAACTTAAGCGCTAAGTGATGCATGGGCATCTTGGGTCATTGGCAATCCTGCTCAACCAAAAAGATGTTTGTTTTGTTCTTTAGTTTGTTTGGAGGTTGTGTTGGTGCTCAAATCGATAGATTGGACTTCTAGCGGATTTCGTTTATCCAACGAAGATAGATAAGATCGATTTGCCAACGAACGAGGTTTCAAACAACTTCCTACAATTCTGATTCCACGGAATCAAGGCTGGTGGACCTGCACTTTAAAACTTGTCTTCACGGTCTTCTTAAAGGTCTCCTGTAACAGATAACTGATAACTTTGATTCTTGCTTCTCAATATGTTAATAAGATCACAAAACTGAAAATATATTTGTTAATGACATATAATGTATTTAATATTGTTTGATGTGATTGAAATATGAACTGAATTAGATGAAATAAAAGAATAATTCGAAAACTTGAAACAATGAAACCTAATACCAAATTCAAATAACGAGAAAGACCAGCGCTTTATTCCAATAAGGGGCAATAGAGTTGATTATTCTTCAATCCTATGTTCAACTTCAAAGACGGCTTCGAAAACGAAAGCATATCACCTCAAAGGCGTTGTAATATGCAAGTATAACTTAAAATTTTTAAGAATATTTCAATTGAATGCTATTCCTCAAATGACAGACTAATTGATCATAATATTAATCAATAAGATTTTAACCATGCGAAAATGAGAAAGAAATAAATGAATATTCAAAATATAAACTTAAAATGAAATATATGCAAATCAAACTATCACTTTGAGGAATTTCAAATTTGATTTATTTGAAGGACTAGATTGTAAAGAAATAAACAAGAATGATTGCAAAACTG